>BCGE01000006.1:752615-1257157 GCA_001599155.1 Wickerhamia fluorescens | reverse complement strand
TAACCGTTAACAATAAGAATAATTTGCCTCCTGTAGTCAAGAGAGAGCACCATATTTTCATATCAAAATTTTTAGCACAAAGTTCGTTATTTGGAACATTGGCCCATTTACGATAGTGCCATTAGATTTTGATATGCTCAACAATTATTTGTCATTAACAAGTCATGTATAATATAAGAATAATGCATAAACTACATATATATATGTTCTGTTCCCAGAATGTGGTTATATGATTCATGTGAATATCACTATCAGCACACGCTTAAATCTATATTATGATTATACAATCTTGAGCACCATTAAGAGGCCTCTTAGAAGTGTTACTTGTAATACTTGTAATAAACCAAACTTATAGACCATAGCAATGATTGCATATAAGATTTACCACAATAACTTAAGTGCTTACTTGTCTAGGAAGTTTTTACATTATCTCAACTTACTTCAACTTTAACCAATTCCCTATAACACCACCGGTAAAGCGCACTCAGCAGAGATATTATACTATTATAATCACTTTACCTTGGCTATTCTGCCTTTCTTTTTGTGCTCTACTGTCATACTCTATTCAGCTTAGTTTTTTGTGTAATTTGATTTAGTCTGCAACACAAACAGAAGCATCAAATAATGTTAAGGTACCGTAATATGTCTTTAGCCATACATTTGTTACAACAAGGTCAAAAGAAGTCAGATGAGTATTGTCATCTAAATGACTTCTGGGAGAGTATAGCTATTCAAGTTTATTAACAAACACTAACCAATCAGCATTCCAGGAAAATACTAACAACCTCAGGGATACTAACTACTCCAGAAACATAGTACATAGGGTGTATAGCTCGGGGTGACTGTGCATTGCTGCCTGTACAGTTACTGGCTGGTGCATGCTGACAGAGCACTCGATTGCAATGCCAAGTGGGAACTACCGAACCAAATTAGCAATGACCGGCGGTAACATTGATGCGGACTCCTTTTTGGAACCAATGTCATAATTCTGGTGAAGATTGAGATTAACGCTTTCATGTGCGCAGTGGAATCGTTGAAATCATTTGGATCTAGAAAATTGACGGAGGAACCATTGAGGAGTGACATGTCGATGATATCAATGGCGTGCTAGTTTGGCTAGGATGTTGCTTCTAGGCATAGTTTAATCGGCGCCAGTGCTCTTTGCTGTTCAGCAGGATGTTATATAGCTCTTAATATATATATATCCACATATTGCTTTAACGTTGGTGAAACAATTTTTATAAAGCTTGATTAGAATGTTTCCAATAATATTTTTGCTTATTTATGCTGTTCTTTTTTAACTATCTGTTTACTCTATTTAGAAAATTTCCCTTAAACTCATATCTCACATGATTCAATAGAGAACCATTACTGGTATTCGATCTTGAAGGTAGCAGTATAGTATTTAGTTATAATTGAAAGGTAATACAAGCAGCGCTCCAACACCGGGTATTTGCTTAAACCATTAATTAGAATGGCAATTATTCAAATTAATGAAAATAAGTTAAAACTCTTTCATTATATATCTAATTAATAAATAGCTTTACGTAAAGAACAATTTTATTCAGAAGAATATCCAAATACTAAAAAAGTTAAGCTAATGATTTTAGCAGAAGTTAAGCACCAAAGTGTTTCCAGTTAAGTCATTTTTTGAGTACTTATTATCCAAAGAAATTTTACTTTTTGAACAACCAACTCCTGCTTTTATCCTTATTCTCTTCAACACATAAATAACTCCGTTTTAGATAGTACCTGGCTAATTTGGAAATTTTTAGTGCTTTTAAATCTCAGTTACACTGCCAATGGATGCTTATAATTGTAAAAGGGCTCATTTGATATCCGGAGATAAACCTTTTATAAAGTGAAGCCTTCTAAATGGAGAATCTAAACTGTTTTTAATTTATCGCGTAATCCAATAAGTCCTGGTAAATCATTTTCTAATATAAGAATCACAAAGATGATTAGCATATAAAATTCCAGTCGGCGATTAATTCTTTTCTTACTCAGATAAGAATAGTGTCTTTTAAAGCCAATTTTACACAATATATTTGATATAGTTCTGTTTTCATTTTCTAACTTTTATAATTAGTATGTCAAATTTTAAATCAACGCCTTCAATTAAAATTTAGAATCAATCAACAAAATTTAGAGTTATTAATAGTTTAAAACCCATTTATTTAAAATCTTCATCTCTTCTTATCACCATTGAGATCCACCAATGCCTAATAATGTTAATTTCAATACAAAAGAAGAAAGGGAAATTAATATTTAATAGGTCCTCCTTTTTAATACTTACCTAAAAGCCTATTGCCATGATAAGATGTTAATGAATACTCACTCTATATTAATATAAACTGCATAAATAGTTTAGCCAGTATATATATTTAACAAGTAGGCTATAGTTAAAGTGCATAAACCAGTGCTTCCGGAGCACAAGTACTTAAAACTTTTCACCCAATACAGGCTTAAATATTGAATTCCTGTCACGTTAATTTGATAATTAAAGCAACAGAAACTACTACTATATATGCTTGTTTCAGTTTCATCATAACACCACTGTATAAACTTATAGTTATCACTTATAGATTATGTTCCTGTCATTTGGTAACATAATCAATCTAGCTGTAATTGATTACATAATCCGATAGTTTCGAAGATGGAATCTTCTAGCAACCAACGATAAATTCATCAAGTTTAGCCATCAGACTGCAAAGTGCTACAAAGCCTCTATTCACGAGAATCAAGTTGCCGCAGCATCTTTTTGGTTACGTAGTCACGAGACAATTCGGTTAGACCTCTTTGTTGTTAATGAAGAATGTCTACACCAGACAGATACGTAAAACAGGAAGACATCATAAATGACCTATTGGAGACTGACCATACACAAGAAGATAGCGATATCCAGATCATCAACCGAGAAGATCCGTTTACCAATTCAAGCTTCCCCAGCCCGATTGCTACAAATGCGGCACCCAATGGGGGCATAGTGAATAATACCACTAATGATACCAATGATACCAATAATACTGATAATGATAATAATATAAATAATAATAATAATAGTGCTAATAATAGCATTAATAACCCTATTGCAAATATTAGTGCTAGCGCAAGCCATATTTATGATTTTGAAGCGCCACCAGAACTTACACGGAACACAAGCTTTCCACCAACAACTGTACCAACATCTTATTTTCCTACAAACGAACTGGGTGGATTGACTCCGATTCTTTCACCGCTGCATGACTTATCGAACGTTTCAAATCAACTCGCGACTATTCCGAGTAACCAAAAGTTTGTACTTCCTCCCTTACAGCCATTGTCGGAACCTGTACTTCCTAATGGGGTCAATTACTCATTAGCACTTAAGAATCCGACTATGGGCGTGGCCAACAAGTTTTCTAAACCACAAACAGTAGCAACCGCAGCTACAACCAAGAAAAGGAAAGAAACTCATGGACCCAAGACTCGCCCTGCATTTGTCATGAAAATATGGTCAATGGTCAATGATCCTGCTAATCATGAATACATACTGTGGAATGAGGATGGTAAGACCTTTCAGGTTTATCACAGCGAAGAGTTCATGAAATTAATTTTGCCGAAATATTTCAAACACAATAACTTTACTTCATTTGTGCGTCAATTAAACATGTATGGATGGCATAAGGTTCAGGATATAAATAGTGGGTCTATGAATGCCGGAAAGGACAGTAAAAATGCTGAGGAAATTCTACAATTTGAAAATCCTTACTTCATTCGTGATCGTGAGGATTTATTGGATAAGATAGTACGAAACAAACTGACCAGCCAACCGGAACAAAATGAGACTGATTCTGGATCTAACAATTTGCAATTGGTGTTAAGTGAGCTTGAACAAATAAAGATGAATCAATTGGCTATCGTAGAAGATTTGCGCCGAATAAGAAAAGACAATAAAACATTATGGCAGGAAAACTTTCTTACACGAGAGCGCCATCTGCATCAAGCCCAAACTTTGGACAAAATTCTAAAGTTTTTAGCTGCCGTTTACGGTAAAAATGGTAGCAAGGTTTTGGAAGTAGAGCATAGTAATGTTGATCCATTTGATGGCATGAACAATATGATGACACACTATAATCCCCATTTTGCTCCGTTATCACAGCAACAACAGCAACAACCGCCGATTCAGCTGCAACAACCCCATGCCCAACTGCAACAACCTCAGCAACCCCAACCTCAGCATCCACAACCCCAACATAACCAATATCCTTTTGAAGCACAACCGCTTTCGCCAAACCCATACTCTCAAACAGGACTTGGACCATACCAGAAACCACGACTAATGTTAACAAACCAGGAATATAAGGCCAGCTCAAATTATTCTAATGCTCAATCTCCAACGTCCCACCGCGACAGTGTCGCGTCAGGCTCAATTGAGGAAATTATCCGATCATATGGAAACACGCCTGAAAATAGAACTGCTTTGGGACAATCAAGAGTTAAATCAGTAATGTCCCCCCCACTTCCAACTTCTGCTGAAGACATTCCGACAAGCAATGTTAATAGGATGTACCAACAATTGATAAACCAAGAACCGTCAGTATCTTCCCCTCGAAGTTATTTTCCCGAACTCAACAGTCCGTATAATGGGCCTAACGCTATAAACCAGCAGTTACGCCCAAGCACTCCTTTAGAGCAGCACAATACAAATGATCTTATTTCTGGATTGGAACAAAATATTATAAAGCAGGGCCAATCTATCCAGCAAGTACAGGACTGGATTCAAAAACTAGCAACTCAGCAACAACAGTACCAGGCTGCGCTTAATGATGAAAACAGTAATAAGCCCGACTTAGAAGATTTTGACGTTTCGGAATTTCTCAGTAACGCAAATCAAGCTACACCAACTAGCTCAACAAATGGAAAGATTGAGACCATAGACTCTACACTTTCGAAAGGCAAAGGAATAAAGCGTCCATCTGAAGCTGTTGCTGCCGAGGAGAGTGTACGGAAGAGGTGATATATATATTTATGTGTAACGTTTATTGTATAAATAGAACTTGTAGGTACAATTTGAATCCTCAGTACAATTTTTCCCAGTTGTATAAATTCACGTGCTTTTGAAATCGATATCTGACTGGAATTCTAAAAAGCATAACTTTAAGTATAGAAAAGACTTTACCCTTGTAGAGGCGCTCCCCATTGATCATAGGCGTCCTTGTAAGTGACAGTACCTTTGAAATACTTAAGCAGAGAGAAGCAAGCACAATCTTTATTTAATACTAAACGTATCAAATCCAAATATACAGTCACTAATGGTAATCATTTGAATGAGGGGGGATTGATTAAAACCACCTAAAGCGATAGTGTTAAGAGTATGATGTATTCCAGTATACTAGATTTAGGATCGCAAATGCGTCGGATAAAACGGGAGTATAGCAAAGGAGGCTGTCGAGAGTGCAAACGGCGTAAGATAAAATGTGATGAGGAAAAGCCACAGTGTTGGCAGTGCTCTAGGCTTAAAAAACAGTGTTCTTATCCTTTAGTTGGTGAAAGAGTTCCAAGAGTATCTCAAAAGTTGCTTAAAACTGCTCTGCCGCTGCAAGTACATTCGCAGCCACAGGTTACGACTCCAAGAATTACTCAAGTCCAGCCTAGTATACCAATAGGAAACCAATCACTAAACCTGGTCAATCAAGATGTACAACCACCTTTATTCATGGTGAATTCTCAATGTGTTTCTGCAAAAATTTCTGAACAGCCGCGAGCTATCATCACTCATCAACAGATACCTACAGCTCATCAGCAGCTACCTATAATATCTCAGCAACTATCAGTTACTGGTAGTCATTTACAATTACCTATAAACACTCAATTGCAGGCACCCATGAATTCTCAGCAACAGCTGTCAACACACCATGACCAACAACAAACTTTATATCGTGAAAAACAACTGGTTGTGGCTAACCATGAACTTGGATCTTTACCCAACACGCCCCAAGCTACATATCCTTTTAATCTGGCACGACAATCTTTTACACCAACATCTATACAAAATTTAATTGTTAGTGCACCTAATTCAATTAACCAATCCGATGAATACTATAACTCGCCACAGTATATGCTGTATACTTCTTCAGTACATACACAGCAAGAACAAAACAATTCTTCCTTGACTTTTGAAACGTTACGCTCAAATTCTTCCTCAAATACAAATCTGGAGTTGAAATCTTCACAAAAAAGCCAAATAAATACACCACTTCAGCAAAATGATATGTTGCTGCTTTTTGATCGAAACGATTTAAATTTACTTGCTACGGACCTAAATGAAATTGTTCTGCGGATTGTTTTTGACGCAAACTTTGAACATTTTACCTCCAATCCTGATTTTGACATAACTGATGACTGGAGTCAAGCTGTACAAAACCCGCTTTCGGAGTCTCCGCGTGCGGAGCTTCATCTGAGTCCAGATAATTTGTTTCCAAAAAATATACCATTAGACTATATCAATGTTCAGGGCCGACATGAAAAAGCATATCTCAGTGAATACTATCATAATTTTTCTTACATTATACTTCCATTCGGGTATTATGATTCAGACTTAGACGACTATGTAAACCCAGCCCGTGATATTATTTTAAAGTATGCTTCGAACGAGCCATATCTTTTGGCCGCGGTATTGGCACATGGAGCTCGAGCTTTATTTCAAAAGAGCAAAAAACATGAGGATGAACAAGCATATTGTAAATATTTAGCAAAATGCCTTAAAATGCTTGAGCCTGCTTTGCTGAGCGACTATGAATATAAAAGTCAATTCAACTTAACTTCTAACATCGAAGCAGTCTTGTTAACTGTTCTACTTTTAACATCAGCTAATGCTTCTTTTATGAAAACTGACTGGAGGCCTCATTTAAGAGGTGCTAAAGATTTGTTATTGAAAGACAGTTTAAAGAACGTAATGAGCTCACCGGTTATAGTTTTTTGCAAGTTTTGGTTCATGGCTCTAGAAGTTTTGGCTGGAATTAGTTCCAAAATCGGGGGAACATTAGAAACTGATGAAGAAATCGATTTGTTGATTACATGTGGTGACAAGTATGAGATTCTGGTCTTAAAAAAATGGGGCATTATTGAAAAAAACAACTACAATTATATGTTTGGTTGTGACAATAGCTTTATTGATACTATCAAAGTTTATATCAAGCTCATTAGAAAAGAGTATAATAAAGACTTAGCTTCAGTTGACCAAATGACATACATACGACTAATATCGGAACTTTTTCAACAGAGTGAAATTGAGTATATTGATAAAAGATGTATAATACCCGCAGATAAATTTAAAAATACCTCCAGGCCTAAAGGGCTACTAGTTGAAGAGCTTGTGGTTGCTAACAAAACAATTATTATTAGTTGGATGGATATTACACAGCAAGCTTATCTGTTGTCAATACTCATATTTATTCTCAAAAAGTTTTTCAAAGAACCTTTTGACGCACCCCAAGTCCAAATGCTATCAAGAAAGGTTGTGTCAAGTATGTCTTTTTTGAATAAAACATTTAAGCCAGAGATGCTTAAGTTCAGGTGTGCAACCTTAATGGCTCACTGGGCAATGTTGGTAGCTGGTTTGAATGTAACTGATTATGAGTCTAAACGAATTGTTGAGAACTTTTTTGAAGTTAGTATAATGTGTGGATCTGGAAGCTCTATATACTCTTTGGAAAGAATTCAAAAAGTTTGGAAAAACCGTGACGAAGGTATTAAGGAAGATCATGACGAGAATGACGATAAAAACGATATAATTTTGTACTAAACCTACTATTTTAACTCTATTTATATAAACATTGCTCAAGCACAAAACCCAGCTATATCTGTTCTAATAGCGAAAACCAGTTCATTTGACCACTTGCTAACTTGAGTCTGGTTGAAAGCGTGCAATTCTCAGATTCTGGTTCGGTATCAGATTCAGTAACAGAATTGGTGCTATCATAATCAAGCTTGGCATTCAAATCTTCTGTAAAAGTATCTAGAGACTCATATGAACAAAATTGGCAAGGTTTTTTATGCCAATCCAACTTTCCCTGGGATTTCAATTCCTGAGTATACCATCCAATTCGTTCAGCACCAAGTCTAGCCCCATCCAAATTTGCTGATGAAGGTCCCATTCTAAGCGAAGCATTTTTGCCTAGCATAAATAGTGGAATCTGACTATTCCATTGCAAATCGTCAGTCAAACAGGGAAATCCCAGAACAGTGGGAATATCGTAATCTTTAAACATTGGCTGAAGAAACTCCAAGGACCGAATATTTTGCTGAATGCCGGTTGCAAAATAAATATAATCAATATTATCTAAACGTACTTCTTCATAAACATCATTCTCTTCATTCTTATTTTTTGGGTCCAGTTTTGATTTGAGAACTAGGTTCCATGTTTTAGAATCTTCGTTCCACTGTTGCTTTTCGATAGTGGTGAACTTGAGTAGATTTAGTTTACCATTTGCAACATGTTTCATGACTTTCTTGTAGTATTCAGGATTTATTGACCCACCTTCTCTTGCTTCTTGGATCATTTCAACACGTTCTTGATCGGTGTCTTTGATGTAAAATGCTGACTTTTTAACATTTTTATACTTGGTAACCCAATCAAGATGAAAGTCAAAATGCTTAATCTTGATCGGTCCACGAAATAGAAGATAAATACGTTCAATTCCAGCATTAACAGCTACATGTGCTAATTGTGCGGAAGTTAGCCCACCTCCCACAATTACAATTGATCTTGATGCAGTCTTTTTAGGTTTGTTTAATAACTCCTTGCCCAAATACTGAACCTTACCCAGAAATAAATGCGTGGTATGACAACTTCCTTCGGGAAAATGAGCACAATCGAAGGGCTTTATTGGATAGTTGACCACACCTCTATGACCACTGGCCACTATACATATTTTGCATGCATATATTTTACCGCTACTTGTTTTTATTATGAACCCTTTCCCCGAAATACCAGTTTCCAAGACTCGAATATCAGTATATGTAACACTCTCTACCTCATCTTTCCTTACTATGTCATTAATTTTGTAACGGTCAATGATATCATTGCAAAAATCCCGAAATAAAGGTGTCGAAGGGCGATAATAGTCTTTCCAGTCTCTCATATTGATATCAATAATTCCCGATTTATCATGATTGAGAGCAGTGTTTACCGGGATTGGAACCCGATTTTTCTTATTATTATTCTTCTTGAGAAGTTTCTTTAGTTGATGCTTAGAGTACTCCTTTCCAACCACGTTCTTGATTTCCATTAAGTCATTTTCTGATTCACGTTTTGACCAATGCGCAAAACTTATAAGACCATCTATATTGACAGGATCTGGATGAAAAAACATGGGGGATCGAAGAAAAGGAATTTGGCATGATGCAAATTGGCTGTTCCACTGGCTCATAAACTTATCAGCATTTGTATCCAATACCATGATCTCATGTGGTTTGAAGTTGTGCTCGGGTCTATACAAATACTTCAGTGTGGGTGGCTTGTATTTTGTTTTAGAAGATACGTTTCGATTAATGAGGTTAACTCTATTACCTCGTTGTTTAAGCCAGTGAAAACGCTGGTGTTCGTCCTCAGTAAAGATTGAACCAGGGCACTTTTCACAAAGACGGGATGTAACAGCCAATCCACATGTTCCACCGCCAATAACAATCACTTCAAACAAGTCTTCGTTCGAGATATCAATTGGGTCAAGAGATGTCATCAATGTAGTATACAGCTCTAAAAGGTTTTAGTATTTCTCACGCACATTTTATAGTTCCAAATTTTGCAGCAATTGATTTTGGTAACTACAACGGTTGGGTGTAACCACAAAGGTGAATTCAATATAACACGATTACATAAAGAAAGCTCAGACTAAAGACTTTACAAAACCTTCAATAATAGCAAGCAACCCCACGGCTCCGGGGTCGGGTATTCCACCTTCGCTGCTTTTGAATTCATCCTCATTAACATAACTGGCCCTACCAAATTTGGCTTGCAATGTTTTTGTAGCTTCGCAGCCCTCCTTTGCAGCATCAACTGCCTTCTTAATATCTTGTGATTCCTTGAAAGAATCGCAAAATGGTTGAAGTGTATCTACGAGAGTTCTTCCCCCCACTCTGGCGCGAGTATACTTGAATAATCCGTCATATAGAGCATCGTGGAAAGCTGAAGCTAGTGTTTCAGCAGAAACTGATTTAAGCCTTTGTAAGTTTTGCACAAATGCGGTTAAGTAGATTGAGTATATTCCTCCTGAAGTTCCACCCATGCTGTCCTCTACCAACTCAGTTATTATAGAAAGTGTTGCGACAGGATCATCTAAATGCTTTTTAAGCTCTTCGTTATTCTTCAAAGCATCCAAAATAGCATTGGCACCATTGACCAATGTCTCACCACAATCACCATCTCCCACAAGAGTATCATAGTGTGTGATTTTTGGTTCCGCCTCAATAACATTATGTAACGCTGATTCCAAATTTGTTTGAAAAGCTTTAGAGTCGACCTTTAGTTCTGATGTAACTAGTTCCTGGTGCTTCATAGGTGACTCTTCGAATCCTTGGGCGTTATTCCATAACTCTGGATCAAGCAGCTTGGGTTTCCAACCAGGAGCATCTGTAGGGGCATCTAAAAATCCAAGAACATCCTTTGTTGAGAATTTAGATTGCTTTCTACCGATGCTAGTTAAGTTAAGTAGGGTTATAGAAAAGCCAGGTGCATTCAAGGATGTCACAAAGTCACTAACTAAAACTCTCAGTGGCCTCTTTTTCAATGGCAGTTGTGCTAAAACGTGTTCAGCAATGGCATATAGCTCAAGAGAAGAAGTACCACCAATGTTGTTGATCAATACAACATACTCATCCGGTTCCAAGTCGAAATCAACATAGTGCCGATCAGCGTCTTCCAGCGACGTGAGCTTGTGGTATAAATCTTTCACCAATTCATCAATATTCGGAATTGGACTAACCTTTGAGCCTGGCTCATTATGAATACCCAACCCCACCTCGGCCTCGTTTGCACCAGTAAATTCCACTTCTTCTGTTTTGCCTGGAACTGATGTTCTGTCTAACAGAGCACCAATTGTAACCATGCTATCAGCAACCGCTTGCCCAATATCAAAAACAGTCTGTAAATCGTGATCCTGGGCCAGAACAGCCCCTACAATTTTATGAACCAATGCGGTACCAGCCAATCCACGTCTTCCAACCATCTTGTTTTGTTCGCGACCCACTGCGACGTCATCAGCAACCTTCAACAAATGAACCGGATATCCCGCGCTCTTGGCGCGTTCAGCAACAAGTCCAAAGTGAAGAATATCTCCAGTGTAATTCTTCACCACAATCAAAGCACCTTTCTCCTTGCTAGCAACCGTTTTAACTGCAGCCATAATTTGTTTAGTTGATGGTGACGCAAATATAGCTCCACTTACCGCTGCATCAAGCAATTGTGAACCGACAAACCCGGCATGCATAGGCTCATGTCCAGCTCCACCACCACTGATAACTGCCACTTTAGGTCCATCTCTACTATTAGGGTTAAAGACAACCTTTTCCGATGGGATGAGACTAACCGATGGGTTTGAGCGAGCCAACCCTTTAAGATGCAGTAATACGATGTCTTCGTTCTCGTTATACTTCCAATGTTTTGTTAATACCATTTTATCTAATATTAATGTTAAAGGTTAAAGGATCTGGTGATATGTCTAAATATATATAGGCTGGAAAAAAAAGATTGCTGAAGCGAAATTGACGTATGATGATGTATTACAACCTGATATCTGATCAGTTGCTGATTAGTTAATGTGAATTGCTTATAAAAGTGAGGCTGGGCTATAAAACTCATAGACGAAAACCGTTATACTGTTTTTCCAAGTATATTTGAGATGGCTGCAAAACGTGCTGCAAAGCTGCAGAACCACATGTATGATAAAAATAGATTGAAATTTAACAAGATTCGAACCCCCAATTTCTGAATAAGTGAATTGAAAGCTAAGGTATAAAATAGAAGTTAATACGATGCTCTATTGTGAATAAATCATGTAGTATGAACTCCAAAACCAAAAGAATCGGTTCCTTAACAAATACTCGCGTCTATTTTGAAGCTTTTACGACATCTTGATTTTATGGTTGGAAATTTTGTTTTGGTACATAAATGTAGATTTTGCTTGAAGCAGATATATCTTTATTTTAATGTTTATCTCGTCTATTCTTGTTGTTCTATGATAGGTGTGTTATAAACGATATTTTATTGTAAAGTGGTATTTCTTTGCTTGTGATAATCTGATTGTATTTTAAATGTGAAGTATATTTTTACTTATGCTACTATAGTTTTGCTTACGTAGCAGAGCTTTATTGTAATTTTATTTATCAAAAAAGCGAAGGCATTGGTGGTTAGAAACAAAAACGGGACTGTGAGTTCCAGAATAGGTAGTACTATCAGGTATGGGCCAATAGGTAATATTGTACAGACGAAAAGCCAATCGTAAACTTGTTATAAAATATATGTGATCTTTTATGAACTCTTTGGCCTGGGACTATACATTTGTAGTATTAATATTGAAAACTAGAAATATCATTTTTTAATATGTTTATGATATCTAGTTTGGTTCAAAATGGGTTTTTTTTAGAGAATTTAATGTTCTTTTTTAGAGCTGAAATAAAAATATTTACATTGTAAGTAAACTCAATTTATTTACAATGAGAATCTGGCCATAGAACATCTGATATTAGCATTTACTTTGGGCTTTTATTTTTTTAAAAAGGAGAAACATTTAAACAGTTTTATGTCAAAGATTTCGCGAGCAAAAAAATTTATAAATTTGGTATACTTTTACTCAATTTTTTAACTAATTCGGCTAAAGAATTGACGTACAGAGCTAACTAAACAGGCAATTACTAAATAGTCGTATTAATAGTCCTATTTACTTTCTGCTACTTTTTAGTGTTTCATTTTTTGCCTATTTGTTTCTTATAGCTAAGAAAATACGATTATACAACTTATGTGTTGCACATTCAATCTCATAAGAAAAAAAGCACCATTTTTGTAATATTAGAACTAAAGTGTTGAATGAAAAAGTTTTGAGGTTTGGCAAAAATAATAAATATCTTATATCATATTTTGAAATACTACATCTTAGTGAATAGATCCAATATTGCAATGCACTAAACTTGATTCTTAAAAGTGTATAAAAAAGTACTTTGTTTGTGGATTGTTGCGGTTGAACTTTATGGCCAAAGAAAAATGTTATAATATGGCATATTTTCTCTTCAGAATCTAAAATTTGGGTTACAAGATAATCAATTCATCAAGATGTAAAAACATGTGTCAGTGAATTTGATTTTATTTAATATCTGTTTGCGACGAAATAAACTCTAATTGAGACTAAGATGAAAATAAAATTGAAAAAATTTAAATCGTAAATATTGCGAAGTGATGATTGACAATAAAATTGGTATTAATCCTAAAGCATAAACAAAATAAAAGCTATTGTGTTTAAAGTATGTGTAATATTTGAATAATATGGATTTAGTTAAAGAAACTTCAAAATAGTAAGATAACTATAAAAACCTAGTAGACAGAGAATAGACAAAAAATAGAAAAGTGGACACCTAGAATTGAAAAAAAAACTGGCGAACAATAGTATAATTATAATGATAAATTAATGGTAGAGAAATTTGTAAATAAAAGAATGCAATTCAAAACTATAAAGTTAGCTTTGAGAAGAAAACTATACATAATTTGAAGTTTGAAATTCATCTTAAGAGGAGCACACTTGGTTAGAAAAAACGGCTTTACAAAAGCGGATGTTTGATATTTAGATTTAAACTGGATTTGGAGGTGCCTAATTTGTAATTACAAACAAAATCAACCAGTTCTTAGTTCAAAATGAGAACGATTGAATGAAATTCAGCATTTAAAGTTTAATTGTAGAAATAAGAAAGAATTATCAAATAAAAAAGAATTATCAATTAAGAAAGAAAAGTCAAACGAGTAATAATTATTAAGCAAGTAGCAATTATTAAGCATGTAACAATCACCAAGCGAGAAATAATTATTAAATATTCATAATTTATTGCATATCCATTTCGATTGGGTGAATAATCCAATGCATTTGATCAAGAAAATACAAAGAGAAGAGCTGTTGCTAGTCAGAGCGGAAGTCATTATAAACATAGTATGAAATATAATAACGCAATAGTGGATTCCAAAAACAGCGGAATTTCAGGTACATATGGTATGACTTGATATAATCAACTATACTAGTTATTCAAAAGCGCTGAAGTGAAATAGAAGAAGATTTGTGTAAATAAATTATGGAATGAAGGCAAATGTGACGAATAATAGATTACAGGAGTAAAAGATGTAAAACGTCGAAATGTTAAAAGACATTCAAAAGTTGTATATCATATAGCAAAAGAGCCATATCATCTTTTATAGAATGTCCGTAGTTCCTAGCAAAAATTCCCACGTTTCTTCAATATTACTCGACGCCTCTTCTCCTCCATTCAATAGCTGCCAAAATACTCGTATGTTTATGTTCGAAATGAATTTTACCGTGTATCACCATGGGATTATCGCCAAAGAAAAACTCATTATAGGCAATACTTTTTGATTAAACTATCACTATCTCTTAGATAATTACCTTAAAATACTACATGATATTTTTCCTTGAAATTAATTTAACATTTTGAAAAGTGCTACTCTACTTTACTACAATTGTATATATATTTAGCCTCATCCCTACAATCTCGATATTGTTTCATTATAGCTATTGTTTGATGACTTCTTAATTGCTCTAAACACTAGACTAAATAAATCGCGTCTCATCCCTTTTTTATACAGGAACAAAAACACGAGGAAAAACGCGCTCATATCAAAACATTGGCAAAGCATCAACAAATTGTCCAAAACATCTTTAGAACTAGTGATATACAATTTTTGACACGGTTAGTCGCTACATAGTGCCAGTGTAGGAGGTGCACTTGTACATATAGAGCTATTTGTATACTAGCATGAATTACCTGCGCCCGCCGTTGTCTGCGGGTGCCAGTTCTGGCAACACATCCAACGCAAATACTCGCACTTCTACAACGCCACTGTCGGCAGGTTCGAGTGACAGACGACTGCTGTCACATTATCACCCAACAGTGACGCCAAAGAACAACCAAAGGTCAACGGCAGTGCTGCCAATGGACCAGCTGTTAGAGTACTTTACAAATACACATTTCTCACGGTCATTCAACTCATTAATTTTAGATGACTTGAAAGATGAGTTGGGAGACAAGAAAAAGATTAACAAATCACCACCATTCTACTTGAAGCTGGACACGCGAGATAGTATAGACGATAAGTTGGATGATCGACTAGATGATTTTCTGGAGAATGAAGATTATAAAAACATTATTGCATCAATAGAACGGAACCCGTTGCGTCCTCATCCACGTGAAAGGACACAGTCCTATAGAGACGGTCCTTCTAGACATCGCCCGATTAAGTCGGAGGACTTCCTGGTGCGACTGGAGAGTGATGATACTGAACGCACTTATTCGCAACACCTGTCAATTAAACGGTCCTCTAAATTTCTAAATCTTCTGATAGACCTGAATCTCAAGTCTTTGCATTCAAGGGTACCGGAAGACTTAGATTGCATTAGTGATTTGAATGAAATCGATCCTAATATCGACAAAATACGGCTGTCTCTGCCCATCGAGGCTTCTCTGCCTGTTCCCGTTCGTGGTATGACAGAAACGCCAGGAAATAAGTTCAAGCGTCCCCGTAAATTGGTTAGTCAAAGCCCATCACCTCTGTCACCATCAGTTATATACAATACTGTCAAGTCTCTGGTTTTCCTGTTTGCGAAACCACAAGTTCCGCTTCTGCTGCCTGAGCGCTCATTAGAACAGGCAAGTCTATACTCCCCTTCAAAATTGGGGCTTAAAGGGTTCAAAATGTTCAAAAATGCGGATAAAGATGCAATTATATCACCACATCGCCTAACCCCGGATACTCTGAGTGTTGGCGCGCCGCGGACTCTTTTTACAAAAACTACTAGCATTCCGACCGTCAGTGGAAAATTGCGCAAAGCTTCATTGAACTACTCAAAATCTCCATTTACTATACGAAGCTCATCGCCATTACCCAGCTGCGAAGCCCAGGAAAATAACGAAGATGTTGAAATGGATAGCCCTTCAAGAAGTCGCAAATTTTCTAATGGATCAGTAAGTTCTATTATGATATATCAGGATCAAACAGATGGCTCTCTGAGATTGGGCGGGAACAACAGCAGCGCTAGCCTGCACTCTTCATCCAGTTATTATTCATCAGCACCTCCTGCCTACACTAGCTTTGAATATGATGATAAGGAAAACAAGCCATCTTCCTATCGTTTTGTGAAACCTCTTCAAACCGCATTTAAGTCGACGGGTCTTTTGAAAAAGAATTGTAAACCAACAGAAAACCGCAAGCCTCCACCGGAAACACCAATGAAAAAGAACCCATTAATGCTTATTAACAACAACAAGTCATCTCTTTCTAATATCATATCATCGGCCCATGATGAATCAATGGGAGACAACCTGGAAATGTCAATAGAGGTGGGCCGAAATAATGTATCATACAACTCCACAATGAGCGATTCAACATCCAGTTTCTTTCGCATTCCATCTCATGGATCTACCCAAAAGCCTGTTAACATTAATTTACTCAATACAGATATTGATATTGGCTTTATATCAGAAATGGATCAATCAATTCCAGAGACTCCTACAAAATCAGTCAAAAAATCACATTCAACACCGGTTAACTTTAGCCCAGTTCAATATAAACAGAATAGTTACAAGAATGATATAGAGCTTGAGCCATCAACACCAACCAACTTGCTTTTTGGAAAAACAAAATTGCCAGGTAAGCACCTTCGAGATAAAATACTTGATAGTAGCACAAAGAGCTTCCAAGAGCCACCGAGTTTTGTCTCGCAGGACGATGACACGACATTAACAAGCATGAAAGAGACAAAAAACTCTCGCATAGATGAACACTTGAATGAAAAGTTTGGAATGAAGAATATCAGGTATATTGGAGCTGGTGCATTTTCTATAGCATATGAATGTCTGTTTCGCAACCAAAAATTTGCTATTAAACGTACCAAAAAACCAATGTTTGGGAAATTAGAGCGTCAGGAAATTATACGAGAAGTTGAGGCATTGCGTGTTTTAACCTCAGTGAAAGATAATGAATCTGTGAATTTAAAAGAGCAAGAAGAAGGTAAGGAATATTTGGTATACTTTATCGAGGCTTGGGAATACAACAACTTTTATTATATCATGACAGAATTCTGTGATAACGGGACCTTGTTTGACTTTCTAGAAGAGAATACAAACTACAAAATTGATGAATTCAGGATCTGGAAGATTTTGGTTGAAATACTCCAGGGCCTCAAGTTTATTCATGCTAAAAATTATCTTCATCTAGACCTTAAGCCTGCAAATATTTTTATCACATTTGAAGGTTCACTTAAAATTGGCGACTTTGGATTAGCAACTAAGTTGCCAATTTTAGAGAAAGATTTTGATTTAGAAGGCGATCGCAATTACATCGCCCCGGAGCTTATCAATGACAAAATTTATACCCCATTTGCAGATATTTTCAGTTTAGGCTTGATAATTTTAGAAATCGCCGCCAACATAATATTGCCCGATAATGGAACGCCATGGCGGAAACTACGGAGTGGAGACTTGAGCGATGCTGGTAAGCTATCTAGCGATAACATCAGTGATTTTTTGCTGCATCAAAATTTTTCTTCATCTACGTCATACAACACCGCGTGCCCAAACGGTTTACTGAACCAATCCCTACATCCTTTAGACTCAGTGGGCAGTAATGGTTTTCGCTTTAATGCACCTCCATCAAAGGGTACATTGCAGCAACAATGTCATCATCAAGTACAACAGCAGCAACAAAGCCACATGCAGAATTTGGCTCCTGGGAAACATAATACTCACAATAACGGCCCTCCTCATCCACGAGACTTAATACCATCGTGGGCACCCGCATTTCTTGTTTCTGGCGACTCTCTTAATCTTGACAAAGTCGTCAACCGAATGCTACGTCCTGATCCTTTTGATCGACCAAATGCCAAAATGATCTTAGACATGGAAGAGTGCGTTATTATCGAAAATCGCCGCAAAGCAGGCGCTACAATTTTTGAGGGAGAATTTGGACCACGCTCAGACGATGATGATGTTTAAAAGCGTACAATATAGCTGATTTATCCATATGCAATATACGTTATAATACTGGAAAATTTTTGTTCAATAATTTATTCATGTAAACATAACTTATGTATGTACATTCCTACTAACCAGCCTCCCCCTGATTACCTATCCATGAGCTTTTTCACCTCTATGTTTTTACGAACCCAAACAATTGCTTTTAGTGACCGTTAATGAGTTATTGTTACCTCTTGTTTTGCATTCCTCAACGTTCTCGAACAATTCTCGCTTGAAACAAGTAGTTTAAAATCTGTAATCAAGTGATTCTTTTTTTAGGACAGCATTGTTTTAAATTTGGCGTGCAAAAGTTGAAGGGCCCATACTGAAACATCGAGCCCTTCTGAGACAACAAATCCTATTGACTGCGTTTTGTATTTGAGTAATAATATTAATCAACCTTACCAAAACTTCTAGGCAAGATCTATCACCACGCTTTCCTGCGGAGTTTGTTTCTTGAACTTTTTTGGGTAGGCTGTATCAAAGGAAGGGGCCAGCTAGGACGTTGATTTAAACTATCAACAAATCTATGAATTATCAGGCAAGTGGGCTGGATAGGCAGCCAGCAGGGTCTGTGATATACAGCAATGAAGTGTTGAAAGAGAAGAGTGGCCAAAAAGGTATGAGCGAAGGTGTGGGGGAGGATACGTATAATGGAAAAGAGTTGGAGAACACGAATACTGTTAGAGAAAACAGCGATGATTTATTGGAAAGAGCAGTTAAACCAATGGAAAGCAAACCTGAATTCTTAGGGATGAATTGTCTGCGTGAAATGCTGGATGCTAACGATACAGATGATTTGAATACAGAACGCGTTGAAGAGGACAGCTCTTTTAGGGGAGTGAATCCTCCCCCGGAACTATCTATAGAGAATATTTCAGAGAATTCCAAATTGAATTGGCCATTGTGGAGAGCAACAGATAAGTCATGGTCTGGCGACACTAAAAATACGGGCCTACACTCGCCACGTTCAGATTCAACGACCACTTCGGTGAACTCGCCAGCAAGCTCTCAATCTCTGAATAGCCGTGCACGAAGATTGAGCGGAGGTAGTCGCAATATGAAGAATTTATCTTTAAACTTGAACGGTGTTGCCAATATAAATAAAAGCCACCAGGAAACGACATCACATGCATCAAGTTCTTCAGGCATATCCTTGTTATCATTAGAGCCACCATTGCCTCTGTTTCATCGTAACTCGCCTGTACGGCGAAAAGCTTTGACATTGACCATTCCAAATTCTAATTCCAAGAGCCCTATTACTTCCAACCCCAGCATAACCACAACTACATCCCTCAAACTCGGTGCTATTGACAATAAATTGGTCACACCTCAAGTAACTTGCACACCATTAGTAACACCTGCCCTAAATACTTTTCTGGAAAACCTGCGCGGAAACGAAGGTATACGACGCCGAAATAGCGGTGAGATTTTCAACAGTGGCAGTAGTAATAGTACCAGTAATAGCGACAGAAGCAGCGGCAATAGCAGCAGTAATAGGGAATTTCACGACAGTGCGCATAGACAAAGTGGCAATAGATTGACCGATAGCGACCGCAAAATAGTCAGACAAGGATTTTTAAAATCTAATATCCCTACTGATGATGTATACTTGTCACTTAAAAGTCCCATAATACTTGATAGTGATATTGCACGGAAAAATGACTACTTGCAACATTACAGACACGAAACCCGGGATTTTGGGTCCCCCACTAGACCCATCTCACCAGAAGAGCAACAAAAGGCACTTTCTACAAGACTTTATCTGGAATCTCCAGGCAAGGACAATGCAGATTTTTTCATCTTTGATTTACCACCGTCTGACCAAAGGATTTCTAGTCCCACAAACACGCTTACAATGACCAGTCCCATGAATCACGAAAATTTGGGTATTCTAGATAATAATATTACCAACACACCCACAGCCACGATCACAACCACCATTTCGAAACGACTCTACATACCAGAAGAATTACAGGAATCGAATCAGCTAAATGCATACCCTCATGGCCCACAAAATGTACTCAACAACCAAATATTTCTATACTCTGATCCAACATTTGCTAATACGGGGCCAAACAAAAGGCCTAAAATTGATATTAATGATTATGATCTTGTTATAAATGTGGCAAAAGAATGTTCCGACCTTTCCACTCGATTTGGCAACCAGTCATCAGGAGAAAGGGAGTATATATACATGCAATGGTCTCATACATCTAAAATATCGCATGACTTGCCAGAATTGACAGCTAAAATTCAAAACTTTTATAACAAAGGACTTAAGATTTTAGTTCACTGTCAATGCGGAGTATCGCGCTCAGCATGCGTTATTGTGGCGTACTTTATGTTGAAGTTCAATATTGTTGTAAATGATGCTTATGAACTACTAAAATCAGGAACCACAAACACCACCACCGGTAATGTCACCCCACACACTAGCAAAAGTCCTACAAAGTATGATATAAACAAACGAATAGCCAGTTTGGGATATCAAATTGAGGCATGTGACCGCATCTGTCCTAATATGAGCTTGATATTTGAGTTGATGGAGTTTGGCGATATGTTGGAAACCACAAGACCAAAACTCGAACCTTGAAGGCTGTAATAAAAAGAAGGATATGAATTTTTTCTTAATAATAATGATGATAATGACACAATAAATAGTTTTAGTATTTAGCCAAAATCTTGAGTATAGTGAATACAGGAATGGCTGGAGGGTATACTCTTCAGAACATTTTGTAACCTGTAAAACTTTTTAAACTGCATTTTGCCAAATTTTTTATCTTCAAAAACTAAAAAACTTCAGACGGAACACGCGAGACGCAATACTCCGTTTGTTAAAGTTTACTTAAATACACGCTTAACAGTTCTAATTAGCTGAATTGAGACTTGTACTCTGTTTAATACAAAAGATTACTGGTTTGACGTTGTCTTGCTTTTAAGCATACAATATTTAAAGAGATTCAAAATAAGTACTTGGTGGCAAGGACGTGCAATAAACCAACCGAGCTAGCGCAGGTGTTTTAAACATCCAATTAGAAGAAGCATGTCATACAATAGGAGTAGTTTGCACTACAATCCCAAGTATGGCAGCGGGTCTTCTGCCAAAAGATTTCCAAATAGTTCACGAGAATATATGAGCTATGAAGCTCGTCAGAGCTCTTCTGTGAGCAATGGGGGATTATCAAGCGGCCCTGATGGGCATATCGACTCTTCCTCAGAAAGCTACAGCAATTCTTATAACAGAAGATCGGAACGTGATTACCATGACTCTTTCAGGTCTTCCCAAGGGAGATATGATGGTAAATACAACAGGTATTCTAATTCTAACAATTCACAAGCATCAATAAGCAACCATTCAACAAACAATACGGGCACTGGACACAATGTTAACTACTCCAAGTCATCTATACGAAATCCTTCTAGTTTCTATGGCTCTTCTTCGAATTCAGCCGACCATCAGCCAGATTCTATTTATGCGTCATCGTCATCGTCATCAAACTCAAAGTACAAAAGACGACCCATAGAAGATCGCTATCAATCTTATCCATCAAATAGATATTACAATTCAAAGCGTACCAGAGAAGAAGGCTCCCAGTATAAATCGTACAACTCTTCTAGCAATCACAGACCTCAAGATGGGGGGCTAGATAGAAGATCATTCTCTAGCTCTTATCATAGTGAATCAAGAGCTTCAAGTGGACCCAATAGACCTAATGATTCTAGCCAGGATGAGCAAAAACATTCCGATGTTCGTGGCTTTTCAAAAAACAGCGCAGAGCCTTCTAAGCTTGGCAACTCGCTGAACTCGTTTTTAGATGACCGCAGAAAATTTAATTCCAGCCATTTGAACTCAAACAATCATAACAACGTTAAATGCTCATCAAGAGAAAGAAATGGTAGTATACAAAGCCCTGATGAAATTATTCCTAAATTGAGCAATGATACGAAGAGTGACTCTGTCTTGCACGAAAATAATTTAAAAACTCTGCTTAACACAGCTGAAAATGAAAGAATGAATTACAAAACACCTCAAAATGAAACCACACAATCTGTTGTGTCTAAGATAAGTACTACTGATCAAAGCAACCATAGATCATCATCTGATTCACACATTACTAAAATCAATAAGCAAAACACATCTATTATAACGGACTCTAAGTTGTTGCATCTTTTTGATGATGATTATTGTCATGATGATACAAATACCAAAAATGAGCCAAGTGTACCATCTCCTATTAATGAGATTCCTCAAACAGCTAAACCTGCATCTCCAAACCAAGAATTTGTTCAAGCAGACCAACTTAAATCACCAATTAATAAAAAGGCATATACGCATGAACTTCACGGAAACAAACAAGTTATACCCACTAAAAATTCAAATCAGTATGCAAACAAAACAACTGAAACTGTTTCAGAACATGCTATTACTACTAAAAGCAAAACATCATTTTCTGATTACCTAAAGTCATCAAAAGACAAGCAAAATACCGTTAATACTGGCGAAAATCCTAAGAAAATAGAAATTGACGCTAAGCAAGATGCTGGTTTTGATAAGAAAAAAAAGACTACTATGGATTTAGATGAATCTAAAGATATTTTTGCAATTGGAGATAATAATAAAATATTGGAAGATAAAGAAGTCGCAAAGAAATCAAACTCTCTGGAAAATACGACAGAATTAAAAGATTCAAATCCTTTAGAAGATACCAAAGTTCAAAAGAATTCAGATTTTATTAAGGAAATCAAACCTTTGAAAGATATTGAGCTCCTCGACTATCCCCAAAAGTTAGAGGATGGCAAACCAAAGAAAGAAAGCCTTACAAAAGAAGATAACAAGGTTTCAAAAGAGGTTCAAGTTTCGGAAATTATAAAAACACCGGAAAGTGTCAAACGTTCTGAGAATTTGAAGCCTTTAAAAGTAGATTCAACTTTAAAAGAGAAACCAACCGCAAGTGCTCATAACATATCAAATGGTGACTTAGTCATTCCCACAGTCAATAAAGACACACCCAGTGGAGTTCAAGAACTGCATATCAGCATGGTACCTTCTATGGCTGATACCTCGATTCTATCGCCTATTCGTGACCCAGGATTTGAAATCGATTTCAACTTTAATAATTTGGCTAAAAGTGCCGAATCTAGAGAAGAGAAGCCTTTGATTAAAGCATCGTACGCATCGAATAAAGATGAAACGAATTCTATATCGGAATCAGAAATTTCGGAAGCTGAGACAGTTATAACAGATTCTCCTCCAAAAATCAAGAAAGGAAGAATGTTAGTCCGCAAAAAAGATTCAGATGAAATACGACACAAACTTAAACGAAAAGTAATTACAACATCCGATGAAGATGAGGAAGAATTAAACTGTAACTTTTCCAATGACAATGGAGATGACTCTGCTCGGCTTTCAAGAAATAATTCAAATAAAAGACCCTATAAATTGAAAAGAGATTCAGGGGGTAGATCTTTATTACAAAGAGCTTGCAAAAAAGGAAACATTGAAGATGTCAGAAACTACCTTAATAGAGGTGCTAGTGCAAATGAAAATGATTTTTGTGGATTCACCTGTTTACACGAAGCTGCATTAGAGGGCCACACTGAGATTGTCAAACTTCTTATTGAGCATGGAGCTGATGTAAATGCCAAGGCTGATGCTGCTGGAGATTCTGAAACAGCATTAGTTGATGCTGCTGAGAATAAACACTTGGAAACTGTTAAAGTTTTACTCAAGCATGGTGCTGATCCTAGTATTTATAACCTTGATGGTTTTACTGCACTAACTAAGATTTACAACGAGCATGCTGGGGAAGAGGGATATGGGGAAATTGTGAATCTATTAGAAGAAGCAAATAACAAATTTGTCAAAAGCAATACAAAGGCTACACCTACGTCGCTACCATCTACCGACACAATGATTGAAGATCCAAACGATAACTATTTTGCAGAGTTAATAAAAAAAAAGGGTATTTATAAATTTTCTGCAGAGGGCTCTAAAGAAGTTACGGCTAATTATTTTGTCTCTGGAAATAGCCTTGCAGCAAAACCTGATATTCTCATTTTGGCCGCAAGAAATGGTCATGCTGAGTTGGTTGATATTATCCTCGGATTAAATCCCACACCGTACGATATTGACACTGAAAACCAGTGTGGCTGTACCGCTTTGTTGGCATCTGTCGGAAGAGGTCATATTGAGGTTGTTGAATCACTATTGTCAAAGAATGCTAATCCAAATAAAAAACGCAAGCAAGATAAACTAAATGCAATCGAAATCGCCCAGAGATCAGTACACTATAATCCAAAAGAAGTTAAGTTACTTGAAAGCTATATGAAGCATCCAGAACATGATTTAAAGCAACAGTCTAGTCCTGTTGATGCTTCTGAAGCTTCTGAAGTTTCTGAAGCTACTGAAGATCTGAAACCAAATGAAAACATTCCTAAAAACACCTGCATTCCCAAACCTATCTTGCAAGGTGAAAAAAAAAGAGTTGCAGAAGAGTCCAATACGCAACCTAGTAAAAAAATCAAATCAACGAGTCCTAACGCCATGGATACTAATCATCCGGAGTTTAATGTTAAAAACGAAGATACCACTGAGTCTACTGATAATGAAAGGTTACACAGTCGTACTGCTTCTCCCCAACCTATGCAAAAAACTAAAAGCACGCACACCTCTACATCTCCATCGCCTTTGCCATTGACAAAAGCCCAAGAAGAACTCAAGTCTAAAAGCGTTGAAGATGCAAGGGTATGGCAAGAAAAGGCAGAGGCCAAAAAGAGGGCAAGACGAGACATGTTTTTGAAAACTGAGAAAGAAAAAGAGCGTAAAAGACAAGAAGAAGAAATCAGATTGATTGAAGAAGAAAAACAAATGGCTATTTTAAAAGAGCAAGAGCAAGCACGTTTGGCTAAAGAGGCCGAAAAAAAGGCAAAACTAATAAAACAAGAACGGCAAGTTATAAATCGTCGTATGATAATAGAAAGCTATCCCATTGGTCTTCGTCAAGCCAAGTTTGGCGTTGAACTTCTAGAAAAAGACATTCTTTCTTTTGCACCATTATACATTTTTGAAGTTCAAGGAGTTAAATATGTTATTGATTTGCAGGTTATATTAATGACAGGAAGTACAAGTTCTCAACTATACTCTAAAATTGATCAAAACTCTAAAATCCAGCTTGATCTGGGTGAAAAATCAAAGTTGTGGGAATTATTTTTTTATATGATTGGGATTGATAAACAGAACCCCAATAAAAGCTTGGTTTTGCAACGAAATGAAGGCCATGCTTTATTTCAAAACTTGCTTATAAATTTTGTTCGCCTTGAAGACGTCGCACAATTTGCTATGTCAAACTATCCTGAAGTTTACAAACTTGTGTGGGATGGCGGCCGACTCGCCCAAGTGGAATTGACGACTTTAAAACAATTTGAGACGAGAAACAATTACACCCTCTCAGAATCTGAAATGGAGATACGAGTTGATACGAAGGCCATTGTTGAGCACAAATTTGTGCCGCCTAAATTGAGGAGAAGAAAGGATATATTGCGTTCTATTCAGGCTTCCTCGCATCCGTTATGGTAAAGTTGATGTTAATAATGTTTTTTGTTCTTTTCCACCTTCAGTTCTTTTTTTGTATAAGCTCTGTATTATTCTGAACCCACTTTTGCTAGTTTGACACTCTGTAAATATGGAATTTTAATAATTAAACTAACTTGTTATGTAGGTGATGAGCCAAGTTGAAAAAAAAAGTAAAGTAGATTCTGAGAACGATAAGACCTTCAGTATGTCTCAAAAAGTGTACGTAAATTAACATACTCAGCATTTAAATGTACTAACCCGAGTCAAGAGTATCGAGGAGTGCAATTTATGGCTCCGAATCTGAGCAGTCGGATGATGAACTGCCAGTATACATGCCCAACATCGAATTTGAATTTATTGAGCTTGAAGAATCGGATTCTCAGCAGAAAGAGAGTAACAACATAAGCCAAGTTAAAGACCTAGATATAGAGGAACTGAAGAGTGCGGGCATTGCTGTTCCCAGTGAAGATGAGTTTGAGTTCCCCCTCTTTTCTGGACCTATCTCTAAAACTGAAACTACTACAAGCGAGCACAAGGAAAACCCAGTAAAGAAGATAATGAAAGTCTCTTTACGGGACGAGCCATTAGAATCAGCCAAAATTGAACGTCCAAGCTCGTTTTACTTTGCTACCTACTCAGATCAAGAAAAGATGCAATTTCTATCCGCAGCCATAACTGCCGACGAAATTTACAAGCAATTTACCAGCACACTGTCGATTGACCATAGGCCATGGCGCTGTCTTGATGCCAATGCACACAATGCAAAAATAGAAGAGGAGGAAGCTAGGCGCAAAATACGAAACAAGAATAAACGTGCTGGAAAGCATAAACGAGAAAACAAGATAAGATGCCATGAGCGCAAGTTAGAAAGAACGAAGCTTCAAAAGAAGCTTGAAAAAGCAGCAAAGGCACAAATGAAAAAGAAGTTTTACCAGAATAACGGAAAGCGGTTCTCAAAAACAAAACCAAAGTCGATAAAGCCAAAATACAGAACTGAAGGTTAACATGCTTTTTGCCTGACAAAATTTACAAACTATAGCAAACATGGTTTTCACCCGGTGATTACGTCTTTAAAGATTTGGCTGAGTAGACTTTAAACCTATTTAGAAATACCATTCCGAGCTCAACCCAACGTATCAACTCATTAAACTAGCAGAAACTTGAATAATATAAAAATAAAACAACAATATGAAAAATGAAGGAGCAAATTGTATACAAATGCTTGTCTTCGTCTTATAATAGTTATTGAATGAGACATTCTTTTACTTATAAATTTTCCAAAGCATTTCCTGAATTTCTTGTAGGTCATTTGGTTACAATATCGTCAACTGAAAAATGATACAGCTAGAGCTAAAATAGTGTATCGATTGCAAAATGACAAATGAAGCTGCTTTCAATACCATCAATGTCTTAGAAGATTTTGAGGCTTACTTAGAACCTGAGTTTGATTCCATTAAATTTGCCAATGACTTGCTAGTTGCCACAAACGGAAATGATGGTCCTGAGCTCGACCTTTTGACACCCATTAAAAAACTTTCATTCGATATTGATGAGTGCAATAAGCGAATGGAGTCGATTACGACAGCAAACTATGAATCTTTGACTAAAAACCTTTCTAGTGTTGAGTCCTCGCGGGACTTGATGAAGGACACGATCAACGTATCTGTTCAACGAGTTAATCAGTCATTTGAGCGCATTAAGCCCGAAATCATTCAGCCATACGAGGAGGCCGTTAAGCTTAATAATGCCTTGAAAAAGATTCATCAGACGTTGGACTTACTTAGAGGGTCCAGCTTTTTTGTGTTTATGATACAGCAAATTGAGGAGCTACAAAACTCTACCAATATAACAGAATCGGGCCCAACTCGAGACTTCATAAAGTTAGCAAAATTATATGTCCAGGCTCTTCAGTTTTACGAGTCCAGTGTTAAAACTGATGGCTCAAGCATCTTGTCTATTAAATTAATTAGAGATTATAAGCCAAAGCTTGAGGCCTATCGCGCAGAGCTTGTCAATGAGTGTTCGCAAGTAATCAACAAGTACTTGGGTCATAAATCGACTAATGACAAACAGGATTTCATGCTAAAAAATTGCCTAATTGCTTTATTTATTCAAAGTGAGCGGGAATTTTATCAGGTTTTTGATAAGTCAGCCATCAATAAGCAAGTGCAGATTTCACTAACCCAATTATCTCGCGCATTGCAAAACCCTAGAAACTTTACATCAATCTTGTCAGAGGTCAAGGAGAATTCAGAGCAGCATTTTGAATCTATTAAAAGAATAATAACCAACTGTGAAGTTCAAAAAAGCTCACAAGAAACCAAAAGCTTAGATTCTATTTTGCTTAGACACTATAATTCAGATACTCTTCAACAAATATTTTGGGAAAGGTTGACAGCTAAGTACAAAAAAAATGTGGAAGCTACAATGAATAGAGGAGGACCTTTGGCAAAAACCTTGAAAGTATATCACGAAGGTATTATGAAAACTATCCTGGATACATTTTCTAACTCAAAAGAAAAAGAGCTTTTGCGTACTGCAATGTCAGCTATTTCTGGTATAAACTAATACTACGATAATTTGCAACTTGTTCATTTGAATGTGTAGATGGGTAATGATTAGCCATTTGACTCACTTAGTCTAGCATGTTAACTGCTCCATAAATACCAAAAAAATCACCTAAAGGCCTTACCAAACACTCCGAATTCAAAAAACTAAATTACACTATTCTTCAATGATGTCAAAAAGTCTCTATATGAAGGCTCCGTACCGGTTTTGTCTTCGACTAAGCAGCTATGCGCCCAGATTCTCAATGCCATCAAGTCACGCTGCTGTGATATTTCTATTGGCTCGTTAGAGGAACCACCGATAACAACATACAAGTTTTTCCAAATGGTAGAGTCATTTTGCTCTCTAACTTTTTTAATGACTTGACGAACCCTTTGGTTAAATCCCAAATCATCCTCTGTAAACACGGGTAGCTCTGTTTTGCCAATTTTGACTTTATACAAGTTTTCAGTTCCAAATAAGTCAGATACTAAGCTAGGGACAACATTTCCCGAAACATATAAAAATAATTCGGATGAATTATCAATCAAGTACAATCCATAATTCTCCCAAGATGCTTTGGAATCGTTAATGGTATCTGGTAGTACAATGTTATCAGTAATGATTTCTTCCTCCTCCAAAGTTGCTTCATTTACTTGGATAAATCTTTCAGGCAAGCCACACTCATCACCCATATCATGTAAAGAATAAACTTTGGGGTAAATAAACTGGATCAAGTGGTGTACCGGCAATGTGCTTAGCTTGTTAAGAGCAGCAGATCTATGATCAGAGGGTATACGGTCTGTCTTGAAACCAAAATTTTTTGTTAATGCTAAAAGTAATAGCGGTAACATTCTCAAGTTAGTGCACAATTGCAATGGAGAAGCACCTGATACATTACCATCAATCAACTCGTTCTTATAAACATTTAAAATATCATTCAATGATTTTTCAATATACTTTCTAGCCTCTGGTAAAGAAGAAGATAATGCTTGTTTAATAGCCCTATGAGTAACATAGTTTGTGATTGCCAATTGGTCAGCAGAAGCATATATGTCTTGAATTTTGGAAGATGTTGGAATGGCCAAGTTGATAACTCTGATTCTTCGTTCACTAAATGATGTTGAGTGTAGTATAGCAACTTGAAAATAAACCACTGGCTTGTTAATGTTTTCTTCAATTGATAACTCAATACAATAGCTCTGGTCCCGGGGAAATGCTGGGAATGAACATAAATCTGAAGATCTATTAAAGAAGTTTCCATAAAAACCACTCGTAATCAATCCAGTTGAACCCCGAACTCTTAATACAGCTTCTAATGCAAAGTCTTGTGATAGATGATTCCCAATCTCCTTTGATAATTTTACCACGTCTTCAATTGTGGAACTAGACCAAGCAGGGTAAAAGTAAGTTTGGCCGGCAGTATAACGTGGTAAATTACTTAAAGTAGCCACGTCTTGATAGCTAGCAGAGGTTAAGAAAAAGTCAACAGAAACCTGCGAAGAATTGCAATCTGCCGCAAATGACTTATAGAAACCATCTGCTGCCCACAACACTGCTTTTGCTTCTTTAATCTTTCCGGCAACACTACCGTCGTCGCGTATATTCAATTTTCCTTCTCCAAGGTTAGGTAAAGTGGCTATGAAACAAATTAATTTACCACCAATACCACTGATTAACTTGTGGCCGGCTTTCAAAGCTGGCCCTAAGACAAAACTCTTACTCAGCGTGTTATTAAAAAAGGATGAAAAATCTGTCAACAACCTCTCAATAGCTGGTCTTTTCTCCTCCAAACTCACCAATAAGCCTTCGGGAGAAGGTTCAAATGGCTCTTTAATATCTGTCACTACCAAAATTTCTGTTTCATAGAGACCTTCGTTGAATTTAAAATAATGTAAATCTGAATCAACGGCAATAAATGCAACTCTGGTGGTTTTGGTGTAGTTGGGTATACGGTCTAGGTTTTCCAAGATAGATTTGGTTGCTGTTTCTGTTAATCCGTTAGCTATTGCATTGACAGATACATCAATAAGAAACGTATAAATATTTGGTGGAGGTGGTCTTGTGATATATTCTTTGCTGGCAACAAATTCAACTAAGGAATGGCGTAACTCAGTATGGTCGTATATATTCATATAATTATTTGAAGCACCTTCGCGCTCAAAATCCATAGAAATGTCATTTTGCATACCACAAAGATTGCATATCCAGCGATTCCCATTTTCAATAAGCTTGATAAATGGATTGATGTAAGCGCGACAGCGGCGACATCTGCTAATAGTAGAGCTGGAAATAGTGGGTATATTCTCGGATTCAGCTCTCAATGAATTATAAGGGTTTACGATCAAAGCCAAGGGTAATTTTGTCTTTTTCAAAAGTGAACTGTTGGTTGGTATGACATTCATTGTCGACCTAAAGTACTCTGGTGCCGCGTTCACACTTTCATTATACGGATCAATAGCAATATTTGGTGGTAGCACAATTGGGGGTGGAGGCAAGCGCAAGTCAGAGACTGGGGGTGGTAAGTCTCTCAACAAGTCTGTGGTATATAATTGGTTTAGCGGCGGCGAAGCAATAGTATTTTGCTGGATAAATTGAGCTCTACTTTGTGGTGTGACTAAAAATGGCTGCTGATGTTGAACTTGAGGCAGATATTGTTGCTGTGTAGGATAATCATATACTCCGTTTCTAGCTCCAACTGCTGGCAGATTCAGTTGCATAAGATTTCCATTTCCATTTTGTTGCTGATTCCATCTTACATTCAAATTCAGAAACTGTTGATTAATCTGATCAACGCCTTGCCCCTGTGACACTGGCCTCTGTAACAATGCGCCTGCTAAGGGAACATTTTCAGTTGCATACTGCAGTTGAGGATATACTCTTCTTCTAGACATTCTTTGACTTTAATAGGCTAATGCTATTAATTCAATTTTAATGGCTTAATACCTACAAGAGTCTATATACGCCTTAAATGTTATCGCACTAAGACGTTTTGAACTGCGTGTCACAAGCGTGACAAAACTTACAAAAATTTTATAGTCTACCGTAAATTTGAGCATATTAGGACGGCTATGAATGCAATTTGAAAGACTGAAGCTTTACTTGTAAATAAATGCTTTTCATGGGACGTAATATCCATGTATTTTGCTATTTTTGTGAGGTTTTATAGTATACGTGGGTATCGAATGTAGTGGGTACAAAATACAATTTTTGGGTGCAAAAAATCATAATTCTCAGCCGTACCATAGGCGATAATGACAGAAACAAATAAGAGGCCAAGATGACATGGTTTTTTTTTAGTTTAAGAATAAAATGCTAATAACATAATTGTTACATTGTTGGTAGTGGCAAAATTTAGATAAACTTTGTTCTAAAAAGCTTAAATTATCCACATATTTAGTAGTATAGTTGTTTACGAAAGATTCTTCAAGGCAGACTGACGTTGAACAGTTTAATTTAATTAAACATAGTACTCTGTTATTTTAAATTTTGAAGAAAAGGCTTCTCTAAGATGAAATAAATGTACTTTTTTGATCTGATTGGTTTTGCTACACTTTTCTGTACCTTAAAAATGAGATATATATATATATGTTTAAAATTCCTAAGTTTAAAATTAGTGGATTCATAAAATTTTAATTTCTCTTTATTAATTACTAGAGTGAAAAAATAGTGACATAATCTACGAGAGCTCACTGAATAGCGATGGTTTGACAACCCATTTAATTTTTCTTGGTATGCCGTGTATATGTAGGTTTCTACTAGTGTTTTTTAGCTCCAGTGTTTTTAGTATTAAATAAGGGAAACCTTTTAAGGCTAGTTGATATCTAGATATAAGCAAAACAGTTGAAAGTTCAAGACTGATAACCTGCATGCCTATGGTATGTATATAAACTTTATTGTCTATTTGGCAATACTATAATGCTCAACTCACACTTGTTTTTTTCAATTATTGATTTACAAAAGCACATCTCCTATTTCTTTGGATATTATCACCAGTTCAGTATTTTTATATTTATTTTTCTTTTATGATTTATGAATTACTTGATATCTGTTAGCTGGGTAAGTTAAATAGCCCTAAGGCTCAAGTAAATTCTTCGTACAACGTCTCTATTTTAAAGAGCTTATTATTAGATGATTTGATACAGCACCACAGTGGTGTCTGCTATAAATATTAACCATACGTTTACTTGAATACAATTAGTCCTAGTCGGTATTTTACCAGCCCTCATTGCAATCTTCTTACCCACACTAGTAAGTATACGCTTCCTTTACCAGGTCTAGAGTTGCAACATTTCTCACGTGATGAGTACGACCAATTGATTCATATTAAAATTTGTATACGCTCCCCTGCTTTATGACCAGCATTTTCATTCTCCTATCAAGCGATTATGTCCATACTGAAAGACGATGCCGCTAATGGTCACGGAGGCAGTCTATATTTTATAAAACAGCGTGATTTATTAATCCAGGATATCTCTGACCAGATGGATCGTGTGGTAAACAACTTGGATGCCCTTAACCGATCACTTAACGAATCAGTCCAAGTAGGCAAGGAATTTGATGATGTAGGGCGCTTATGGGCTCATTTTTATGATGGGATGAACCAGTTGCGTCAAAGAGATCAAAAGAAAGCAAGCGACTGGTCGCGAGATCAAAATGAGTCAAACCATGCCGATCAACTTGACGATAGCGAGGAGGAACTGGCCAGTTGATAGTATGCGGAAAAAGAGTTAGTTGGCAATAGCTGAAAAGATTTGAGGAAAATGGTCAATAATAAATACTGAGCTCAGTAAGATAAAAAAACAAATTTATCAAACTGCTAGCCAAAAGGGCAAACTATTATTTAAAGAGATATAAGCTGCTAGTTTAAAACGATATACCCTGCTGGTTGAATGCTATTTAAACTGTTAATTGAAAGCAGTTCTTTTGCTGCGTTAAGACTACAAGGTCAACCGTGACTAGAGAGGATATTAGCATATTAATACTTATACATCTATCTCGAGAAAGCTAATATAAACACACTATTCATCCTCTTCCTAATAACAAGAATCAAAAGTATATTCGGGTAAAACAAATGGCTAGAACTTTTATTGTGAAAACAAAGGTCAACATTGTTTTATCATAGTGTAGAAAAAAAGCGTATAGTAAAAATTTGATTCAAGAGGTAAACAACAAGACAATTTTCCAAATATATAAACTTAGAAACACTTGTGGTGGACAATGGAAGGTCCAGACTCGTCGTACTCTTGCTTTGAGATCCACATCTGTTGGAAAGTAGACAAGGAGGCAAGAATAGATCCACCAATCCAGACAGAGTACTTTCTCTCTGGGGGAGCAATAATCTTGACCTTCATAGACGAGGGAGCCAAAGCAGTAATTTCCTTTTGCATACGCTCAGCAATACCAGGGAACATAGTGGTACCACCAGACATGACAATGTTACCGTACAACTCCTTTCTGACATCCAAGTCACACTTCATGATGGAGTTGTAAGTGGTCTGGTCAATACCAGCGGCCTCCAAACCTAAGTCAGCAGGGCGGAAAAGAGCCTCAGAAGCTCTGAAACGCTCGTTACCAATAGTGATAACTTGGCCATCAGGCAACTCGTAAGACTTCTCAATAGCAGAAGATTGAGAGGAGGTTTGCATCTCCTGCTCAAAGTCAAGAGCAACGTAACACAACTTCTCCTTGATGTCACGAACAATTTCACGCTCAGCAGTAGTAGAGAAGGTGTAACCACGCTCCAGCAAGATCTTCATCAAGTAGTCAGTCAAGTCTCTACCAGCCAAGTCAATTCTCAAGATACCGTGAGGCAAAGAGAAACCAGCATAGATGGGGACAACGTGGGTGACACCATCACCAGAGTCCAAAACTATACCGGTGGTTCTACCAGACGAGTACAAAGAAAGGACAGCTTGAATAGAAACGTAAAAGGCAGGAACGTTGAAAGTCTCAAACATGATCTGAGTCATCTTTTCACGGTTGGACTTGGGGTTCATGGGGGCCTCAGTCAACAACACAGGGTGCTCCTCAGGAGCAACTCTCAACTCATTATAAAAGGTGTGGTGCCAGATTTTCTCCATGTCATCCCAGTTGGTAACAATACCGTGCTCGATAGGGTATCTCAAAGTCAAGATACCTCTCTTAGACTGGGCTTCGTCACCAACATAGGAGTCCTTCTGGCCCATACCAACCATGATACCCTGGTGTCTTGGTCTACCAACAATCGAGGGGAAAACAGCACGGGGTGCATCATCACCAGCGAAACCGGCCTTGCACATACCGGAACCATTGTCAATAACCAAAGCAGCAACTTCTTCTAAAATGGGTGTTAGTATTTGGGAAAATAAAAAAAAAACTGAAGCCTAAACAAAATATAACGCCAACAGCTTGGAAAATTTTAGCAAGCGACACAGTCAGGGAAGGGAAGCAGAGATAGAGAAAAGAGCAACAAATACTCATTATGAAGTTTGAGAAACAATTTGTTTCAAATACTCAACATGTATTCTTAAAAATCAATCCAACCAATCACTGCGCTCCGATCCAGCCGATCTGACCAGAGAAGTCACCAATTCAGCCAAATTAAAAGCGAATCAATCACAATCTTACCCGCCTAAAGCATTTTCCAGCTCTTTGTAGTTATTTGTAGACTTTGAGATCATGAGAATAAACGCGTCTGATGTAATCAACTGCCAAAAGCGACCTTGTCGAAACTTTCATCAAAAGTCCCCCCTGTCCCGTCAATCAATCGCTAAACGCGTAAACAGCTCGTGTTCAGTGTAATGGGAATACATACCACCGTCCATTTTGATTGATTTGTCTAGATTTATAAAAGTGTTTGGAAAGAAACCTTTGCACTGAGCTTAAGAAGGTGGAAACAAACTGGTGGGAAATTTTGCTGTGCTGTTTTTTCTGGACGAGAATTTTGTTGCGGTGGGCGTGTGGGAACAAGATTGACGAGCCCAATTACGATTAAAGACCATGCGACGTTCAAAGAGTGAGGTTAGGAAAGCAAATTGAGGACATGAAAGTGAGGGATATGGTTTCAAATACATAGAAGGAAAATATGAATTGAAGGATATAGAAGTTAAAAAATTAGGGACAGAGTAATTAATTTGATACTCACAAATATGATAGTCAAGAACCATCAACACTAAACTGTAATTATAGTGGCAGTGCCAGCACAAGCATGAGCATTATTATGAGAGAATGCTTAATTGTTTGGAAGGACAGTGCAACTATTTAGAAGAGTAAGGCTAGCACTAAAACGAGTCTCTGTGAATGATATAGCTATCGTGAATTTAATTCCTATTGAGCAAGAATCATTTATTGTTGAAGAAGTGACATTATTTTGCTCTTTGCCGTGACCATATTTTGCCTGATTGGAAATTGTAATACAGAATTAAGTAGAATAAAAGAGCAGAGTCGGTATAATATCAAGAGTTTCTTTCAAAGTGTACTTTGGTATAATGGAGAACTAATAGTGTCTGAATTAAAAGTTGTGTCAGCTTTTAGCAATGAAGGGCATTGTATACGACAGTAAATGGTCGTGAGAGTATAAAAAGATAACAGAGGAAAGAAAACAGGGTAAATACAACATCGAAAGGAAAACATAGTAAAGACGCCATAAAAAATAATACATAGGGCACACAAAAAAAGGAACAGTGTTCAATATATATAACCATTTACATACTATTTGTAAAAATATCATGGCTAAACAACTAAAAGACTTTGAAATTCACTAATACAATAAGGCAATTATTCGCTACACCTTAAGGCACTATTTATCAAATAAAACCCCATACTTCGAAATAGAGCAATTAATATTAATTTTATCTCATTCAAACGAAAAGTCGCCTTAAAAAAGATGTCTGACCTAAATGTAGCACATAGCATAGATGAAAATACTAGCTATATAAACACGCAAAATAGATGCCATATTATAGATACACAGCTTCACTACTGCTGGAATTACCTAAAATATATATCTTCACTAAAGTGTACAATTTCAATTACTCTGAAGGACATACCCTTCTTTTACTTATTCTTAACTCTCTCTCTATTAAGTATTATACTCCGTCTTCTACAACCTTTTCCTTCTTGTTTATAACATATTTCCTTTGCTGCTCGGTCTGTTCAATGCTCTTCAATACCTTCCGAAGATTCCCCATGAAATCAGTGATTTCGCCACGAAAATTAAAACCAAAACTCAGCCAGCGCGAACAGAACCTACTACAACTGTACTATTTGCTACTTATTTTACCATGTCATCTTCAGTTCCCTATGACCCATATATTCCCAACCAAACAACGGGAGACCAGTCCAATTCACGGACTGCAGCTATCCAAGCTGTATGTATTGGGCCTTTATTTCTATTAGCAAGTGTTTCCGTTGCTCGTACTAACATTCCAAGCAAATCGATGATACCGTGGGTATCATGAGAGACAACATCAATAAAGTTGCAGAGCGTGGTGAGCGCTTAGACTCTATAGAGAACAAAACCGACAACTTGGCTATCTCTGCGCAGGGGTTCAGAAGAGGCGCTAACCGCGTGCGCAAGGATATGTGGTGGAAGGATTTTAAAATGAGAATATGTCTTATTGTTGGTGTCATTATTGTTTTGGTGGTTATTATCGTACCAATTGTGGTACACTTTACATAGTAATGCAAATTATGTTTGAAATACTGGACTATTGTTAATTTTGTTCTCACTTGAATAATGAGCGTTTTTTCACGAAGAGCGCTCTTACAGAGGTGTGTATCGATATCCAATCTATTTAAATTTGATTAAACGATGCACTCGTCTTTAGCGCATGTAAATGGCGTGTAGGTGAGATGAAGAGAATTAGGTTAAGTGAAGAGAGTTAAATAACATGAATGACATTAGGTTAAATTTATATGATATGTAAAAGAAGAATTATAACCAAAGTGTAGCTGAAATATGGCCAAATTATGCTATTTTGTAACTAGAATATAGATGAAATTTATTATGAAGAAGGACTTTACAAATAAAACAAATTAAAAGATACTAGCCAAAGCAATATAACCTTACCTCACCACATAGTCTGTGAGAGATACGGAAAGAACACGGAATTCAAATAAGGGTGGTTTTGTATAGCTCCGTTCTACTATGTATTATTTCTTGATATAATAAGTTGTAAGCATATAAGAATTAATATTAATTTAGTTTTGCTCTAAATTAAAGATGAGTTCACCAAGTTTCAACCCAAAAATATTAAACAAATATAATATATATATATATATATATATATATATATAAGATTAGCTTATTCTTCGGCTTTAAAATATCTACTATTTATGTCTTATTCCTTATCTATTCACCGTTATTTTAATGCTGACTCCAAGACAAGTTTTACTCTACATCAAACTAATGCAAATATCCCACACGTCACTCAAATATAACCATTTTCTTAGAGTAAATTTCAACAATACACTCTACCCATTTTGAACCACTTTTCAGTCATTTCCAATCATAATCACATTGAACTATAACTTGTTTACTGATATAATCATACAGTTTACAGAATGCACAAAAATCAAAGAAATGGCTATAAACAATATCTATAATTGAAACTTTATTAAATCATGTCCTGCAAAACAACTTAAATCTAATCGTTCTTGATAAATAGTTTCTGTTATTTTGATAGAGAAAATTATCCTTGTTATGTTGATCATTGTGGCCTGACATGTATAAACTGCCATTTTGTTTTCTTACCAAAAAAAATCTACTTGCTGCAACTATACTACAAGATTTCTACAACTAACGAGCAGAAGTACTTATGCTCTCATTTTTTACCATTGGGTTCCCGTGCTCAACTCTATTTTTCTTTATCTGTAAATTTAGCTTTGGGTCTACTTCTTGTCAAAGATGCTCGTTCAAATGGTCCGAGTCAATCAGGATCCCCGAGTCAAAACACCCCAGAAACTAAATAAAAGCAAACCAAAGGCCCTACTATCATTTGGGCCATTGACCATTGTCACCATCTTGCCATGTTTAGAACCATTACCAGAGTAGCACCACTTGCTAAGCTTGCTATCACTAGATCTTCAGTGAGATTAGCCCCACAATGCACAAAATCTATGGTTAGTATGTTTTCTACCAGCAGCTACGCCCGTAATGCTGTTAACCACCGTGTGAACAAGGACTCTCATGTATACAAATACTTGACTGGCGATGGACCAGCTTCTGTCAAGTACACTGCAGAACACGAATGGTTGGCAACTTTTTCTGACGACTCGGCATTTATTGGTATTACCATGTATGCCGCTGAAGCTCTTGGTGATGTTACTTTTGTGGAATTGCCAGAGGTTGGTGACAGAGTTGAAGTGGGAGATACTATTGGTTCTGTGGAATCGGTTAAAAGTGCTTCTGAAATTTACTCTCCTGTGGCTGGTGAGGTTGTTGCCATCAACACTAAATTAGAAAGTCTGCCTCAGTTGCTCAATGAAGACCCAATTGGTGAGGGTTGGATTGCACACATTAAATTATCTGACCCTAAGGCATTAGAATCTGCTGAAGAATTGATGACAGAAACTGAATACGAGAACTCTTTGCAAGACCATTAAATTTATAAGTCACAACTTTTCTCAATTCCTCTTATATATATATATATATACATATATATCTATGTATTTCAAACTGATAATATCTTAGTCTTCAGTTCTTTTCTTTGCTGTTTTATGTAGTAAAACTTCTGTACTATTGGTGTGTCTGAATTACATTAAACTAGCTACTGGAGAACAGAATGTTATCGTTTATATCTGTTTGCTAATCATACGCTGTATATTTATTATTAATATGCATTGGCAATGACGAATACATTTTATTTAATTAATTTCTGCTCAAAAGTCTAACGCTGATTTTGTTCCCTTAATAACGCCCAAAACGGAGTTTGGTATATACTTTGGTATAAAATTGTCTTCATGTAACATGGCAAAACTTTCAGTAGCATCCCTTCCAGCAAAATTGAGAATAGATTGGTCACCGCCAGGGTGTTCTGATGCAAACAGGGTCAAGTCAACTACCACATTTTTAATAATGCACCAGCAGTCGTGTTTTGAATTGTGTTTTGCAACTTCCTCTAGGGTAAACTCCTTGTTGGGAATGGAAAACAGTGAGTGCGAAGATGATGCAGCCAGCAGTGTTACTGGAGCTGGTGAAGCTACTTTTTGGGTAGAGTTATGTGTATCACCATGATTCTGGGCACTTTGAGTTTGAACACTTGGTGAATTTTCTAACCAATCTATAGTAACTTTTTGTGGCTCATTGGGATCAATATGCAAACTGATCATTCCTAAACGAGAGGTTGCACTGTTGTTGGTTTCTGTAGGTGTAGAGCTCATCTTTTGCATTGCAAAGCTTGTGACTTCATCAGCTGCAAGTCTACCAAAAACAACGCATGCCAACAATGAAGAGCCCCCCAAACGATTATGTCCATGAACACCACCAGCTAATTCACCAGCTGCATATAATCCTTCTATAGGGACGTACTTACTCTCCTTTGTTTGGTGCAAAACCTGCGATTTATCGTTAATTTTCACGCCTCCCATTGTAAAGTGCAAAACACGAGTAACAAAACACACATGGTACTCAGCGTTTGGGTCAAATTCAAAAGGTGCATTAGGAAAAAAACGCTTGCCAAATGGATCTGGTATCTTTCCTTGTGCAGCTTTGTTGTAAGCTTCTAATTGCGACTTCAAGATGTTTTCGGAAACACCCATTTCTTCGATTAAAGAGGCTCCTGTGACTGTTTTCATTAAATTTCGGGACTTGTAGTGCTTTACGTGAAACTGCAAATTCTTCTCGCTGGCAGCGTTCAATACCAAACGGATCGGACCGTTACCTGCACGTATTTGCTTCTCCATTTCGCCACTAACATAATCACGAGTTCCTAACTCGTCCACAAATCGTTCACCTGATGCATTAAGCATTATACCACCTTCCCCACGCAAGGCTTCTGCGCCGAGAAAAAGAAAACGAGGAACCAGCTTTCCACTAATAGTGTCTTTGTCTTCCAAGTCAATTAAACCAGTAGGATGAACCTGAACCTTATCCATGTCAATACAGACGCCAGAATTTTTCATTATAATTTTTTGACCATCTCCAGTAGCATGAACACCATTAGTTGAAGGCAAGTCTATTATATCAGGCCGGTGCTTGCGTAATAATGAATTTTTAGTGAAGTCAGCTGCGTATCCCCCTGTGGCCATTACAACAGGTCCATAAAGTTCATGTTTTGTTTTATCCTTCAAATTTTTGAATTTAACACCCCTAATTATTGGCTGATCATCATCTCCCTGTTTTATCAAGTCTATAACCTGACTGTTTTTTAAAATAGCTACTCTATGTGGTTCCCGCTCTGCCAATTCTTCTAACGTTTCTAACAATTTGTAAGTAATTGCCATTCCAGGAAACTTTGAATCCCGCCCCCGGTGAGTACGTGGCTGGGAATGTCCACCCAACCGCGATACAACAGTAAGGTCCAATTTGAAAATTTCTTGTAACCAGTGGATAGCATCAGCTGAGTTGTATGTAAGAACCTTGATTAAATCAGGATTAGCTCTATCTTTAGCAGTAGCAAGTGTATCTTCATAAAATTGCTGAACCGTATCTCTAATTGAAAGGTCAATCTGGGTTCGTGTAAGCGCTCCATTTATACCAGAGGTAGCTTTACCACTATTACCACTCAAAAATCCCTGTTTGTCGAGTAAAATTACATTGGCACCACGAAGATACAGCTGGTGAGCAGCAGATAAACCTGCGAGCCCACCACCAACTATGATCACGGGACTTTTTGGAGTTGCAAGTTGTTCAACCATGTCACGTCTCTAGCCTTGTCAAATGTCACTTATTTGAATCAAGATCGCAACTATTTAAATGCTTTGAATTTCACCAAAAGATGTGCTTTACTTTATCGCTTCTTTCGATTGGCTGAGGGACAGTTTTGAAAAATTGCGGGGAAATTATGTCAAATCTAACACATTTTTTTAGACTAGCGGGTGCAACAGGTATCAGAATAACAAAAGCGGTAACAAATAGCAAGCTTGTTGTATGCGTATATATGTTGATGTTTATGCTAACAGTGTGAGATGTACTGAAATCCAAAAGAAATGTCATTAAACTGCGACTCATTAGCAATTAATGAGTCTTGATTTGCAGCGAGTGCGGAGTGATTCAAATGATTCCATGTAGTGGGGTCACCATACAACATAGCCGGGGAAGTAATACGTTGACCGCGTTCCTTATCACATCTATTACAATGATAAGTATCATGTGTATCGCATATTGTGTTAGGCTGGTATTCAAATAGCTGACGAAGGTTGTCCGCACTAAACAAGCGTTCGACATCTTCCTTTTCGTCCACAACACAGCTTGATAGCGACAATTTCATGGACTGTCGCTGAAATATTTTTTCTTCGATGGTTCCGGTTGATATAAACCGATAAATAAAACAGTCTTTCTTTTGACCATCTCTCCATACTCTTGCCAAGGCTTGTTGGTCGGATGCCGGGTTCCAGTCTGGGTCAATTAATATTAATCTGTTTGCACCTATCAAATTAATACCACAGCCACCTGCTTTTGAAGATAGCAAAAATATAAATTCAGAGCCTTCAGGGTCGTTAAACTTATCTACTAATTTTTGACGTTTGTTGATATTCATAGTACCGTCAAGTCTAAGACAGCCATACTTTTTGTGGCGACACATTTTTTCGATCAAATCAAGGGTCTGAGTGTAATTGGAAATTAATACAATTTTGTCATTTGTTTCTGTATTAATTTGATGCAAAAATCTTTCTAAAATCATAAATTTCCCACTAAACCATGTTTGCACCTCTCGGCCCCTACTGTATCCAGATCCTGTACCTATTGAAGAGCAATAGTCTTCGGGAATAAAGGGCTCACTACCTTCCAAATCTTCCGGTAAGTTAAGTAAATCAGGATGATTACATAATTTTTTCAACATTCCAATGGCTTTGAGTGGCTGCGAACCAACTCCACGTAATAGCTTTTTAATTTCAGGAGAAGTGATGAAATGCTCATACAATGATTTTTGCATAGGAGATAGCCCCGTAAACAACACATATTCATACTTGACAGGCAAATACTTCGAGAGAATATCATTGGTTCTTCTGATGATGAATTTTGATACTAACTGTGATAGTTCTGTTAATTTCAAATCACCTTTTTCACGTTCCTTGTCAGTTGCATCTGCATCTCTTCCACGCAAAATAATGTTCTCAAAATTCTTGCGAAAATCGTTTCTGGTACCCAAGTATCCGGGATTGGCAAAGTTCAAAAGCGAAAAGTACTCTGATAAGTCATTTTGAATGGGTGTACCAGAAAGAATCACACGCCTATCACACCGAATTGAGTTAAGGGTTGTAAATGTCAAAGACTCACTATTCTTTAGACGATGTCCCTCGTCTGCCAACATAAGACCAACCTCAGTTCCAGCAAGTTTATCTGCATTTCGTCGTAAAGTCTCGTAAGAAATAATTAAAACAGGCCGTACAATATTCCTACCAACCGCGGAAGACCATTGCTGTAATGCCAAACCCAAATCTGAGGTTTTAGTACTTTTTCCGTCCACTGCTAACGGTGTTAAAACTCCTTCACCCAACCATTTCACAATTTCATTTGCCCAGTTTCTCACTAAAGAAGAAGGACACACAATAATGCATTTTTCGATAGTGCGCTTTCCGCGCGGACTTTGCTTCAATAAGGTCCACATGAGTGCTAAACACTGTAATGTTTTACCCAACCCCATTTCGTCAGCCATAATACATCCCTTTGCTCTAGGGTCAATTAATCCTGAAGTGCAACGATACAAAAACTTGACGCCGGCAATTTGGTGAGGGCGTAAAATCTTGGCTAGCCGTGGATCAATCACTACAGGAACATTGGGGTATTTGGCATAAGCCTCTTCTGGATTCTTGACTATTCCTAGCATTTCTGCCAAAGATCTATGAGTTCGTCTTCGCTTAACCAATCTCTGATCCCCCTCTTCTTGATCATCTTTGGTTTCCAGCTCTTTATCTTCAGGGGGAGATTGTGGTACTTCATCTTCTATTTTTGGTATCACGTCTACTGTTGGATCATACAAGACAATAGCAAATTCGCTCATAGGATCATGAAGTGCCCTTGGTGGCAAAATAACCCGTTGTCGTGTACCCAATGGTGGTGGTGGTCCCAGGTTACTGAATGCATCTTTTTTGGAGTTGTCTTTCGAAAAGGGTACTGTAAATGCTCGTTGTAGTTTCTGTTCGTTGTCAGCTAATTTACTGCCCTTAAGCATCAGTCTAGGAAGTAAAGAACCAATCCGCTTAGTAGTTCGTAAAACCTCTCCATCGCCGTTTACTGCAAAATCTTCGTTTGAAAAGGATTCTCCGTTACCATCGGCATAACTTGTTACTTTAGATCGAGCTGATCGTACTGGGAGGCCTCTTTTAGACGTGACAGATCCTGTATTTGCGTCATTAGTACGATTTGCAAATGGCACATGAAATGGCTTTGATAACCTTTGGGCCCCATCTGTAACTCTTGGGGGACGTTTATCAGGTGGCAATCCAGCACCTGATCCTAATGGTGTGGTGAAGCCGGTTAACGGTTTTCTGGCCATTTAGCTTGTCTTAGATTTGGGTGGCGTTTTTTTTACGCGTTGCAAAATGAAATAAATTTATTTGAAATTTGAGACCATAATATCCCTGGTGGCGGAATTTAAAATATCAAGCCATGGATCAAATTTTGGCAAAAGCAAGTAGCCAAGCTGTTAGCTTCGCTATACGTTCTGGTATCTCTATCGCGTCTGGCTACGCGATCAAAACAGTCACCAAATTTCTTGATAAAATACCTGAATCGGAGAAGAAACGGATTGAGGTAACTAAAAATCGGATACAAACCAAGATAAATATTGTTTCAGTCTCAATCGACTTGATTAAACTTGCCGCTGCCCGTGGTAATAGCTCGTTGGATTTGACACTTAATTTTGTGAGAGATTTGAATGAAGAAATTAGCTTGTTTGAAGATACGGTTGAGGGAATAACCAGTCGTTTAACCGGAGGTAATGAAAAAGAATCAATCAGAGAAGTTGAGACATATATGAAGACTTTACTTAGCCATATAAATGATGCTATTCCTTTATTAAACCTATCTCTTATAACAACAGGAGTCAATGTGAGCAGGTATATCTCTTCTAAATCTATTTCGCCTGGCCGGTTATTGCAGGCATCAAATCACATTTGCCAGGCAAACAGTTCAAACACGTCATCTCAAATTGGTCCGACCTTTGATTTGGTTATGTATTCTATATTCTACAATCCCAGCAGGCTCAAATATATAAGTGATGAAGCAGATGTGTTATCATGCATCACATGGAAGGAGACTTTTGCCAGATCTCTGGTGAGTATTAAAAAGGAAAAGGAAAGTTTTAAGTATACACTAGAAGTGAAAGAAGATTTTAATGATGGAAGATATCATGATGAACAAGAGGAGCCTGCTCAGTGTAAGAAATTTGATGTTAGTAAAGTCGAGCGACTTTTTTTTAGCGCCTCGGGCAAATTATTAAGCTTGGAGGAAAGGAGCTCACCTGTCTTAATTGTCAAACTCATAGATAAAGGCTCGGAAGAATGGATCGCGCTAGGTGAAATTGAAACAGGAGAATTTGAAGAAGACCTGGATGAAAATGAAGACCTGGATGAAAATGAAGATAAAGATAAAAATCAAAAAGACTGTAATTCCAAAACGGTAAAAAATACATCACTCTCTTTGTTAGAGTATGTTTTGCGTTTAAGTAAATTGCAACAACAAGAAAGCAAAAGTCTTTTGGAAATCAAAGATGAGGTGCTTTCTCAATATTTGCAAGATCAATTAGAAGGTGATTGGGACGCCCAGCCTCAGCATTTCCAACAAATTGAGTCAAAGGCTAAATCAAGAAGAACTGACAACTTAATTACTATGGACTCCAACATTCAACGATTAAAGCATCTTGATTTGCAAAAGTAATGAAATAGTGTTAGAATTTTCTAAGCAATATTACAATAACAATACTAGTTAATAATTATATTAACAAAAGCAGTAATAAACAAAATAATTTTGATGATAGTTATAATAATAATGGTATTAATAAAAATATTAGTGGTAATGATAACATTAATAATAATAATAATAATAATAATACAGATTTGAGCGAGTTTTGTTTTACTTCACCATTTTTAATAGCTTTTAATGGCATAATGTGGGCATTGGAGTTTTTTAAAAGATGAATGATCAAAATTCGGAAATACGTTTTTTATAAAACCACTACTAAGCTGATTTTAATCTTGCCTAGTTCACCATGAATCTATCCATAAAAATGACATGTAGCACCCGTGCTTTTTTATATTTAAAATTCCAGGGTCTTTGAATCAAAAATGCCCAGGTAATCATTAAGTTGTGGTAAGTTTAATTCATATTCAAATGGAATTTCGACAGGAGGGATTGCACTGTAAGAACTGTTTAACCCAAATTCATCTGAATATGCTGTAAATAGATTTTGCTCCTCTTCTGGTTGAGTTTGTAGAGTAGCAGCTCGTTGTCTTTGCAGGTGTGCATACAGCGACTGTTGTTGGTGGTTTTGTGCGGGTTGAGATTGAAAATTGGCTACTGAAGAGGAAGAAGAAAGCGTTTCAGTCGTATCATTTGTGAAATTCTCGAAAAATGGAAACCCACCTTCTTCTTTTTTGCTTATGCTTGTTTGAGATGATGAAGATCCCAAACCGGTCCTACCAAAATGGTGAGAACTGTTTTCATCATTAAGTCCAGAAACACTAGAGCTCTTATTTGGACCCATTTTTATCACACCATTGGTTGAAGTATTAAAGAGAAGGCCATCGGTGCTTTCTAGATCTAAATTAGATGTTGGAACTGTCGGGGGAAATGCTGCAGAGTTAGATGCATTGGGTAAAGTTCCATGAATAAAAGTTGAGGTGCTTTGAGTATTATAATTACCAACATCAAAAGATCGATTTGAAGAATTTGATGTTATGGACATAACACTATCAGGCCTTTTTGGACGTATAGGTTGATAGTGAGTACCCGATGCACTACGCGAAAGCGGTTTCACCCCTACGGCAGAACTTGTCGTGTGGGAAGTCGCCGACAGCGAAGACACGTTGGAAGCAGTATGTGGACGAATTGGATTTGGATGGTGTGTGGTTGGTATACGCGATCTTTCTGTAGAAGCCAGAAAAGACATCATTCCCCCCGAGGTTTGATTTGGTATGCCATTTTCCACTGGTGGTGTTGTAAAAGACTTCTTTTGTGCCAGAAGTGGTTGATCCGTATTATCAAAGCTACATGATCCAACCAAGGGAAACAATGGAAATATATTTGATCCCAAAGAATGCAAATCTTTTGTTCCAAGTTCGTTTTCATTCTTCAAGGCTGAGTTTTCACCTGAATTGGAGTTATTTGAAGGGAAATACAGATGGTTCAGAATATTAGTTGCGTCGGTTGATGATGCAGAAAATAAAGCCGGCTCACTCGAAGCTGGTTCCTGTTGAACGTTTTTAATCTGGTTGGCATTATCCGAAGGTGGTGGGGAAGAAAAAAGGTCACAAAAACCTGGGTAAGGATCAAAAGGTAATAAAACATCTTCAATGATAAAATTAGAATTCAAGGCAGGATAAGCCACTGAATGGACATTGAAAGAATTATCTGTGTTAGCTTTTTGTTGTGATAAAGACAGCAGGTTTTTGTTATGGTGCTGCTGTTGCTTTTGTTTTCCTTTTGATTGTTGCACAGACTGATTTGCTGACGTATCTAATTCATTCGTCGCATTTGTGGAATCGCTGGAAGTATATAAAGCATTTGATTCTATCGCATGGTTGTTTGCAGTTACATTTCTCACAATATTACCCAATTGGCTGCTGCTAGAACTAGGAGATACGCTATGAAGTGAGTTCTTACGCACTTCTGCATTGACGGCCTCAATCAAGCTCTTCTTTTTTGCCCTTTCCAGTGCCTTCATATGGTGGACACTGGACCCAGGAACACTACTTGAGTTACTGGCGCAAATACAGTGTGAGGTTTTGTAACAGGCACATGAATTTGCGTGGGAGCTAGCTGGCTTCCCTTTTTTTCCACATGAACATGCAGAATGTAAATTTTTAGCCTTGCGCTGTTCGCGGCAATGCAGACATTGCAGAGCAGGACGGCCCTTGGGTTTGATCATAGTCAATGGCTGGTCGGTGTGGTTACATGTAGTGACTCTATGGCCACGAATACAGCGCTCACACGCGTACTTTACACCGTTGATAAGTACCATCGTTCAAAAAAGTGTTATAAACCAACTTAAAGGCATCGAAACCTTCAGGATCAGCACATGAAAAACGTCAGATAAAGGCTTTAATGATGTGAGACTTATTAGTTGTTAGTATTTATCTGCAATTTCTCTAATATAGAGAGAAACGTAACTAGCTTGATAGGAAGGTAGATGGTCAGTCCACTATATATAGGTTACACACAAACACTTAAGCACTCACACGCGCTCTTCTAAACCTGGAACGACGTACTGGCGCTAACCGTAGCAACACGCTAAAGATGATAATTTTATAACCAAAGCTGAAAAGCCTATGCTAGCCTGAATTTGATGGGCAAATTAGTTATTATTATGGCAATATTAAAATTCTCTACTGCTGCCAAAATTTCTTCATTCATCAGAAGAGTTGCGAACAAATTTAGGAAAAGTACGTGTGTACCTCAAAGTGTGTCACAATTGTTATTTGAAGGTTGCACCACGAGACGTTTAAATTGACAGATACTGTTGTGACATCAATAGTCAATTTGAGAATAGTCTACAGTGCAGGGTGCTTCTATTGTAATGCGTGAATTTGGGAAGTTTTGCTCTGGTTTTTGGATGTAAAGTGTTATGGGCTGTGTTAAAAAACGAAATAATTTGGGCTGTGCCGCAGGGTGTATAGACGGAACGCCAATAATAATGATAGCTGGCAGGATTGTTCTGGATACCATCTATAAAGGAAAGAAAATATTGGACAAACATTAACAGCTTGTTTCTATTTTAGGAAATTTCTGGTTAGTAAATACTATAGAAAACAAAAGTGCGTGCATCCAGTTGGTAAGGAAAGTGACATTGCGGGATATAAAAGTTCTAACTTGCGGGATATAACACCATTTGATAGACTAGCGAAGCGTTGAGACCAAAATGAGATTTTATAGTGAACACACATGCTATTGGATCAGTGTGCATTTTTAGAACTTTTAGCCTCGCATTCCGGCTGTATATATTCTCAACTGCTCGAAATTCAAGCTATATCATAAATTAGTGTAGCAGCTTAAATCATTATTTCAGTTTTTTATTTATACAACTCTTTGTTTCCCTTTAACTTCCATTAAAGTTTTGAATCTTTAAAACTAGGCGATTCTAATGGCTCGTATAAACCATTAAACAACTTATCATCCGGGTCCAGACGACCTGCGCCACGGTTCTCCACAAAGGACTCATCTAATTGGCTGATTTCGGTAGCACCTAAAAGACGCATATCCATCTCCATCTCATCCTTTATGATATTCACGGCCTTGTACACTCCATCGTCGCCGTATGAGCTCATGGCATACAAAAACGGACGGCCCAATCCGACTCCCCGCGCACCCAATGCAATAGCCTTGAGAACATCAGTAGCACGGCGTATACCTCCATCAATGTAAACTTCAAACTCTTTGCCATACCCACGGGCTCTTAATGCCGGAATTGTTTCTGCTAGGACATCAATTGGGGCCTTGGAAAACTCCAATTGACGGCCACCATGGTTAGAAATAACAATCCCATCCAAGCCGCTTTCAGCTGCTAAAATCGCATCTTCTACTCTTTGTACTCCTTTAATTACCAATTTCATTTTGGTAATGCTGCGGAACCACTTTATATCGCGCCACAGGAGTGCCGGGTCAATGAACGATGAGATAGCACGCGCAGCTCCTTGAGAACGATCTGCAGATTTATCATCACCCTGAACATGGCTCAAGTCTTCCACCTGTTTTGATCGCATATCTTTCTCACGCCGACCTAGTTGCGGTGCATCAACGGTGATAAATAGTCCGGTAACCCCCCTTTTCTCGACATGCTGCACTATTTTGCGGCAAAGTTCACGGTCGCTGTGTACATAAAGCTGAAACCATTGAACTTGACCGGGTTTTGCCTCATCACGAATCTCATCAAAACTATACAGTGCTAGTGTGGGGATCATCTGTATAATTCCCAGCCGCTCTGCTGCCCTCGTCAATACTTTTTCTCCGTCGGGGTGCCCCAAACGTCCCAATGCGGTAGCAGTAATATAAATAGGCAAAGTTACAGGGGTACCCAACATTGTAGTACCCAAGTTCACCAGCAGAACATCTACGAGAATACGGGGTCGAAAATAGTAGGCATGGTAAGCCAAGTGGTTTTGGCGCAAAGTTATTTCATCATCACATCCTGATGAATAATAAGCCCAGGCAGCTGGTTCCATGGTATGTCTGGCAACATATTCAAAATCTGAAAGATTGTAAATCTGCGACAAAGATGGCATATTTGAAATCCTCTTCTGGCGTTTGATTTCAGCAGGAGATTCCACTTCTTCCTCTTCATCGTCATCCTCGTAGCTGTCTCCAGCAGGGGTTTTTTCAGTAGATTCATGTGCGTTTGATAACGAACTAATGAACAAAGGTTCCTTTTCGTCTTGTAAATCATATTCTACATCAAACTCATCAACTGTATTCAACTTCGACTGATTTTTGTCAGCTTCTTTCCCCTTGACATCTAATGTCTCGACTTGACTTTCTTTTTCGTTCTTTCTGGCCAGACTTTTTACTGTAGCCTTCTTTTTAGTGCTCTTTTTCTTTTCAACTGGACCAAGGTGGTACTTTTCTGGTAGATACTTGGTTAAGGTATCTCCAGGATGTACTGGGTCAAAAGCTTTTGTAGCGTCTTTTCCGGCAAACTTAAGGATAATTGCTGACCCGCCCGGATGCTGATCTACAAAGTCTGTAACGTCATAGGCTTTGTCGTGGATAATTACCCAACAATCCCTTTTTGTATTGTGTTTTCGAACCTCTTGTAATGAAAGCATTACTGGCTCATCAAATATGACCTGGGCTTACTGTGGAGATATACTTAATGACCCACGCTTTACCAATCTGAATGCAGGTCCTTCAATAGTAGTAACAGCCAATAACAACAAGGCTTTTTCGCATGTGGGGTATCATTGGTTTGTTAATGTGGGGGGTGTTTGGCTAGTTACTGTGGGGAAATTTTGTTAATTAATAATGATAAGCAATATTTGGATTGTGATAGGATATGCCCTTTAGTTTTATCTATTTAAATTGCTAAAAATGAAGAAAATATTACTTTATGACGTAAATAATGAAGCTATTAATGAAGTGTTCCATGGAAATTAATATAATGAAAGGTGGTTAGGGCAAAAGTTAGAAAATGGATAAAGAGTTCAATATTTAAATGAAAATTCAATTTATATTGAAATCAACAAACTCATAAATTATGTGTCTTTTATGCTTTTGTTTTCTGATTTTGAGATATTTTCTTCCAAGCTTCCCAATTGTAGATCTGCGACGTTTAATATAATTATTTAAGCATAAATCTTACACAGCTTTCAAGTTCTTAAGTTACTGTTTATAGAATTAGCTAACATATTTCAAATCTAATGTATGTTTGTCGGTATTTTATAAAAAAGATGTTTTTACAAAAATTATTTTTCTATTTAGAATTATATTCATTGATTATATGACATAAACGATTTAGCTGGGAGTATCAGTATTTCAGAAAATCTTCTCAAATAAGTAGGCTTTGATTTAAAATAGTAAATTCAAAGGGAAATAATGTAAATTATAATGATTATTAAAAAGGCCCAAGTGTAAAAACACATCAATATTTTGCGGTTGAAGATTCTTGGGTATTGCTTGGAAAAAATGTATGTTTGACAAGTAAATCAATTCAAGAACATTCCCTTCCTGTCGATCAAATCAATTTGCAATTATATAATACCTATATGCAAATAAAAAGCATAATCCCACATTTGATTTAACTACTTTTCCTGTCATATTATACTTGATATTTATTTATTTCATCTTTTTATAACATTAATCATGCCCGTTAGTAATATTTAATCATGCCCGTTAGTAATATTTAATCACTATAAATAAATTTCACAAAATTCCGACTCATGGAAAATACACCTTCGATCAAACTCTAATTAGAATTAATAACATGAAACAAGACTTTGCTTCTTTGCTCATTATTATTAAGCAGCAATAAGCTCTATTGATCAAATATACAATGGTCCTTAGCTCGTAGTAATTATTCAAACAGGATATATCTTATAGTATAGTCTCACAGACGCTATTCAGTATTTACAGATATTAGGGGTTCACTTCTATATTCAAATATAGTGCTTATGCAAATACCTTATGCAAATACCTTATGCAAATACCTTATGCGCATAACTTAAAAATGCATATTGTACTTATGACTTTTAATTGTTAATCATAATACTCTATTTTTTGTACTCTATTATTGGCAGCATCCTATTATCGATATAACACCTTATAATTAGCATGCGCAGCTCTCTCTCGCAATTTTGAATTATTCTGAATTTCCTTTTCATGCTTTTTGCTCTTACTTGCACATTTGAATCTGGCGACTACCTACATTACGATATGCTTTTGTTACATAGAAGTGAAACTGTTGTTTATTGAACCGCTCGTAATCAATTGTTATCATTTACTATATCATCACCTCGTGACATATTTTTCTTTACAAGTGCATCTTATTTATTTTAATTTAGGGCTCTCTAATGTTATCAGGGGGTGTTTCAAAGTCAAACTTTCAACCTCTCCTTACAAATACGTATTACAGCACAATGCTTTATGCTACTACTTATAGGCATTTTTCTAACAAAAGGCTTCAATCAAGTATCCTATTATAGTTATATTTCGTTTACACTTTGGCTCTTTTCCATTCCCTCTCTTTGCCTCGTGTTCGATTTGAAACAACCATAAGCTGTAAATTTATTTTTTCTTGAATCGAGTTTCAAAAACGGACATCAAGCATGTCAAAAACTCGCTTGAATCTGTATTTTTACCTTTGTTCAGCTTGTCTTACTCTAATTGCTACTTTTCAGTATACGCATACGCTAGTTGATACCATAAAACGCGGTTGTGGCAACATAAAATTCTAACCTGTAAAAAACTTTTGGCACGTCCCTTTTTATAATAACAGAAAAACAAAAAAAATCAACGGGAAAAATTGTTGATCTGCCGCCAGCGAGGATCAACAACAGAATCCACAGGCTTTTTCTCGGTGTATACGAGACAAGTTGCTGGTCCCTTATAGTGAGTCTACTTTTTAAAGACTCCTACGAATCATATTATCTATATCCGATCCTTTTAAAATACAAATAGCATCGCTCAATATGTCTGCATACGACGTGGGGACCCGCTGCTGGTACCCCGACGAGAAGTTGGGGTGGATAGGAGTTACAGTTAAGTCAATAAGGGAGGTAGATAGCAAATACACGTTGGAGTTCTCTCCAGAAACTGGCGAAGAAACTGTGCTTACGCTAACCACCGATTCGTTGAGTGAGGAAAATGAAAAATTGCCCCCCTTGAGGAATCCCCCGATTTTAGAGGCAGCTGAAGATTTGACAAGCTTGTCATACTTGAATGAACCAGCAGTATTGCATGCAATTAAGTTGCGGTATTCGCAGCTCAATATATATACTTACTCTGGTATTGTGTTGATTGCAACTAATCCTTTCCAACGTGTCGATCAGCTTTACTCACAAGATATCATCCAGGCTTATGCGGGTAAACGTCGCGGTGAGTTGGATCCTCATCTTTTCGCTATCGCTGAAGAGGCATATCGTTGCATGCAAACTGATGGGAAAAATCAGACTATTGTGGTGTCCGGTGAATCTGGTGCTGGTAAAACAGTGAGCGCCAAGTATATCATGCGCTACTTTGCACTGGTAGATGAGAACCCTGAAGCCCGTGGCAGCTTGGGTACTCTGGAATCGCATAAAACAGATATGCTGGATGTCGAAAAGCAGATTCTTGCTACCAACCCCATTATGGAGGCTTTTGGTAATGCAAAGACCACCCGTAATGACAATTCGCTGCGTTTCGGAAAGTATCTCGAAATCCTATTTGATTCAAAAACTGCTATTATTGGTGCTCGTATTAGAACATACTTGTTGGAACGCCTGCGTTTGGTATTTCAACCAAGGACCGAGCGTAATTACCATATATTTTACCAACTTCTCAAGGGAATGCCGCAGCTGCAAAAAGATATTTTATCCCTTGGAACCGCCCAAGACTACAAATATACGAACCAAGGAGAGGTTCCTGATATTGATGGGGTCGATGATGCGGCTGAATTTAATGCTACCAATGAAGCTTTATCTTTGATTGGAATCGGGCCTGATCGCCAAGCAGATATCTACAAAGTGTTAGCTGCTCTTTTACATGTTGGTAACATCGAGATCCAGTCAACACGCAATGATGCAATCTTGAATCCAGATGAGCCCAACTTGGTCAAGGCTTGTGATCTTTTAGGGATTAATGCCACTGAATTTAGCAAGTGGTGTGTAAAGAAACAAATAACGACACGCTCAGAAAAGATCATTTCCAATATGAGCCATGCTCAGGCTATAGTAGCCCGTGACTCTTTTGCAAAGTACATTTACTCAGCCTTGTTTGACTGGTTAGTTGACTATGTTAATTCAGATTTGTGCCCTGATCACGTAGAATCACAAATAAAGTCATTTATTGGCGTACTTGATATATACGGGTTTGAACATTTTGAGAAGAATTCGTTTGAGCAATTTTGCATCAATTATGCCAACGAAAAATTGCAACAAGAATTCAACCAGCATGTTTTCAAATTGGAGCAGGAAGAATATGTTAAGGAAGAGATTGAGTGGTCATTTATTGATTTTGCTGATAATCAACCATGTATCAACTTGATCGAAAACAGAATGGGTATATTAGCTTTGCTTGATGAAGAGTCTAGGTTGCCCGCTGGAAGTGATGAATCCTGGATTGACAAAATGTATACTGCATTGGATAAGCCACCTACAAATGCAGTTTTTAAAAAGCCAAGATTCAGCCAGAAAAAGTTTATTGTTAGCCATTATGCTCTTGATGTCACATATGATATTGATGGTTTTATCGAGAAGAATAGAGATACAGTAGGCGAAGGCCACATGGAGGTGATGAAGAATTCAACAAACGAAATGATGCAATCAATATTGGATATTGTTGATAAAAACAGTGCTGCCACGTTGGTCCAATCGCTGTCACTGGTAAATATTGACCCAAGTTCTTCGAATAATAGTACTACCGCTTCTGCTCCAAATTCGCGTATCAGAAAGCCGCTTGCTAACAAAAAACCAACACTCGGTTCTATGTTTAAAAATTCCTTGATTGAGTTGATGAAAACTATTGATTCCACAAATGTACATTATATAAGATGTATCAAACCCAACGAGGAAAAGAAAGCCTGGGAATTCGATTCTTTGATGGTTTTGTCACAGTTGAGGGCTTGTGGTGTATTGGAAACTATTCGCATTTCATGTGCTGGCTTTCCTTCTAGGTGGTCATACGTCGAATTTGCAGACCGTTACCATATCTTGGTTAATTCAGACTTATGGATACTGGTTATGAGTGGTGAAACAACCCAGAAAAGTGTAAGTGACTTGTGCAACACTATTTTAAACGTTAACATAGAGGACAAGGGTAAATACCAATTAGGTAACAGTAAGATATTTTTCAAAGCAGGGATGTTAGCACATTTTGAAAAGTTACGTTCCGAGAAGTTATTTAAGTCGGCAGTTATGATTCAAAAGAATTTGAGATGCCGTCATCAGCGGAAACAGTTTTTGGAAGCCAGAATGTCTATTGTCAATGCACAGGCATCGATTCGTGGTTACTTGAAAAGAACTCAAATAAGAGAAGAACGCGAGCGCCAAGCAGCCGAACTTATCCAAACTCAGGTTAGAGGTTTTATGGTAAGAAGAAACATAAATTCTGCTCTCAATTCGGTTGTGGTATTGCAAAAGTTTATCAGAGGAGTTAAAGCGAGAAGAAACTTTACACAATTGAGAACTGAGAGATCAGCATTGACTTTACAAAATGCATGGAGAGGTTACACTGAAAGACGCAATTACAAGAAGATAATAAAGGCTGTAGTTATCATGCAATCAAGCTTCAGAAGAAAAATGGCCTATACAGAGTTATCCACCTTGAGAACAGAGGCGAAATCGCTTAACAAATTGAAGGAAGTTTCCTACAAGTTAGAGAATAAGGTTATTGATTTGACTCAGTCTTTGGCCGTTAAGATCCAAGACAATAAGAAGTTGTCTTCCGAAATCATCAATTTGAAAAACTTGTTGGAGCAACAAAGTAATGCACACGAAGCCTTGAAAACCAGAGAAATAGAATTTAATGATAAATATGGTGCACAGGATACTGAACATCAAAAAGAAATCGATGGATTGAATAAGGAATTGGAAGCAATTAAGAGTGAATACGCTTCCGCAGAGCAGAGAATTGAGAAATTGACCAAAGAACAAGCCTTGTTAAGGAGAGAAGTTCAGGATAACTTGGATCAATTAAATAAAGCAAAGGAAGACTTGGTGAAACGTGACACGATCGAGGTTGACTTAAAATCACATATTGAGCATTTGAAGTCAGAGCTTGCAAACTTACAGTCACAACACAGATCAGGGGCTATCCCAATTGGCGGTGCCGCTTTTATGGAAGGCACTACTGTCCCTAATGGAATTCACAATCCTAAGCTACGGAATAACAATAAGCGCAACAGCTCTGCACTCGGATGGAATTCTCAAGCTGCTATGGAAAACAACCGTCCTGTTTCAGTGATTGCTGTATCCAACGACAAGGAGTCTAATATTGAAGATATCAATGATGAGCTATTCAAGTTATTAAGAGACTCTAGACAATTACACAGAGAAATTGTGGAAGGGTTATTGAAAGGATTAAAAATTCCTCCTGCTGGAGTTGCTGCTGATTTAACCAGAAAGGAGGTGCTTTTCCCTGCCAGAATTATAATCATAATCTTATCAGATATGTGGAGACTTGGTTTGACTAAAGAAAGTGAGGAATTTTTGGGTGAAGTGTTATCAACTATTCAAGTCATTGTATCCGGATTGAAGGACGAAGATGTTATCCCACATGGTGCCTTCTGGTTATCAAACACTCACGAATTGTACTCATTTGTCTCATATGCTCAACAAACAATCATTGCTAACGACACATTGTCACACGATATGAGTGAGGATGAATTTAAGGAATACTTGAAACTTGTCGCTGTTGTCAAGGAGGACTTTGAATCTCTTTCATATAATATCTATAATTTATGGATGAAGAAAATCGAGAAAGAATTGGAGAAAAAGGCCATTTCTGCGGTTGTTTTATCGCAGTCATTGCCAGGATTTATGGCTCCTGAAAATTCCCCATTTTTATCAAAAGTATTTTCCCCTGGTGTTCAATTTAAGATGGATGATATATTAACATTTTTTAATTCCGTCTACTGGTCAATGAAGTCTTATTTTATTGAACATGAAGTAATGAATGAGGTTATTGTTGAACTATTAAGATATGTGGATGCATTATGTTTCAATGATTTGATTATGAGAAGAAACTTTTTGTCATGGAAGAGAGGTTTACAATTGAATTACAATGTTACAAGATTGGAAGAGTGGTGTAAGAGCCACGAAATCCAGGAAGGTTCTGCGTACTTGAGCCATTTACTACAGGCTGCTAAATTATTGCAATTGCGTAAAAATACACCGGATGACATCAACATCATTTACGAAATTTGTTACGCATTGAAACCCATTCAAATTCAAAAGTTGATCTCTCAATACTTTGTTGCAGACTACGAAACGCCAATTGCTCCTAATGTATTACAGGCTGTTGCCGAAAAAGTTAAGGCTAACGACTCGACTAACAACGATGAGCTTTTTGAGATGGTTTCCACTGAAGGGCATTTTGATGATCCATTTAGAACCATTTGCTTGAGGCCATTTTCCAGAGTAGAAGCTTATGTTCCAGCATGGTTGAATTTACCTGTAATTAGAAGAATTGTGGAGTTGGTTGCCAAGAATGCATCTGCTCAAGAGTCTGCTCACGCAATAACAGAAAACGACTTATCCGCAAATGTCCATTTGGAAAACGGTATATCAGCGGATGCTAATTAAGTATGGTCTTGTCAAATGTGTATATGATATTATGAATATCCAAAAAATGCTCCATTCACCACGTTATCTAAATAGTATATTTACTTGCTATACAATATTAGTTAAATTAAAGGTTTATGTTTGGTTCAAATGTATTTAAGAGCTCTACTTTTTATTTATTAGACTCCATAAGAGTTTTGGTTTTCATTTGCAAAGCGTGAACGCCTTTGTTCTTTAACTCGTCGTCCAATAACTGGTAAATTAACCTATGCCTTGAAGGCATATTCTTTCCCTCAAATTGTTCACTGATGATATCCAACCGGAAGTGAGACTCTGTCACATTTGTAGCACCACGTATTCCTGCATGATGAGCGTGCTTTTGCGAATCATTGGCAACCTTCAAGTGAGATGGGCTTAACGAAGACACAAGTTTCTCCACCATACCTTTTTCAATTGGACCAGGGGATTCCGATGAAAATTTAATTACTGGATTAGACACCATTCGAAAAGGTATTTTGATTATGTTTCTAAGGTCGAAGCGCTTTGAAATAGAACCTCTTATCATGGTGCAATGCAATTGTTAAATATTTTGAATTTTTGGGCTTTGGAGAAAATCAAGAGCCACCTCTGGTATCAAGAAATTCTACCAATTAAACACCAAAAAAGTACTACTTGTATAAAGCTACCCATACAAAACCGTAAATATAAGAGGTTTATGCAGTAATGTGTACTATCTTGTTATTAACATATTTTAATGGATAATTGGGGAATTCGTAATTAATGGCTGCCAATATATAGAGTAAACAGCCCAAGCCAATTAAAGCACAGCTAAAACAATAGGAATGAACTCTCATATAGATATATTTGTGATAAAAGAAAGTCAAACAAATCCTGCCTTTTCTTTGACCAATATTAAATATCATTGTAAAACTGTTCCAACAGAACTAGGGTGTTCTAACTATACATTAAGTTTAATACTCATATTCAGTCTTGCTACAAGTCTGTTGTCGTTTCTTGCTTAAATCTCTTATTTAGGCTTATCCATTCCTTTTCCAGACTTATCAATTCCTTTTTTGATGCTTTGGTTTAGCTTGGGAATCGTTGATAGATTATTCATTATACTTAAATTTTGGATCATGAACTTGCTATGATTCTGAAGTAACTCATTTAGCGGCTTGTCTAAGGACTTTATTGAATCTGAAAGTAGTTTATAGGGGCTATTGTCAGGATTTGGAGGCGATGACATTTTGCGCATATATTTAGTTCTGAACCATAGATTGAAAAAATGCAAATGTAGAAAACCAATACGCGACAACACAGATTATGGCAAACGATGATGACGACGATTTACTATTTGATGACGATGATCCTGAACTAGAGCACTTGATATATGCGGACACCAGTACTATCACTGCTTCAAATGAAATACCAAAATCACTGCCTCCACAGCGAACTCTTTATGGAACCGCCATTCCTCAAGTACAGGGATCTACGATAATACGGCCCAAATCATATGTATACATACCATCACATCATAGAGCAGACTATGTTAGTTTGCTATCATATATTTACCCCACGAATTATGAGGTTCGTGATTACCAGTACAATATCGTTCAAAGAGCTTTTTACGATAATTTGTTAGTAGCGTTACCCACTGGCTTGGGTAAAACATTTATAGCATCTACAGTGATGCTCAATTTTCTCCGGTGGTTTCCTGATTCAAAGTTGATATTTGTGGCGCCTACAAAACCTTTAGTAGCTCAACAAATCAAGGCATGCTGTTCCATAACTGGTATTCCAGCTTCCAAGGTGGCTATTCTTTTGGATAAAACCAGAAAGAATCGTGAAGAGATCTGGAGCTCTAAACAGGTTTTTTTTACTACACCGCAAGTTGTAGAGAATGACTTGGCATCTGGCCTGGTAGACCCTAAATCTGTTTCATTATTGGTCATTGATGAAGCTCATCGAGCCAAAGGTAACTATGCATATAACAATGTTGTGAAGTTTTTGAAAAGGTTCAACAATTCATTTCGCATATTAGCTTTAACTGCAACCCCGGCTTCTGATGTTGAAGGAGTACAGGAGATTATAGACAATTTACTGATTTCGAAAGTGGAGTTGAGAACTGAACAGAGTATCGATATTGTCAAATATATGAAAAGAAAACATATAGAGCGAAGAAATATAAGCGGGTCTCCGGAAATTAGCGAATTTATTGAATTGTTATGCACAGCAATCGAACCTGTTTTAAAGGTTGCAAATGAACGAAACATTTATGAAGTAAAAGATCCCCTGCGAATCAATTTTTTCCAGTGCATGGAAGCATCAAGAAAGATAACACTCAACCCCACTATACCAGAAGGTCTCAAATGGTCGGGCTTTTTTATTTTGCAATTACTTGGTGTGGTAGGACAATGCTTAAGAAGATTGAATATATATGGAGTGAGATCATTTTACAGCTATTTTTCCGAAAAAGTGTTGGAATTTACTACAAAATGGAACAAGAAAAAGTCTACCAATAAACTAAATGCTGATTTTTACTTTAGTGATGCTATTAAAATGGTGATGAAGAGGGCTGAAGAAGTATTGGCTGACGAAAATTGGGTTAGTCACCCCAAGATTGAAGCGCTATTGGATGAATTAGATGACTTTTTTTCAACAAACAATAATAAAGATTCAAAAGCCATTGTTTTCACAGAATTCAGAGAGTCTGCATTAGAGATTGTACAGTCGATTGAAAAAATGAATAGTAAGCTGAAACCACATATATTTATTGGACAGTCTAAAGAAAAGGATAAATTTGATGAGGTTAAATATTTGGGAAAGTTTTCAAAGAAAAAGAGCAAGGCAAAATTGCCACAAGAAGAAGAAAATCGCTCTTCTAGTAGAACAAGTTCTGAAGATGCACAAGCCAGTGGAATGAACCAGAAATTACAAAAAGAGATTATAAAAAAATTTAAGGAAGGGGTTTACAATGTTCTTGTTGCCACCTCTATTGGTGAAGAAGGATTAGACATTGGTGAAGTAGATTTAATTATTTGTTATGATTCCACCAAGTCCCCCATAAAAAACATCCAACGAATGGGAAGAACCGGACGTAAACGTGATGGAAAAGTGTTGTTACTATTTGCTGGTAATGAAGAATCAAAGTTTGACCAAGCGATGGGAGGGTATGAGAATGTTCAGCACCACATAATGCAAGGAGGTGTTATTACTCTAGCCACACAAAATCGGATTATTCCTAAAGACTGCAAGCCTGAAGTGAAAATGGAGTTAATTGAAATTCCAGAGGAGAACGAAGCACTTAAAGTCGAAAATGATGAAGATGAAATTATTAAAATTGCCACACAGTATATGCTAAATGGTAAATCGAGCAGAAAGCAAAAGAGAGCAACTGAGAAAAAGAAAAAGAAGTTTAACATGCCCGACAATGTTGAAACTGGTTTTAGAACCGTTACTAACTTGTTAAAACAAGATAAAAAAAGAGAAAAAGATTTTTTGGACAAGTTCATGGATTCTGAAAGCGAAGAAGACATCAGGCATGCTGCGACTGATGTTTTAGATTATAGTTCAAAGATGCAAGGTCTGGGAATACAACTTAGTGAAAAATTGTCACCTACACCAGTGGATCCTGAGCCTTCGAGTTCATTAGTTAATGAAGAGCCTCCGATTTCCTTAAACCATATTGAGCCTTCAGGTTTAACAACTGAGACAACGCCTTCAAGTGTATTAGTCAAAAAACATTCTTCAAAAAGTATACCAATCAACAATGAGCCTCCTAGTAGACCAGCTAAAAGAGTATCAGTTTTACAGCTTAATATTAAAAGTCTGGCATTGAGTGATTCCCCCATTAAAAATCACATAAACTCAAATCTTTCCACCTCCCTTCCAAATGTTTCAAACGAGGACAAGGTGAACTCTTTCAAAAAAAAAAACTCAAATATCATGAGTCGAAATTCAGGAGTAGGCAATGCCTCGAAGACCTCTTCATTTCCGATTTCAATAACTGATGATTCTAACAAAAGAAAATCTTTACCTAAGTTAGAAAGCGCTTCAAAAAGACGTACATTGGGGGCCCGGATACCGCGACCAAATCGTAGCGTTGTGGACCAACTAAAGGAGCAAAGTTCCAAAATAATAAAACCTTCAAGTGCAGGTGAAATTTGGCATGTCGATGATTTAGAAATTCCCTCGTATACCATTGAAACATTGGGAACCAAAGATAAAGGCATTTCATCACATAGTGATATAATAAACTCGCCATGTGAAAACACAACTGCTTTATCAGATAAAATTAAAATTATCACTAATGAAGAAAAAGATATAAATACTGATGAAGATGATGTTTTTGACGATGGACTTGATGAACAGCTAGCCATGATATCAAGCGAAAGCTTTACTAGCGAAAAGAACTTGTCAACAACACATCAAGCTACCAAAACTGATGTGCTCTTCAACTTGGACTTCAAGGGCAATGATGGTTTGCTAACGAATGAACAGTCAATGGAGCTTTACACTAATTATTATAGTACTATTGACCCTGATGAACACATGACATTTTACGACCCAGTAGCAGCTATACATTTTCAAAAAAGGGGTGAGAAATTCGAATCAAATGCTTTTACGGGCCGAGTTGGCCATAGTCGTACGACAAAACTACTTCTTAAGCATTCTGATTTTTCAAAATCCTTAAATTACCAACCTGCAAAGCAATTTGAAAGTGTGATTCGAAAGAAATAGACAATAGAATATATAATTTTGTTAATAATATTATGATAGACTATAAGTACTATGATATACTACACCTTTTGCAGCCATTTTCAAGCCTCTAATATGTACACTTACCCGGACGGGCTCTTTTTTTCCATCAAATACTGCCATGCGAAAGTATAAAAGGGATGAAATTCCCAGAATTAATTTTAAAATTTTGGTTCTCCATCTTTATGCAGGGGCATTACGTGTATCAGTGAGGATTCGTCCGAGATCATGTTTTTGCTGGTTGAAAACTATAACCTGACAGCTTCTTAGTATTGCAACCTCTGTGTTGCGAATTCTAAGGGAATTTTTGGAAACCTATTTCTTTTAAAATTATTTAAAGCTCAGTTTGACGCTTCATTGAAGGTCAGCTGAGATTTTGAAAAAACAAACACATCTTTACCTGGCCCTAACAGTAGAAGAACTATTGTATGAGTGAGGTGGAGTTTTTGGTTGTTTGGTTGCGCCTTGTGCCTCGCTCGGCTTAGCATTTCATGGCTAGGTCTTGAGCTGGATACATATTTTGCTGTTTGATGTTTCTAATTAGTCATATTGAACATAAGTAAAACTTGTAAAAGGCAATATTGAATTCAAGGTTTCCTTTGAGTGCGATGACACCAAGGTCAAAGACCGGATGGTGGCATTGTAATTATAAACCTTGACATTACCTTTTTTTTCTTTTAACTGTTCTTGCTGAGTTTTTGTAGACTTTGATATGTAAATTTCCATTTGGAATGGTTAGAAGCCGTTGATAACATCGATCAATATGACACTCTTGATGCTTATAAAAAATACAGTGCTCTTGTAAACTAATGAATCTGTTTTCTGTACTGCACATTGCAGAGCTAATAATTTTTGTTCGAAAAACTTCGCACATACAAACGGGTTTATCGTATTACATCTCGTCAAAGAATCATGTTTAAGAAGTTCACAAAAGATGACGTACACTCGCGCTCCAATATCAAATCTTCAGTTCAAAGAGGTTTAAAGTCCAAGTTTGTTTCTCAATTTGAGGCTTTAGAACCAGCAATCGACAACTTGATACCCAAAAAATCTCAAGCAATTCAAATCAAATGTGAGGACAAGATTCAATTATACTCGATTGATAATGAAGTAATCTTATTTCAGCATTTTGATGACCTGATTCCAACATTGAAAGTGGTTCACAAGTATCCCCAGTGCTTTCCAAAAGTTCAGGTTGATAGAGGTGCCATTAAGTTTGTGTTACAGGGGGCAAATATAATGTGCCCAGGCTTGACATCTCCCGGAGCGGCATTGCCAGAGGAGAACATAGAAGCTGATAAAATTGTGACTATATACGCAGAAGGTAAAGAGCATGCCTTAGCTGTGGGCAAAATGATAATGAGCACTGATGAAATCAAATCTAAAAACAAAGGAATTGGCATAGAAGTGTTGCATTTCTTGGGTGATGGGTTGTGGAACCTTTCAGAATAGTTCAGTGCATATATAAAACTTCGTTAAAAGAATTTGGATTATGTTGTAACTTTTAAAATTCAACATAAATATTGTGATTTGGTAAAAGCTCATAATGATCTAACACCGAGCAGTCGTCTTCCAAGTATAACTTAATGGGGGTTTGCGTGTTGGAGACCAGTTCATTGACGTAGTAGTAAAGATTTATATCCAAAATAGACCTATTTTCTAATACTTGAGAAATAATGCCCTTGACTCGCAACACTGTATTATCCTTTAAAAAGGTGCGCACAATTTTCTGATCACCAATATTCAATACAAGACTAAGTTTTTTCTGAAGAAGAGTGTTTTGAAACACACTGTGATATACTGTGTCTCGTTTAGAGCTAGTAATATTATGTTTGTTTAGCAACTGAGACCACCTCTCTGTTGATTTGAGCATCGGATATTCTAATTTATTAACTTTTGAGATAAAGTATAGTTCGTAATTATCAATTTCCTCACTCGATAACCAGCTTCCATTCAATTTTTTGATACCGTTTGCTAGGCGGTTCTTAAAAGATGCACATTCAAACCGGGCCACTAAGTGTATTGTCATTTCTTCATCCAGAAGACTTACAAAAATTGGATTATTATTAATCCTCAACTGATTTAAGCTTGGAAACGTATACGCAAAACTTTCTAACAAGCTCCATTCATCAATTAAATTGTTTCTCAAATCAAGCTCCATAATATTAGAGTTTATATATGAACATTTTTCAGAGATTTGATTATTGTTCAATGAAAGCGCATTGACAGATGGTGGTAGTTTCGGAATTCTCTGCAATTTGTTATTCGATAGGTCAATTGACTTCAAGGTTTGTGGCATCTTGAGACCCTCCAAATCACTATCTATGTAATTATTTCCTGCCAACAGAATCTCATGTAAGTTTGGGAATTTGACAAAAATCTGTTCGCTTATAGTTGAAATCGGAATCATCGTCGATGCTAACTTGAGACTGGACAATTGATGACATGTTCCCATATTGCAAGGAAATTTGTATAAGCGGTTTCCATTAAGTACAAGACTTTTGAGGCTACTGATCCTATCGACAATGTAATAAATAGACTCCAAGTCATTAAATAAGTTAAAACTCAAATCTAAGTATTGAACATTACACAACTGGTCAAAGATACTAGCATTTTTTGGACTCAAATGAGACATGTATATGTATTTTCTTTCTAATGAGATTGATGTTAAATTTTTGAAATTAGCTTGTATCTGGTTTAATCTGTCAAATCCAAAACCTTCAACTAGCTTAGTGCCAATCATCATACCCTCCGGAAAATCAGCCGAGTTAGCGTATTGCAACATTATTGCTGTACAAAAGTCATGTCTTTCTTTGCTTATCTTCTTGTTTTTGAGCTTGACAAACGAGCCGGCACCTGCCACCTCCGTCGTAAAGTATGATATACCCTCATAGGATCCACTATTTTTACCTCGCTCTGGATTATCCCACTCAATACCAAGAGCTATAGCTCCATGTCCCCATACATGATCCGGTAAAGCTCCTATATACTTGATAGTTCCGAGCTCATCATCTAGCGATATTCTATCAAGTACTTCAAACATTTTCTTTCGCCAATATAATTAGGAACGCTGAAGTTTTTATACCAGTTTCATTAGTACCTGTATTTCCAGATGAGACTAGTTTTCACTATGCTTTATATGGAAGGCCAGTTTGAAGCAAATCAAGAACATGAAAAGAACCTTAAACTGAAAGAAATTTCCTTAGGCTATATATAAGTCGTAGATTTCACCTTTTCAAATCTTCCATGCATGAATTATACAATTTACTCTCTCAGGGTCCACCCTTTCTGTTCGGTTCTCTGGAGACTCTACGAAAAGCAATATTCTATTCTATAAAGTCAAATTATATTAGTAAAGAGGTTGACAAAGCGCTCTTTATGCTACACTAAAGCAAATGGCTAGTGGTTTTGACCTATATGAGCTTTATTTGTATTCCATGATTCAAGTCACCTGACAGAGCAAGGATATCAACCAGCGACAAAGACGAAAAAAGGGTATACACAATACGACCACCTACCCTTACCCAAGAATACAACTATATTTTGTGATAAACATAGCATACAATATCCTCAATTATTGCAGAAATTTCAAGTGATTAGCTTTGCTCTTATAAAAAGCTTGATTGTTAAAAAAATAGGAGATTTATTGGCTCTAAGGTTTATATAAAACACACCTTCTTTGTTGATTTGGAGGCTTTACATCGTGGAATAGACGTTGTCTGTGAGTATTTGAGAACACCCAGCACCAAAATTCAATACAAAAAGCTTTTAAAAGATTAATTGAGGCTCTTGTCGGATACAAATGACCCCGGTTTCTAAAAGCCTATAATTGACTAATCATTTTATCGAACTAATGCTGTCTTCTAGAAAAATGCATGGTCCTAATGTGACTCCACAGAGTTCTATAGCATTGAATCGAATTTCCACGCCCAAGACGGGCATTTCAACTTCAGCTGCTATTACACCTACAATCTCTGCATCGGACAAGAGCATGTCGAATAGAAATGATGGTGCTTCTAAAAAAGACGAAAACTCACCGAAACACAACCTATTCGGAAAAGTGACTGGGTTGTTGCACAGGTCATTAAGTCGATCACGTACTCCTTCTACATCTTCATTGTCAGATAATTTGGAGAGGGAATCTTCCTTACCCCAACTGCACTCAAAACTTAATCAAGTCAATCTGTCCTTTAATTCTGAACTTTATAGAGGCCCTGGAAAATCCTCGAGCCATACTTCACCAGCACAACTGAATCATTTATCAGTGAAAGAGACTGATCAGATTTTTTTAGAGTACGATCCCATTTCAAAACGCAAAATCCTTAATAGTTACGAAATATTGCGGGAGATTGGTAGGGGCGAACATGGAAAAGTGAAGCTCGCAAAAGACATCACAACTAAAGAATTAGTTGCAATCAAAATCGTGAATAGAAAATCCAAAAAGGATCGGACTTTGAAAATGAGAAGGTCTTCTTCTGCCAGATCCCTGATGTTAAGACAACACTACAGTAGCGAATTAAAGAATAAAATAGAGATTGCTATAATGAAAAAGTGCAATCATAAACACATTGTCAAATTAAAAGAGGTGTTAGATGATAGAACCTCATACAAAATCTATTTGGTTCTAGAATATCTCGAAAAGGGAGAAATAAAGTGGAAGAGGCGAAGCTTACTTGAAACTAGCAAGGAATCAAATCATGAGGGAATACCATGTCGTGGGAGTGATTTGGCTAGAAGAGAGAATTATGGTGAAGAAGAATCTCTTTTATCAAATGAATACACCCCAAACCTCAACTTCCGTCAATGCCGCAAAGTCTTCCGTGATGTTGTATTGGGGTTGGAATATTTGCATTTACAGGGCATTGTTCACAGGGATATAAAACCAGCAAACTTACTAGTAAATTCAGAAAATGTGGTTAAAATTAGTGACTTTGGTGTCTCATTTGCGTCTTCTTTAAGTGAATGCGATGTAGGCTACCCAGTTAACGAATTGGACTTAGCGAAAACTGCAGGAACTCCTGCGTTTTTTGCCCCCGAACTATGTCAGACAAATTTCTCGTCTGGTGCTAGTTTCAAATCAGCTGCATCTTCAGAAGCGTTGAAGAGCGAATTCACATTAACGAAAATTTTACCAAATATTGATTATAAAATTGATATTTGGGCTTTAGGTGTTACTTTGTATTGTTTGCTTTTCGGGAAAGTTCCTTTCAATGCAGAGTCAGAATTTGAACTATTTCAAGTCATCGTTAATCAAGAGGTGGAGTTTCCTGCTTCAAGATTAGATTTCAATTCACCGGGTGATGTATCAGATAAAGAATTTGAAGCAGCTAAGGATTTATTAAAAAAGCTATTAGATAAGGATAGCCGGAATAGAATTGAAATAAAAGATATCAAGACACATCCCTTCACTTTGATGGGCCTACTGGAAGACCCAACAAAATTAAATGAGTTTCTTTACTTCAATTCCCATAATGAAACCGGTTTGTTGGATTTTAATATTAACCTCAATGACAAAAATGAACTTGTAACCCAGGATGAGGTAGATCATGCTGTTATTGGGGTTGGTAATCGTTTGAAAAGAAGTCTTGTAAAAGCTATAATGGCTGATGATGGAAGTGAATCTGATGTCAAGAACAGATTTATGGCATTGCAGATGGAACAATCAAAAACTGGATCTAGTGGCGATTCCTCAAGTTCCGTTTCAATGCCCAATTCGTCATCACGACTTGATAACTGCGCTGCTCATTCTATAATTCTTTCAGAAGGAGCACAAGCCCCCCCACTGTCTTCATCTATAAATAAGAGCGCAACCGCCCCAACGGATCTGCTGTCTCTTGTTTCATCTTATACGTTTCCACCTAACCAACCAAGACCAATGCTCAACAAAAATACACATAACGCTTCAATAAGTAGGGAAGGAAGAAACAATGTATGCCTGCGAGATAAAATCGAGTCTCGTTGCGCATCACCTCAACGGAAAAACAGCAGCTCGGGTGTTACCGAAGCTCCTCAGATAGAAACCAAACGAAATGTCGTTGGCGATTTGTATCTAAAAAATCAGTCTCTTGTAGAGACTTTCAAAGAAATTCAGCAACAGGATGATAAAAGACGCCGATCTAGTATATTTTCGACAACTGTATTATCAAGACGCGGTTCCAACAAGAATCATGAAACATCGCACAGTGAAATGAACGATTTCGTTCCACCACAGAATAGCTCACTTTCAAGCCCTGCTACTACATCACCAACAACACTAAGTACACCGGTGACTGTTACTGTTGGACCTATTGAAAAAATTCCGACTAGTACTAACCAGAACTCCTCAAAACTCAAGGTTGGTCCAATAGATATTGATAATGCTAGAAGATCATCATCTATAATGTCATTGCCTTTAACAGAAAGCTTCGCGTCGTTGGATAGTTTTAATGATGACTACTTAAGACTAAAGTTCCAAGAATACACAAAGAATAGACAACAACACAAAGAAAAGGTGGTTCAAGATGGACAAGATTATGATAAGTTTAGTTTTGCTAATCGCACCCCCTCTCCTGTTGCCAAACCAGAAAACACAAACAACATTGACACAATTAATAAGAAATTTCAAGCCTTTGATCTCAACAACCTGATGAAATCGCAGCCAGCTAAGGTTGAAGTTGATTCATCGTGTGATACTTCGCATTATAAACTGATTGACGAGGAAATAGCACCAAAAACCAGACCTGTTCAAAATTTTAGTCGTGTGAACTCTACATCATCGTATGAATCATACTCTCTGTCTTCTACAGATGATGAGAGTGATGAGGAAGGAAATTTGACATTAGCATTTTCGTCTAAAATAGCACCACCATGCCGGCCCAAGGTCATTTCTATGGCTGATAGGTCAATGTCGCATGAGTCTAACTTACCACGGTATGGCGGCACAATCCAATCCAAAAAAACCCTCAAAGCACCTGTTGTCTATCATAATAGTATTCCTGAATTTGAGGATTTGCCTATGGACTTGATGAAGGATGTACCGCGACAAAGCGTGTCATATGCCTTATCCTCAAATATGAATCTATCTGTATCGGTAGTTTCAAGTAACGGATCAGCAACGACTTTATCTGCTGATTTACCCCCTGGAGGTACCTCTTTACCTGTGGGTCCTAATTCTCCTCGGTCGAAACCCATTTTACAGGAAACTAGCTTAAAATCTGAATATCATGATGGAAAGTTGCAATCACCAGCCTTAACTAATAACAAAACAAATCCAGAAACAAATATGCAAAAATCAGAAGCTTTAATTCCAAAGCCGGGAACTTTTGGCATGAATAAATTGAACAAGTCAACGGAACAATCATCGACAACTAGAGCTCTGGAAGGCCAATTAGATACTCATATTAAAACAGTTCATGCCGACTCTTCCCTTCTGAAAGAAGCACCTAAGAACAATCAAGTTGAGTCCTTGGATGCTACCAACCAAAAGCGTATACTCAATAGACCAAATTATTACCGCTCGAAATCAGTTCCATTGTCATTCCTACAACAGGAAAGCTCCGAAGCTTCATCATAGCCCAACATACGAATTACTCCTTAGAATTCAAAGAAATAAGTATCTACTCTATTTTACTCGTATTCTATACTGCTTCACGTTCAAAAATTATTGAATCCGTAGTTAATACTTTGTGTCTCCAGATGTGGGGATAATACTATTCAACCACACGTCGTGTTAAATTGCTAAAATTTTGTTTTGTTTTGTTTTGTTTTGAAAACAATCAGGCGACACAATATATACAACTCTGCTATAAACCTAAATTCTACACATAGCGTCTAGTAGCATAACTATACATTAGCTGTATTGGTATAAATCTTTAGCAATGTCCTCTGAAGACAAATCTCTGTCTAAGGATGATATTCGAGGTCAGCTATCTGATATTCAAAAAAGACTTTTTCACAAAAAGTCTAGCCACTCCTTAGGGAAAAATAGTGGTGTTTCTCCTCAGCACATTAAGGATGGCAGCAATTCTACACTGGCATTACTTTCTTTGCCTGAGCTCCCCGGATCAGGCAGTCGACTGAAACATACAGATTTGCCACAGTCACTGAATTCGGCACGCTCTTTGTCGTCTGTTATTCCAACTTCGGGCAATCTCGCTCTCAATTTGGGACCAGAATCTAAGGGCAATGACATGAGTTTTGTAGTGGGATTAAGTGAAAATTTGCTAAGTGAATGCAGAAAGTTGACTGCAGAGAACAAGAAGTACAAGACAAAGTATAAGCTTTCTTTGGAAGAGATACAAGGATATAAAGATGAAATAAATAAACTTAAAAGCTCAAGTACTTTTCAGATTAAAAGCGAAAATGATTTGCGCGATAAAAACTGGGAATTAGAATCAAATTTACTTAATTTAAATGATCAGGTTTCTTCTCTTAGCTCAAATAAAGAGAAAATAGCTAAAAGCAATCAAGAATTACAACTTAAGGTTAATTCTTTGCTCAAGGAAAATGATAATCTTTCAGCAAAAAATGAATCTCTTGCGCTCCGTTATGACACTTTAAATCTGACATATAACAAAGAGTTGGGTGATTTAAATGACAAAATCGAAGAATTGAACGATGAGAATGATTCTTTACATTTGAAACTCTCGGAGTTGAATGACTTAAAAGCAAAACTGGACTTGAAAATGACTACTTTGTCAAATCCTTTGGCTGCTTTGGCCATCAGTGATGAGTCAGATGATGAGTCTATTGATTTTGAAAGTCTTTTGCTTGATACGAATCCTCGTGAAATACCTGAGTTCGACCACAGAAATTCTCAATTAGAAATGGAAACTTTGAGAGCATCTCTCAATCACTCAAACAGAACTATAGCAAAACTCAGATCAGCTTTGTTAAAGTCTCGAAAAAACGAAGCACAACAATCAGCAAACACCTCTGGAACCTTTTCCTCAACAAAGGTGACAAAAAGAATAAAGCCGGCAAATGATTCCAGAAACCAATCTAGAAGTGTTATATCACCTCCTAAAAGAAATTCTAGATTTCTTATCACGGATGATTCTAATATTCTCGATAATTCTGATTCTGCAAATGCCTTTCCTAATGAAGATGGGAAATGGGAAGACTTTATTGATCTAGCTGCAGGAGAGCCTGTCTCTGAATCCCAATGCAATTTATCTCAAAGCTTTGATTTGAAGGCCCCTAAGTCTTCTCAGGTAAATATTCACGGCACCTCTTCGGTTATTAAAGGTGAAGATATTCCTGGTTTAGCTTTGTCTGGCTCTTCTGATTCAGAAGATGAATCTCTTGAGTCACCATTAAAGAAAAGATCAGTTTTGTCCAAAGAATTGATGAACAATGAGATCAATACTAAGGCTCAGATTGAAAGCTATGCTACAAAGCACAAGTTGAAATTGATTTCAATAGATGACTATAATGAATTGGAAAATAACAATATTTACACAGTTCCTGATAATAGGCTTGTTGAGATTGGAGAGGGAAGAGGCTATTATATGTTGACAAATGCTCAATATAAAGCCATGATTGATGAGAAAGACATGAAAGAAAAGTTGGAGTTGAAGGGTTTGATAACGATTCCATCTGATGAACTTAATCGTATGAAGAATGTGTGTAAATCTTACGAAAGCCCTAGTATAGATTATATTTCATCAAAGTTAGAGAACCATGACTATTCTTTGATCGAGGACAGAGAGTTAAAAGATTTAAAGTCAACTTCTGAATGCTATCAAATGCCTTCAGAGCTGTATTTGCGGTCCAAATGTGCACAGCAAAATATTCACATTCTTTCTAAAGACGAATATTTGTATTATAGCTCTGTTAAAAAAGATCATGAATCAGTTTCCAAAGATAATATAACTATAAAAGCTAACCAATTAGGTTTGATAGTGTCTTCTTCTGCATTTTATGAAAATTTAAAAACATTAGCATATGAACCTTCTATTGAACATATTACTAGCAAAGCAAAAGAAAAAGGCTTAACAACAATTTCTAATAGCGAGTTTGAAAAGCTTTCCAAGCCTTCTACTGAACAGCTCTCTGAAATGGCAGATGGGCTTGGTCTTGCAATATTAGAGAAGGAAAAATACGAGCAGTTGAAAAACTTGCTGGAAAATCCACCAATTGATCATATTAAATCTAAAATCGCTAATCACAACTATAAGTTATTGCCTAATGTTGAATATGACCAATTATTGAACTCTATCAATTCACCAGATCTTGATTATCTCACTCAAAAAGCAGATTTATTAAACTCTGTAGTGTTAAACAAGCATGACGCAAACAAGTTGAATAAACTAGCACATGAGCCAAGTTTAAACCATGTGAAACTACACTCTGAAAAGCATGGGTTGGTTACATTAAGCAAAGCCGAATATGCTGAATTATACAAGCTAGCAAACACACCTTCTCTCGAACATATATCAAAAAAGGCCGGTCTCAGTGGGTTTATTGTTGTTAAAGCAACTGAGCATGATTCTTTGGTTTCATTAACGAAAAATCCAACCGAGAAATATTTGGCTAACAAAGTTGAAAAGTTAGGATATATAATGGTCAAATCAGAGGACTACAATAATTTAAAGCTTTCGCTTGATTCTCCTTCCTTGGACTATCTTTCTTTGAAAGCAAAAAATCATCTGCATACACTTATTAAAACCGAAGAATATACTAAAACAAAGAAATTGGCATATTCGCCTACTTTAGATCACATAAAGCTCAAAGCTAAAGAAGCAGGTTTTATTATTGTATCAAATTCGGACTATGAAGAATTAAGCAATTTGGCTCATCTGCCAGAAATTGACCACTTAAAAAACAAATGCAATTTATTAGGATATTATTGTATTCTCGATAATGAATATAAGCTGTTGGTAAAGGCTGCAAATCCAAGCATTGATGATTTAGAATCTAAAGCCAAAAGCTTGGGCTATGAGTTTGTTTCACAACAAACTTACAATAATCTCAAAAACTTAATCAACAGTCCACCAATTGATCATCTTATTACTAAAGCAAATGAAAAGAAACATGCTCTCGTACCTATTGAAGAGTATAATACCCTTATTTCTTTGGCCAATGAGCCTAGCTTGGATTATTTGTCCAAAAAAGCAAAAAATTTCAATCATGAATTAATTGAATCCAGCAAATATCAAAAATTGGAGCAGCTTGCTAATGAGCCTGATTTAGAGCACATCGAGCAAAAGGCTCTTTCTCTTGATCATAAAGTTATTTCTGCTGAACAAATAAATGAGCTTACTGCTTTAGCTCATTCTCCAAGTATCAAGCACATAACCAGGTTAGCAAAAGACAAAGGCTATGCTATTGTAGCAGATTCTGATTTTGATAAATTGAAGGTCGATGCTAATACCCCCACTATTGATCATTTGCAGAACAGAGCTGCTGATTATAACCACGTTCTTGTTGATAAGACAATATTTGAAAAGTTAAAGAACATTGCTGATAATCCCGACACTGATTTCTTGAAATCAAAATCAAAGAAATTAGGGTTCACTATGCTAACTGATGAAAGCTTCCTGGGTTTGAAACAAAAAGCAGAGAGCCCTGATTTAGATCATCTTAAAAAATACGCGTCCAAGATCGATCATGCTTTGCTTTCGAACGATGAGTTATCCAATTTGCGAAAATTGGCACATTCCCCTGATTTACAACATGTTATCGAAATATCGAAGAAACTGAACTTAGTTCCTTTAAGCTTTGAAGAACATCGTGAATTGGTAGAAAAGGCACATAATCCATCTAAAAAATACCTCGATTCTGTAGCAAAGCCACTTGGTCTTATTTTGGTTAAAGAAGATGAGCATTTACAGTTGTTACATGAATTGAAATCACCAACTATAGACTATGTGGAAAGACATGCAAAGAAATATAAGCTTGTGATTTTAAATGAAGATGAATATGAGCAATTGCAGAATTTAGCACATAATCCCCCCTTGGACCATTTATCTTCAAAATCCAAGGCTATGGGGTATGTCACCGTTTCTCAATCCGAAAATACAAAGTTACAAAATACTTACAATAGCCCGACAATTGACTTTTTGTCTACAAAGGCGGCTGAGCATAAAATGGTTCTTATTCATTCTGATGAATTTGATGAGTTATCGAAGCTCGCAAATAACCCATCAGCCAAACATATTACCCTCAAGGCCAATGAATTGGATTTAGAAATCATGAACAAAAAGGAATATCAAGAATTGATACAAAAGCTCGAAAACCCAAATATTGAATATTTGAAGATTAAAGCTGCTAATTTAGATTCAACCATTTTGGAAAATACCGAATTCCAAAAACTTAAACAGATGGTTGAAAAACCGAGCCAAAAAAATATTCAACTTCTGGCTGTAAAACATGGTTTAAGAGTTTTGTCAAATACTGAGCATGAAGAGCTACTTGAAAAAGCAAATAATCCTACTCTCGACAGCATTATTATTCATGCGAAACGCTTGGGTTATGTTGTACTGAGTGAAAGCCAATATGCTTCTTTGAAACAATTGGCAGAATCACCGAATGCTGATCACGTCAAATCTGTGGCCTCAAAGGTTGGTTTGGTCGCAATTGATAAAAGTGTCTATTTAGAACTAGAAGAACTAGCACAGAGCCCCGGTATTGAACACATCACAGAAAATGCTAAAAAATCAGGGTATGTTGTATTGTCGCAAGAAGTTCATGAAAAACTACTTAACCCTTCCAAGAAAGACCTTGAAGCTCATGCTAGCTCTATGTGCTATGTATTGATTAAAAAAGAAGATTACAGTCAATTGCAAATTACCCTGAAATCGCCTTCAAAAGATTTTATTATCAGCAAAGCTAAATCACTTGGATTAGTTGTTTCTACTGCTGAAGAATATAATATCTTGCTGAAAAAAGCAGAAAAACCAAGCAAAGAGCACATTATACAGGTCTCGGCAGCTGCAGGTTTAGTTGCATTGCCCAAACACAAGCATAAACAGCTTATTGAAAAAATCGAGAATCCTTCTGAAGACTATTTACATGAAATGGCACAGAAAAGAGAGCAAGAAATGTTACCATCTTCAGAGTTGAAGACCTTGAAAGAGATAGCAGAATCTCCAACAATCGAGTTTTTGACAAAGAATGCTTCCGTTTTGGGTTATATTATAATTAAAAATGAACAATATGATGAAATGAACAATAAAATCAAAAGACCACTGATATCATTCCTTACCAAAAAATCTGAAGCTCTTGGCTACGAGATTATTCTGTGCGCAGAGCTTAAGAGGTTAAGAAGGTCAATTGATGAACCAACTATTCAAGAACTTTCCGCTAAGGTGTCTAAACTTGATCTGATTATTATGCTGAAAGGAGAACATCAATTGTTGTTGGATGATATTAAAAATCCGTCTATAGAATACTTGAAGACACATGCAACGAGAGTTGACCATCTTTTAGTTCTGAATAATGACTACTCTTCATTGAAAAACCTTATTTCTTCACCCTCGAAGGAGCATATTACTAAGAATGCAGAATCTGCTGGATTGACTGTGATTTCAAAGAAAGAATACGAAAACATAATCCAAAAACTTAAAAACCCAAGTCGCGAACAAATCAATGTTTCGGCCGAAGCAATGAATTTAAAAATAATACCAGTAAAGGCATATGAAGAAATGCAAAGCACCATTCAATCTCCAACCTTGAAATATCTCAAATCACATATTGATAGTAAAGGATATGCTATGCTAGAATCAAAGGAAATTGAGCGTATGGTAAACACAATTGAATCGCCACCGCTTGAATTTGTTAAATCTAAGGCTGTCTCGCATAAGCATGCAGTTTTACCTTTGGAGGAGTTGACCCTACTTGAGCAAAAGATCAGTAGCCCTTCGGTTGAATACTTGAAAAAGCACCTAACTGAAATGGGACTTTCATCATTACCAACTGAAAAACTCAATGAGCTTCATAAAAAACTTAAATATCCAGACCTAGAATATTTGATTCAAAAAGCTAGTTTACACGAATCAACTATTATCAAAAACACCGAATATGACTCTTTAATCGACCCAGATGTTGAGTTACTCACTCTGCTTGCTTCAAAAGCAGGATTGGTTGCAATAGATAAAACTGAGTATGATAATTTACAACAGAAGGTCGAATCCCCAACTATGGATTACATTAAAGAAAAATCAGGTTTACTTGGACATATAGTAATCCCTGAGTCTAAATTCGCTGAAATGCGAGAATCTATAGATTCGCCTCTGACATCATACCTTGAAAGTAATGCCAAAGATCGTGGTCTATTCTTATTACCCAAAGAAGAGTACTCTGAGTTGCAAATTCTTGCGCATAATCCTAACAAAAAACATATTGCTGATGTTGCAGCCCTCTTGAACTTAGTCGTTTTAGAAGAACTGCAATATAAAACCTTAGTTTCTCAGAGTAACACACCTACTTTGGAACACTTGAACCAAAAAGCGAAGTCTTTCGATCATTCAATTATTCCAACTTCGGAATATGAGAATATATTATCAAAAGCACGTAAATCATTAGACGAACTTGCTAAAGATTCTGGTCAGGTTTTGATTGAAAACTCTGCTCTTCAATCATTGAATCAAAGATTAGAAAACCCTGGCCGAGAATATCTTGAAGAAAAGGCTGCTGATAATGGCTTACAGATTATCGATTGTAACGATTATTTATCATTAAGATTAAAAGCTGAAGAACTGATCGACCAAAAAGCTGAAAAACTTAACTTAAAGTTGATGTCCGTTGAAGAATATAGTTCTTTGAAAGATAAAATTAAAGCCCCATCATTAGAATTTTTGACTATTAAAGCAAAAGAATTAAACTGCTGTTTGATAGAATCAGCAAAGCTTCAAGCTTTGGAAGATTATCGTCAAAAGCCAATTGCAGATATAGCAAAGGAAGCACAAATGTCTGTAATGGATGAAACTGAATTTAAAATTTTAAATTCAAAAGCTAATAGCCCAACATTGGAATATATTTCTGAGAAGGCATCTGTTATGAACCATACGGTTATCTCAATTTCTGAATTAAATGAAATCAAAAAGAAAGCTAATGAACCCTCACTCGAACAGTTAATTGAAAATGCTCTGAAGCTTGATTATGGTGTTCTACCTAGGGAAAAAATAAGCACATTAAACAAAGCATTTGAAGAAACATTAGAGGAAAAAGCCAGCAACAGAAATATGGTTCTTTTAAGCTCAATTGAACATCAAAATATGAAAAACAACATTGAAAACCCTTCGGTTGAATTTTTGGCTAATGCAGCCAATCTTCACGGCTTTACAGTTGTCTCGAATAAAGAACTTGAGAGTCTTAAAAGATCTTCACAGGAATCGGCCGAAGACAAAGCTGCATCTTGTGGCAAGTTTATTGTTGATAAACCAGCCCATGATTTATTGGTTCAATATAAAGAAAACCCCATCCAATTTTTGAGTGAAAAAGCAGCCACTTATCAAAAATCGCTCATTGAAGACCAAAGGCTTTCCAAATTAGAAGAGTTGGCAGAAAATCCTTCTATTGAACACATCGAAAAGACAGCAATTTCAAAAAATCATGTTTTATTGAGCCAAGAATATTTTGTTGAAATGAATGAAAAGGCTAATAAGTCAATACATGATTTAGCCGAGGAGTTATCTATGAAGGTTTTGACTACCCTGGAGTACAAACAAATACAAAATGAGGCGACTGAACCCCTTGAATCTAAAGCTAAAAATGCAAACTTATTATTGGTAAAACCTGAAGTGCATAAAAAACTTATACAAAAAGCACACTCGCCATCAATTGACCACATTATGACCAAGTCAAAAGAAGCCGGGCTTATTTCATTGACCAAAGAAGAATATGACTCTTTGAAATTGAAATCCGAGGAATCGTTGGAAGATAAAGCTAGTGCGTCTAAGATGAAACTTATATCAGTTCAAGAATTCAAAGATCTAAACAAGAAATTGGAAACTCCAGAATATGACTATCTCAAGAAAAAGTGCTCTGAAATTGGTTATATACCTGTGGAGGTTAAAGAGTATGGGTTATTAGTTGAATCTTCTTCGATATCGCTTGAAGAAAAGGCTCGTAGCGAAAACATGAGACTTATTTCAAATAAAGACTATGAGAATTATATGAAACCATCTTTGGTGTTTTTGGAAAAACATGCTGCCGAAACCGGTTACACAATTTTGCCTAAAAACGATTTTACTAATATCAAAACTGCTGCTGAAGAACCACTAGAAATTAGGGCAAAGCGCAATAATTTGAAACTCTTATCTTTTGAGGAATATGAAAAGCTTTTAACGGATTCCAAATTGCCGGGTCTTGAAAAGCTACAATCTATTGCATCCCAACAAGACGCTATCGTTGTTGAAAAGACTGAATTTGATGAATTGAAAAAACAGGCTACAGCATCTTTGGAAGAAAGGACAAGAGGCACTAATATGAGGGTATTAAATAATGAAGAGTATGATTCTATGTTGATAAAAGCAAACAAACCATCTATGCATGTCATTGAAGAAAATGCTAAACTTTATGGTTTTACTGTGGTGCCTACAGAAGATTTTAATAACTTAGAAACTCTCTCCTCTAGGCCAGTTTCTGAAATTGCAGCAGAGCAAGGACTTGTCGCCATCAAAAAATCCGAATATGAAACATTGAAAGAGCAATATTCTAACCCTTCAAAAGATTATTTAAGTAAATCAGCTTCAGCTCATGGAATGAAATTGTTGACTGTTGATAGTTTTGAAGATTTAAAATCTGCTGCGGCCAAGAACTTGGATTCATTAGCAAAAGAAGAGGGGAAGGTTGCGGTTAATGAAGATGAGTATAAACAAAAACTTGCCGAATTTGATATTATTATGGATAAATTGAATAATTTTGAAAGAGATGATAATATTGAATCTTATAAGCTCAAGCTTCAAGAGCATGGCTTGGTGGTTATTAAATCATCTGAATATTCAATTGTAAAATCAAAACTCAAACATGATTCTTTCACACTGAATAACTTTGAGGATGCGAAAGACTCATTTATACTATCCAAAGATGAATTAAATAAGACTGCTGTTGATATGGGACTCGTTGTCCTTGAAAAGCAAGATTATGAGAACTTAAGTTTGGTTGATGAACGCAAATTAAAAGATCACGCAAAATCTTTGGCTTTGGCTGTTATACCTGAGACTCAGTTATTAAGCTACAAGCAATTGATTGCTGAAAAAGACTCTCAGCTATTCTCCTTGCAACAAGAAAAAACAAATGAGAATAAGAAAAAGGAAACTGTCTCACTGGTGCAGAACAAGAGTAAGGAATTAATTTCTCTGGATGAGAACAAAAAAAATGTACCAGATGCACACATAGCTGAATTCAATGGCATGGCTGAAAAAGATATAGCGGAAACCCAGGAAACCCTGGAAACCCTCGATATAACTTTAGGGGATCAAAACAAGTGTGAGAAACTAGAATCATTTCCAGGAGAAAACAAGATTGATGGATCTGACGATTTGAACAAAAAGAATATCACTAGTTGTCCAATTGATCTTAGTTTAATTTCAGAAGAAAATATAAAAGACAATGAAAAACAGGCTGGTTTAGACTCAAAAAACTCAAAGGAGGAGTTGATTAATCTAGAGGGAAACAAAAAGAGCTTATTTTCTATTGCAACTGAAAACAATAATTTTTCTAAAAAAGAAACTATGGAAACTCAAACTGATCCTATTATGTCTTCAGTAAATCATCAAAAGCAAGGTAACTTAACTATATCCGAAGAAGAATTGAAAGATTTTTGTGAGGCACATGGCTTGAACGTTATCTCCCAAGAACAACATGAAAAGTACGAAAAGCTAACTCATACAATGCTGGATAAAGCTCAGTTTGCAATAGCTGGCCGTGAACTCGGTCTTTTATGTATTCCACAATCGGAGTATATTAGTACAACTGTTTCTGTATCACCTGATATTGCCCATGTAAAGGTTATTCCAACAAGCTATTATCAGCAATTGAACAGATTGAAGAATACATCCGTTGAGCGAATTCTGGAAGAAGCATTCAAAGTATACGCCCAAAAACGGGGCTTTATTCACAAGGATGATGCATTATCTTCTCCTGTTTTGCAATCCTCAACTACTGTTGGTCATTCCCAACAAGAATTGCAGAAGGAAGCTACCAGTGTTGCGCCTTTAAAAATATCACAATCTTCACCCAATATGAGAATGAACCGGAACATTGAAACAATACTGAACTCAGTCTCGGTTCACTCCAACCTCTCGCATAAATCCAAAGCAAGCAGCTTGGTTGATTCTATTCAAACTGCCGGTGTTCTTTCTATACCCACAAATGCTTCTTTGACTGATAAATCAATGATTCCTGCTATTACCCAAGTTGTTATCGGTGAGTATTTGTTCAAGTATTATCGCCGTTTGGGCCCATTTAGCTCTATATCAGAGTCTCGACATGAAAGATATTTCTGGGTACACCCTTATACATTAACACTTTATTGGTCAGAATCTAATCCGGTTTTATCGAATCCTGCTTCTGTCAGAACTAGAGCAGCTGCTATAATTGGTGTTGAAAGTATGGATGACAACAACCCTTTACCCACAGGATTATATCACAAAAGCATTATTGTCCACTCTCAAGACAAAAGTATCAAGATAACTTGTGCTACGAGACAACGCCATAATATTTGGTACAATGCTCTTCGTTATTTAATCAATAGAAGTATGAATGATTTGGATTTAGATTTGGAAAATAGTGTTGCTGAGGACCAAATCGGCGATGTGGTCTCTGTTATGCAACATAAAAAGCCTCAACCACGGTTTGATCAAAGTGAACGTCACGCATATCCTAGAACAAGAACTAATTCTGTGAAATCTCAGAGTGGGAGCAGCCCTTTAATAGGAAAGTTGTCTCGTTTTGGTACAATAAAACGATAAGATATCCCATATAGATATATTTGCTAGCTTTATGTAACTTTAAATCTAATTAAGTATTAATTTTGATTCTCTATTGCCATTGCCATATGTAATTAAAATTAATCAAGTTCACTTCATCCTGTATTATTATGTTTGATTATATTCCGGATCTTAGTTATCCCTATTGGTATAGTACTAAGCAAGAGGAATTGCCTGGTTTTTTTTAGATCCTCTAGATATTATTGTCGAAAGAGCAATATGTTCAGGCTTTGGACGAGGTAACTGCGAACGCGATATCCATTTGGCTCCAAAATTCAACAATATAACACTAATTAAAGAAGCAAAAGACACAAATAATGTTACCCAAAAGATAGAGCTATAACATCTATACCCCAACGTGCAAATAAGGGTTTTTTCAGTGGAACCCACCGAATAAACAATTTCAGATTTAGAATCATAAATTTTTCCAAACAAGTTCGTGAAGTAGAAACTAGGCACGATCGGAGCCAAGCTTACAATACCCCAATTTGAAGAGAAATTATCCATTCCAAATGTGTCTCCAACGATTACTGGCATAGCGCAAAAGGTAAATCCATAAAATAGACCTGTCAATAGTGAGTCCAATGACAATTCTGTATATTCGGTGATCGACAACCCCATCATTTGAGTAAACATTAATCCAAAGCATGGTACAAATAACAACCATGATCTAGACTTTTTGAATGATTGTGTTATTATATCACCCATAATTCCTGATAGTATCCTTCCTGCGCAGTTAGCAATTGATATCAATCCAACTTGTAGCTGTTGGTCTTTTTGAATCTCGCTTTCCAAGCCTGCAAGACTTTGTAACAATGTTTCTGAACCAGTGGTTTGTTGATGTATTTTACTTATCACTAAAGCCTTGGACATATAACCAACTGAATATATGTACATTTGGCCTAGTGAGGCCAATGTTCCAGTTACAAAAAACAATAACCAGAACTTAGTATTTTTAAATAAATCCATGCCACTAACATTAAGGGCTGAATGCTCTTGATAATGGTAATAGGTAGATGGTCTTGTAAGAGCATGTGCCCTCAGACTTGATTGTCGAGGGGATGTGTGTGTGTTTAGTGCGGTCGTACCCAGATCGACCGAGCTGCCGTTTGAGTGTGAATAGTTTATGAGTTGGGGTTGTCGTTTTACCCATAGATTTTCGCGATCGCATAACATAACACTAGGGGCAAACACAGTGAATATACCTGCTGATGAATATGTCAAAAAGCCCAAAAATGCAGATGTATCACCTGGGAAAAAGACCGAAGCTGTAACTGAAAAGAACAATGCACTCAATCCATACAATGCTAATGGCAAAGAGGTTGCAAGGCCTCTGATACTAGGAAATGTTACTGCGCAGCACTTCAAGCATGGCGAGCTAACAAAAGTCGAACCGATACCCACAAGCCATAACAACGCGGCAGAAGCCAAAACATTACTATAGATAGTATCATACTGTACTTTCAAGCCCCAGTATCCAAGCACTATCGAAGATCCACCTATCAATAGTGCTACCGTATATCCTTTTCTATCCACCACCATGCCTGCTATGGGACCTGCTATGGCCATACCAAACGTTCCTGAGAGCGCTATACTGGAAGAGTTTGTAACTGTATACCCCAATTGCTTTGCTAGTTGAGGACTAAATGAAGAATATAGATAGAGAGTACCACATATCAACCCAAGAAAAGTACTTGATAATAGCACGAATACCTTTTGCAAAGTATTCGAAATCATCTCTGATGGTATTAATTATGAGAGCCAAAGCTTCTGGATGTCAGCTGTTCTTACAGAACGATTTTCAATCTGACTCACACAGCAGAGCACATCCACGTCTGGCACAAACTTATTATTCACAAAGGATTTGCTGAAAGATCTGGCCTCTATAAACACTTGAATTTCTTCTGGGTATCAAACACGTATCTTGATCCGAACGCTCCAAATCGTCGATTGAAAAAACACGAAAAATAGGAACTGCGCCTTTCCCCAGATCCTAAAAACACACTAGTAGATGATGAGAATTGGTCCAATTACAGTCCTATTAGCTTCCAGATTACACATAAATAGTTTTAGAATGATATTTATTAAACGTTTCAAAGATCAATTTTTGACAATAGCATTATCTCTGTTTCTAGAGCCTTCTTTTTCAAACATTTTGGCCCAAGAAGGGCCAAAAAAACTGGAGGAAAAGCTCCAATGTTGAAGATGTATTTCAAGTCCGACTCACTATACGAATTTTCGAAAGCACTTTTATTCCTAACGTGTTGCATGGTCATGTACCATATGCTTGCTTGCAAGACTCGAGTTTTGGTGTCATTTGCTATAAAAAAAAAAAACATATAAAATCATCTCTAATTGAAACTCTAATTATGGGATTGAACACTGCTTATTCGGATGTAATTTATCTACAATAGCATCCCAGCACAAGATTTTGTTTATCTAGATAAGATAGACTTGACCCCTGTTGAAAGACAAGTTTCACGAATGGACCAACATTCAAAAAAGGGCTTTTAATACGTGGGTAGGGCGATTGGGGTAATGTAGAATTGAAGATATGTAACACATCTTATGTTTTAGGGGTTGTTGGAAGAAAGGAGAAAAATACTGAAGTATTCTTGTTTTTAGTGTAATTTACTGCTTGTTATATTGTAGTAAATTCTTTTGCAACCATTTCTATTCTATTATTATCCATAAAACGACTTTTCGAGGGACACTTAAAATAGATACGTCAACTGGTATTTATTGCTTGTTTTCGGATGTTGATGTGTTGAGAAATTCCACTTCATTTCTGTTCTTTTATGACAAATAGTGGTCTTTTCAATACACTGTATTGTTACTGTTAACAACATGCCGCAAACTGGTGTTTTATCAAGTGGGTAACAATGCATATATTCAGGTCGATAGAACAGCGCAGTTTTGTGTAAGAAAATTAGAAAATATATGTGCTTATTTGAATTGTGTTAGCTGTGCCCTTTATAGAACACTAATTTTCCGTATCACAAAGTTCCTACTTTTCAAGTATGACTTCTTTTGATTATGTATCCAAAAGGTGTTAGAAATTTGGACACCAATGAGATCAGCCTATGTTGCTATTCTTCTCATCCCAAATGGATACATTACGTATTATACACAAGCTCATAAGTATGGCCGGTTTTCTTTTTGTGCTCTTTGAGTTTGCTGCTTTGTGTCTAGTGTATATGGAAGGTGATTTTTCTTCTAATTATATTTTGGCTTTTTACTCAAGATACCCATAACTATTATAAATTAACCATTTTCTCAATTGATCAATATTTTGCGCCTACCACAAAAATCACAAATGCTGCTTCAGGTTTATTTTAAGTCGTGTGAAAATAAGCCTTTCTGTAACTCAAGATTCATCTTTTGGTACCTTAAGCTATTTTCAGCATAATCAAAACTATTTTCTTGGTGATATCAATGTTTGTGTAGATAGAATAAACTTATTGTGAATTTTTGGCTTTAAAAACTAAAAAAATGCAATTTGGCAATTGGGTGTTAGTTGTACATCACTTGTTATGCAGGTCGCAAAACTCAAACCCTTCTAGTTTTTTTAAAATGCTGCATTTTCTTGACCCAAAACTGGTGCACGAATTCCCCACAACCACTGCCAGTGTTTATAATAATTATGATATAAAAACTGTATTGCAAGTAATGTTTGATTCATCTTTTTTTTTTTTTTTTTTTTTTTTTTTGAACTTTAGTTTCACTCACAGTAATAATATTAACTATGAAAACCTCCTAAAACCTCAAGGTCTCAAGTCTGCCTTCTAAATAGCAATAAAGTCTTCACTAGCTATTATAAGCTATCGATCTCCAAACTGTCCCCTCGATCAAGCTGATAAAGCCTGTTTGATATGGAATTAAACACCAGGTTTGAGATTCATATGTGCCCTTTCAACCATGTTTATTGGCAAGTTTGTTCATTTGAACTAAAAGATACCTAAGTTTACTATATTTGGAGCCTTTTTTCTGCTTAAAGATATGAAATACTTTAAATCGGCTTTTCGTGTTATCTTCATTTTAGAATCCCTTCCACCCCTGGGTCCATGTTTCCACTTTAAAATCGGTATATTTCATACTCAAAGCACAACGAGTTTTCATTAGATAAAACCGTTTTAATGATAATTTAATTCAGAGAGAATTGCTTATTTTTTCATTCCTCAACTCATGATTTTAGCTGTTGTAAATTACCTATCAGTACATTGATTCTCTGTGTTAATGCATGGGTTGATACCAGTTTAGTTGCTTTTTTTGACTCCCTTCATAAACCTGCCTTAAATCTCTACAAAATCGTGATTGATTATATTCCCGAGTTTTTCATGGAATCCCATGCTTTCATGTCAATTCCATTATCATTATGCGTTTTATTTGATAGGTTTTTCTATTTTTCTATATGTCTTCAAATACCATTATTTGTCTGAAACATTAACACCTTCTCGTGTCGTTGCTCAAAACTCAGTAAATTGAAGAACATATCGTCAGCATACCGAACTCAACTATCACTTAATCAAAACTTGAATACATATTTTTCTCTCTACTTATAAATACTGAGTAGCTACTAGTATTTTTCCTCGGGACTTCTCCGATATGCTATCAATAATTTCCTGAATTACTTTTAATTTTATTTGCAATTTAAATATTTCTCGCATGTTCAATTCAAATAGGTTAATAAGCTCCTCATTCAGTAGTTACTCAGTAATCCTCGGATATTATACTCTATTATTAGTAATCAAACCAAAACAAAACCATAAAAAGTACTTTTCTGAAGCTCCAATACCTAATCCCCCATATCCTCAATTCTTTGTTTAAGTACGCAAATTAGTTCTCCTATTATTGTGGGGTTTCTGGTATGTATCTATTCCTCTAACATTGGCTCTTTGTATACTTTGTGAATGTACCTGCTTTAATTTCTGGACAGAACCTCCTATTTCCCGGTTAACATAGTTAAAACTTTGATCACCGTAGGCTTATTGGCACTGTTGTATAGATTTAAAGCCAAGCATGGTGCAAGATATGAGCAATGTTTCTCTTTCAAATATTCTTCCTCCATATTCACCTGCTCTTTCTCACTCGCATAGTTCCTAGTGATTTTATATTTAGACCACGTCATTGTAGGCGGTATCGCAGTGCCGCTGTAGGGAAAGTGCTGCAAAAAATCTAACCCTTCTGAGACCTTCCAAAAAAACACATCTAATCTTCAAAAAAAAGATAATTGAGCCGAACCAAACAGTATATATACCAGTGGAATGTCTAGTATATCATCAGACCTGATAGACCGGTTAGTACTTGACTACTTTATTCAAGAGGGGCACCAGGCAGCAGCACTAAGTCTTTCCCATAAGCTTGGTATCCAACTTCCTTCACAATTCACACCTCTTCAAGTTGCTGTGCAAAATAATCCATTTATCCGGCAGCTTAACGCGGAAAAGAACGAAGCAGGTAATGGCTCGCAGTATTCATCAATTATCAATAGCTACTCAGAAAATAGAGATATTCATTTACGCCATGATGATAACTTGGGGGCCAACTCACGGCTTGTTTCAGAATACTCCACAATTAACCCGCGAAAAGAGATAAAATTGTTGATACTAAAGGGACATGTAACCGAAGCAATTAAAAAAATTAATGAGAACTTTCCTATGATATTGGATACAAATAACTTGCTTCACTTCAAATTGTTGAGGTTGAACTTGATTGAGATGATAAGAAGTCATAAGCTTGAAATAGGGCTGGATGACGTAGATTCTGAACGCATCTTTTTGGACAAGATTTTAACATTTGTGCGCGAAAACTTAATAAGTAAGGTATCTAGCTCTTACAAGCTATTAAAGGAATTAGAGATAACAATGAGTTTGCTTTGCTTTAATTTTGACTCCAATATTAAAAATATTGAAGACCAAAAGGACTTTCCTGAACAATTGAGGTCTTTTTTCAACCTATCTCTAAGAACACAGTGCTGCAGGCTAGTAAACAAGGCAATATTGAACTTATCAAATCGGAATGAAAACAGCTTTTCTGGGATTCCCCTTGATGGCGCAAGAGAGACTCTGTCTCTTGAAATCAGGTCATTTACTTCTCTTAACGATAATTACGATGGATACATGGGAATGTTTACGGGCCCTAAGTATGGTGGGTTTGATATGAGCAAGTTGGACAAATTTGAAAGCGCAGAGAAGTTGGGTAATAATGGGCTGGCTGGATCTGGATCTGGATCTAGCGATTTCAATTACGAGATTAGTATTGAAACAGATCCAAATGGTTTCTTTTCTTCGAACACGTCCAACACTGGCTCGCTGACCTCCCCATTTTTATCAAACAATGAAGATTCCAACAACACCTATGCCAACGAAGACGAATGTGATGATGATTGGCATAAGCTACAAAGTTTGTTATTAGAATCAAAGTTAGAAAGGATCATAAAACTATGGACCATAACAGAACAGAGATTGGTTGATTTGAACGTTATTAACGAAAAGCGGTACGCATTAAGAAAGGGATCTTTGTGAATTCATACCAATACTACACACTCTATAGTATTCCCAGTTTCAATATTGCACTTAACCAAGTATTCCTCGTCATTTTCGGAAGTAATCTCATTCTTTCTTTTATCAAACACCAATACTGCATCTGTGCTCAAATCCTTGGCTTTCAGTTGGAATTCACCGTAAACAGTTGAAACCTTGAATAAATCCAATAACTTTTGACGCAATTGGCTCACGGTGGAGCCAAATTCCGGGTCTTTGTTCATTTCAAAGTCTTCAGGACTGAACTCAAAATGATATTTTACGGGGAAAGGCAACTTAAAAATGTTTTTGTATTGTATTTTAGGACTGGTCCAAGGCAAAACAAAGCCTTTTCTTGATGCATAATATTGTCTAACTTTTTCTAAGTCTTCCTTTTGGGCCACACTAACTTGAACGTACACATGAGCACAATGGACAGGAATTTCTGTGAATATCTCTTTAGCATGGTATTCCCATAGGTTTAACCGGATACCGCTCCAATAGATGATTTCGTAGCTAAGTAAAATGGTAAAGGATATAATAAGTCCTTCTGTAATAAAGCGACTTATTGAGGAGCTGATCAAGAGTGACGTAAATTCATACGAGTATAGCTGCCTAGCCATAAACCCCTCAATCCCCACAAATAAGTCAATTATTCCTTGTACCATCCTTTCAATTATTTACACGGCCTCTAGTTTTTGATCTTTGGCCTGTGCTTAACAGCTTTCAACCTGTTCACAGCCGATACTCGGACGTTTTGTTCTATATGCAGTATATATCATTAGATGTGGCTGCAAACATCAGTACCTCAGTACTTTTGTATAATTCAAACATAAGTGATTTATTTCTAAAATACAAAATAATATAGATAAATCACCAATGTATGAAGTTAATTTATATGATTTCATGAAAGTCACTTTAATGTTTGATGAAAGAGAGAGTTATTGCAAGTTTTAAACCCTATGACATTTTTAATATCTGGAAAAACAATAATAAATTTAAACAAAAATGTAATATTCAATGGAAAAATTCCAACTTTAAAATGCTGTCAACTTGTATAAAATGTAATGTAAGGTAGCAAGTAATCTGATATTTCTTACAACTTGATTATTATTCTATTCATTAAAAATCTTCAAATACTTGTTTTCCTTACTAAATTGACTTTTTTAATTATAGCCAAAGTTACACCTTAAAGTATAATCCATTGATAGACGCTTCGTTTAAATTTTAAAATAAATTTAATTTTGATCTAAAATATATTCATATCAAAGGAAGATATCGACACTGTAGAAAAGATTGCTCAGAAACAGATGTAAACTAATTCTTAAGGAACAAACTCGAAAAATTAAAATCAAGCTTAATATAAACCTAGAAAACCTTTCTGATTTTATAAATGGCTTTGGCTGAAACACATAATAATCATTGATTATGAATACTCGTCAATTACAAATATAAACCACCAAACTACTTTCTCTATTCCAAAATAATTATAACCGAAGAACATTTTTTTCCATCCAATCGATAAATGCCATAAACTTTTACTTTTACCTATAAAGAATTTTAAAAAATACATGTAATACTATATGGGGGATTAGAAAGAAAAACAGCTTCGTAAAATGAAAAGAAAGGCAATATAGAGCAGAATATTGAAAACTAATATCCTCAAGTAAAGAAAAGCTATGTTTTGAATAATTTTAAAATAGAAGTCTTGCATTGCTCACTTATTTAATAAATATAGGCAATAATGTCTCCTACAATATATTGAAAATATATATATGTTATTAATAACTCAATATCTATAGCAAAAAACCACAGATAAATATAGAAAGGCAACTTGTCCGAGCGGTTAAGGAGAAAGACTTGAAATCTTTTGGGCTTTGCCCGCGCAGGTTCGAGTCCTGCAGTTGTCGTTATATTTTTTTTTTGAAAAATTTAGTTTTTGGTATTTTTTTTAATCTCTGATACTCTGCATTTTGATATAAATGCTGATATATACTCCATTTACAACGTTTTCAATAATTGTGAAAAAAGTAAGTGATTTATAGTGAGGTAGGTTTTATCACGAATATAGTTAATGTCAATTTCAGAGTTATAAATAAAGAACAATACAAGAATTACACAAGCAGCACCATAGTTTGGGAAATGTCAAAGTATATTGAATATAAAGGGTTTGATCATGTATTTAAGTACTCTGGACCATGGCTTTGGTGGCTCCTAGGGTTTTATTTGTGCCTCCCAGTTATAGTTTATATTATACTACCATTTTTTGCGACGATACGAACCTCAAGTAAGAGAAGAACTATATCAATATTCGTGTTGGGTGATCTTGGCCATTCGCCGCGCATGTGTTATCATGCAAAGTCTTTTGCTAATATGGAATACTTTGTCAATCTATGTGGATATGTGGAGACTGACCTTCCAGCGGATGTGGTTGATGATATTAACATTGAAATACATCCTATCGATGCGATAAAAAACACCAATCTTCCGTATATTATTTTTGCAGCGAAGAAAGCTTTACTACAAGTTAGACAGCTATTTTCGCTCTTGTTTCACTTTCGAGGGACTAATTTCATTATGATTCAAAATCCTCCTTCAGTACCTATTCTTATAATAGCGATAGTGTTTGTTAAGATTTTCAGCAAAAATACCAAGATTATTATTGATTGGCATAATTTGAATTATACAATATTAAATTTAAGATTCAACAACATCAAGCATCCTTTAGTACAATTTGTGCGTTATTATGAATTGTTTTTTGGCAAATTTGCTAATATAAACATTACAGTAACTCAAATGATGAGCGATTTTTTAGTCAACGATTTTGGTTTTGATAAAAATACTATTATAACTCTTCATGATAGACCAGCTGACAGATTTAAACCTTTAAATGATAATATTACAAAAAATAAGCTTCTCAAAAACCACGAAGTTTTCCAAGATATTGAAAATATTGATTCTTATAAAATATTAATGAGCTCCACTTCTTTCACGCCAGACGAAGATTTTAACGTGCTTTTGGAGGCTTTGAAGAAATATGATCTTGCAAAATGCATCACTTACCCACCAATCCTTCTTCTTGTTACTGGAAAAGGACCAATGAAACAAAAATTCATAGAAAACGTTTCCGCTCTTAATTTCTCTAAAAATGTTATCATTAAGTGTGCATGGCTATCATCAGATGACTACCCTCTTATTTTATCAATGGCAGATATCGGGGTTTCACTTCATACATCTTCTAGCGGAATCGACTTACCGATGAAAATTGTGGATTTTTTTGGTTGTGGTGTTCCTGTTATATCCTTAAGATTTCCTGCTATAGGGGAACTCGTGAAAGAAGGAAAAAATGGAATGATTACGAGCAATAAAGTTGCCAATCAAGCAGATGAGATTTATCACTTACTAACCGCTGTTTTTACGGACGCTGAAAAACTCAAACAATTGAGAGAGGGCGCAATTGAGGAAAGTAAGATCAGGTGGCAAGAGAATTGGACCAAGAACATGAAAGAATTGTTTGAGTACTTTAAGCCATAACCTCAGTATACAGCTTAGACTCCATGTTTATTTACAAAGAGGCTATATATGACTTTAGTTCTAATATGTATTCATCGTCATTTTCATCCCGCATGTTTCTAGGCTTAAGGTTATTGTGAGTCCAGAATTGAAAACCATCACCCTCATATGAATCAAGATGTTCGTGTTCGGGAATTAAGTCCCAAGTTGAATCTTGGCATAGCATTGTTTTTGTGATATATGCCCAGCATTTGGCTGTTTCTGTATGGTTGTAACCCCCACCCCCAAGTAAAAGAACTGGAACCACTCCTAATTCATCTCGTATAGTTTCAATTATTTTAGTATAGCCTTTTATTGTTAAATTCCACTCATTGTATTTGTCTGTTGCCAAACCATCACAACCACACTGTATGACTACTACTCCAGGTGAAAAATTTCTTATTAATGGCAAGACAATCTCTTTAATTATACGTAAAATACTATCATCTCGTAAGCCTCTTTTAGTAGGTATATTATACATGTTTTGTTTAGAGCTCTGCAACGAACCGGTTCCAGGATAAAAACCAATGTCATACCTATGAATCGAGCAGGTTGAAATATTCTTTGAAAACAGATAGGCATTTTCAACGCCATCACCATGATGCAAATCTAGGTCGAGATAAAATACTTTACCCAAAGCTTTACGAAGCACTCCTATAGCGAGTATTATGTCATTGATATAGCAGAATCCAGCGGCTTTGCGCTTCAAACAATGGTGCCTTCCACCATACCAATTAATTGCAATATTTTGGCAGATACTTGATTTCTGGCGAACTAAAACATTTGCCGCAGAAATACTTGAAGATGCGGTTAAAATGGAATATTCAGCCATAAAAGGAAACGGATAACAATCATGCAGTAAACCATATATTTGGCACTCTTTGAAGTCAGTGCTATCATTGTAGTCAGATTCTTCATCATTATTGCCGGACGACAAAGTATAATCCTCATCTAATACTGCCTTGCCTTCACTTTCAATTTGACTGGTAAAAATTATCTTGCTCTCGGGTACATCTCTGAAACTCGAGCTCTGAAATTCCCTTGTTAGATTTGCAGCGTATGGAATACTATTATTTAGACATTTCCTCTCACGAAGTAAACATTCGATAAACTTAGGGTCGTGATATGCCTCAAGAGCTTTCTGCTCAATTTTCACAATAGGAATAACATCTTCACAATCCTTATCAAGGCAATATGCCCTGATTAGTGATGAGACTAATGATTGCCTTCCTTCATTAGATGGCAACAAATCACATACTTTAGATACAATATGAGAAGATGTGATCCATACTTTTCTTTCTGTCATTTATATTACTAAATTGTTTTTTTTGCAAATTTTAAGATCCTATATTCATCAGTTATTAGACCGGGAGATGTAAATTAAAACGCTATGAAAATTAGTTATATCTCTACTAAAATATTAGTTTCTCGGCAATATAATTCTATTTCTGGTAAAAGTTTTTTGTGGTAAACGTTTCTCCAATCATCCAAACCTCTTTTTATAAAGTCCTTATCCGCATTATCCAAAAGTAAAGTTCTATTGAGAGCACTATGATATGAAATTAATTTCTTCAAATGCTTGAATAGAGAAAGACATCGGGTCAAGCCATTACATCTTATCAATTGCCTTGAAAATTCCACAAATACAGTAACATCGTCGACATGCGGTCCTTCTTGTGCCAACGAAGTCTTTACCCATTGTTCTATATTTTTCTTTAGAGCTTTAAATGTCATTCTCTTGTTCAAAAAAAGAGGTGTAGTGTTCAACATTTTTTGTGAGTGGATCCATTCGCGAGTAACTTCTGTAACAGCTGGTCTTGATTGTTTAAGCAGTAGTTCAAATTTCTCTCTCAAAGACAATACATTTAATTTCCGGAGTTTGTTCTTATATTCAACATCCTTTAAAATATCATTTCTTATCAAAGATGGGAGTTCGTTTAAAATTGAGGAGTCATAGGTTTCTGAATGCTCATATTCTGGGGCAATAATATCTTTAGGCTCTGGTGATCTTGATTTTTCTCGAAAAGCATGAACAATAGGAAGCATATCTTGCTCTCTTTGTTGACCATATCTATTGTTTGATCTAGATGGATCAATAACTTTGATATATTTAGGATTTGCACCTTCTTGGGAAGGTAGCAATTGTTGCAAATAAGTTTTCAGTCTCTTTTCTTGATTGGAAATTTTATATAAAGGCTTCAGAAAAGAGGCCGATACGCGGCATTTTAGCTCTTGTTCAATCTCCCGGCGAATGTCACATGGTAACAAGCGAAATACATCCCAGTCTATTTCGTCTTTGTTTGGTATCAGATGACCAGCATCCTTCCATGCGTCTAGTTTTCTCAATTGATTCTGATTTTTTGCTTTTTTGTTTGAATGTCCTATTTGATGAAATGACAATTTCATTTGCCTTTCGTTTTTAACAGTTTCAACGTCCTGAAGTTTAGTCATAGTTATCGCTACTCCCCTCAACTCTTTTACTGAAACATTAAGCATACGATACAACACTTTCACTTCTGAACTAATTATGCCCCAATCATTAGTCAGAACTCCTAATCTTGACGATTTGCTGACAAAATCACAAATTCCCATTCCTAAGGGCTTTTCGGTAATAATGGGTGCATGTTTAGACCTCTTCGCTAATTTAAGTGTAATGCTTGAACCACATATTCCTAGAGAGATCAAACGGGAGTAAAGCTCTTTAGAAAGTCTTATAAGAAATTCATCAAGCTGTGTTATATTATCAAATCGAATACCATAATTGACATCCACAGACACAGACTTTCTTCCCAAAATAGATTCAGGATCTCTCATATCTATTCCAACTTCAGTATAATCTAAGCCTCGCGAAAAATTATACAATTTCAACCCTGTTTTTTCACCAAAAATGTTCAGTAATCTTGATTGACTAAACTTGAGTAGGTCACCAATTAGCGGCTCTTGATGATTAGCATTTTTGAGTTCAGAAATTAATTTTTGTTTAATATGGCGACCCACCCCCGGTAAATCGCTCACTGCAACAGATTCAAGAAATTCACTAATATTTTCATGAAGAAACCATTGATTATCAGGCTTTGCATACCTGAGTGCCAATTTTGCTAGTAGTATGTTGTGTGATACACCAATACTCACTGTGCATTGTGTTAATTCAAAAACACTTTTACGAATTTTAGTACAAATGTCATTCACAGTTTGAACTAAATTTTTTGATTGCTTCAAACAGTAACTGCTAGCATCAATTAAAACTTCGTCAACCAGTACGGGCAAAATAGAATCAAAAATATCAAATGAATACAAATAGTTGTAAAACTTGTTTGAGAATTTTTCATAGGAATCAAAATCATAACCCAAAACAATTAAATTCGGGCATAGCTCTTTTGCTTGCCTTAGCCACATTCCATTCCGGACACCCATTTTCCTAGCCATGTAATTGCAACTAGCAATATCTGAAGTTTTACCTCCATGAGAAATTGCTATTGGATCTTTTTTGATGTCATAAGATTTATGTTTAAGACAAGAAGCAGTAGCAAAAAAGCAGTCAAAATCTATGTGCATAATGATTCTATCAGTACTTGGAATTGTTGGATTTGATATATTTTTTATTTTTTCTTCTTTTAATAGCTTTCTTAGAAACTTTGATCTTAAGTCAGCTTTCCATACACTGAGATGATGCAACCGGGACTTGGCAAAAAAATGAGTGAGAAATTCTGGATGTTTAGCATCTAGAGCAGTGCCTTTAGGCCCCAAAATCTGAAGAGAATATTTTCCAGCCTCCATGTCTTCTTCTTCTTCTTCTTCTTCTTCTTCTTCTTCTGCTTGTGTAAGTAATGGTAGTTCATTTTCTAAAGTTTCGTCAAATATGTCTTTCTCAGAATAACCACTATATCCTGGCTTATCTTCATAGCCCATATTAGTAATAGTTTTGTCTTCAACAGCTGGTTTTTCATCATGATAAATTGGATTTTTATTGCCGCCCAGATAACTACCTGTATTTGCATTTTCCAAAGTCTCTACTGCTGGATTTTGAAAATTTAGACGTTTTTGGCCATATTCAATTTCTTGAAAAAGCCTATAACACTTCCAGTCAAGTAATTCCTGTTTTTCAACGCAATCAACTATCCATTTCGCCTTGACGACTTTGTAGTTTTTGAATTGAATTTGTTTCTGAGGAGTTAGTCTATCGCAAATAATATGAGTAGCTGCACCCTTATTATTTAGATATGTCAAAAATTGGCCACCGTTGAGAATCACGAGACGATGGATTTCGTTAATCGATGGCTTAGTATGTCCATTAACATGTATAATGCATTCTCTGAATATGGAGGATGAAGGAACACGAGTTTCACTTCTTTGGAGGTTCCATTTCACATAGGCCTTATCGGCTAATTGTTGCTTACGTTGCTTGTTCTTAAAATATGTTTCATAGTCGCCGAACTTATGCTGCTCTCCAATATACTCGTCGTCACTAGTATCCTCATTCTCATCTACATAATCATCCTTTGGGATATTATTTACACCACCGGATCCATTACTAAAAGAGCCTTGTATACCCAATAGTATATCATCTAACCCATCATCAAAAGGATCACTACATGTGGATGTAAATGATGAATTAGAAACTGCCTTAGGGGCTGCACTAGCCGCAGTTTTGATAGGTGTTGACGTTAGAAGTGGCTTAATCACTGATTCGGCATTGTGTACCTGACTGAGGCTGTTTATGTGAGAAATTAGCTGACTATCATTAAGGGAATGTAGAAATGACGAGTAACTAAAGTTTTCAGCGCCGTCATTGCACTCCATTCAGGTGATTTTAAGCAAGGGTGTAGCTGAATAACTGATGTTCTTGGTGCTAATTATAGCCTAGAACTTTCCCTTAAAAAGTCGTGTAAGGCAACGAAAAATAGGGTTACCACATGCGATCAAAAATATTGAGGAAAACCCTGGCGCCCATGTTTCCAGTAGATCCACAACAAGAAAGCATATTAAACATCAATAATGGTATGTGTACCATATACTAGCTATCGGAAAGAAAACCCACTCAGCTCTAAAATGCCCCATAAAACCTATCCTAGAGAGTTGACTTCCTTGATTGTCTAAGCTTATATGTTGGTTTTGGGCGATTTTGTTAACACGGTTGACAGATAGAGCAAAGTTTTTCTTCGAAATAGAGGTTCATGGATTTGGGAACAGAGGAAGAAGGTTTTCTTCTACAGGTTAACTAACAAGTATTTAGGCTGAAAAGTTATCAGAAGAGCAAATTGCTGAGTTTAAGGAGGCCTTCTCATTATTTGATAAGGATAGCGATGGAAAGATCACTACCAAGGAATTAGGCACGGTAATGAGATCCTTGGGCCAAAACCCATCCGAATCAGAGTTGACAGATATGATAAATGAGGTCGATGTCAACAGTGATGGCTCTATTGACTTTCCCGAGTTTTTGACTATGATGGCAAGAAAGATGAGAGACACAGACTCAGAGGCCGAAATTGCCGAAGCATTCAAGGTTTTCGATAGAAACGGAGACGGTAAGATCAGTGCTGCTGAATTAAGACACGTTTTGACTTCCATTGGTGAAAAGTTGTCTGACGCAGATGTTGATCAAATGATCAAGGAAGCAGATACAAACAATGATGGTGAAATTGACATCCAAGAATTTACCCAATTATTGGCAGCCAAGTAAGTGAATAGTGTATACATGTATTCATGAAGTATGTCTATGATTGAGCTGTTCTTTTTTCTTTAAATTATCTATGTTTGTTTCATATTGCCGACATGAAGAATCAACAGAGATTGGGTAGCAAATAATATGTTGCGATTCAAAAAAAACCAAGTTGGGTTTTAAATTTGCAATCTTCACAAATACATATACAATCTTTATCCTATTTCTTTCACGTAAGACTGGTCTTTAAAATCGATTAATTAGTATAACTGCTAAATGCACAAATGTTCACACTGTAACACTCCTTAAAAATTGTATTCTTGAAAAATATTGGCGGCAAAATTTATTGATAAACCTTCAAACCATGGATTCCAGCAATATCAAACTTGAGAGGCAAGGATATTCACTACCAAGAGGTTTTAGTAAGCATATACCTGGTAAGAAAAGTTACCAAAGTCCTAATTCTGATACAGATGGTTTGGGAAACATAGAGAGTAAAACAAAGGAACTCTCGAAAAGGGTAACCCAGACAAGCCCAGAGAAAGACAGAGAAAAGGCAGCCAGGAGAGCACTACGCTTCGCAAAAGAAAAAAAAGATACGACACAAGATTATGGTCATATAAGTAGAGGAGAGGATGATAGATTGCAAAGAAGCTCTAAAGAACGTGAACTTTACTTTAACCATATTATACTGTGTTTTATACAGTATTGTAATTCAAGCTCAAAAACTTCAAGCTTAAAAGCATTTGTTTCTAGTGTTGATAATGGCTATACAGAAGCATTCACTAATGATAACCAAATTACAATCGATCACATTCTTAGTTCGCTTCGCAAATTACGCGAAGCATTACTTCGCTCCAAGCCAGACGAATTTACAAAGAAGGTATTCTTGCTCTCTACACGAATAGCCTCTAACATTGGTCACTACCAGACATACATTCCAAGTATTATTCATATGTTAGAGCTGGGAATTAAATTGTCAAGCTCGGAGCATGAAGAGGTATGCACCATACTCGTTTTACATGTTGCACATTTTAACAATGATTCTTCGAAAGCTCTCGCATTATATTTTAAATACTTTGATAAGACAGGATCAGTATCAACATCAAATACTCACAAAACGTATGCAATATTGCAGCATTGGATACATAGAGACTACTTTTCCTGGGTTTCGCTTTACAACTCAGAAAACGATAGCTGTAAAGCTAGGGTTATGCAATTCGGTTGTCCAGTAATGCTAAAGCACATGGCTGAATGCATATCTAAGTCCTACTATACATTGTCCCTTTCTTATTTGGAGTCAGCCTTGTTGCCCAATGGTTATGACTACAAAAAGTTTGCAATGCAATCGAGTGCTTCAAGCTGGGTATGTAATGGAAATAATATAGTGGTGAAGGAGCGTAACCATTCAAAGAAAGAGCAAGTCTCTCTCAAGGATGTTTCACGCATTTGGCCCAAGTAAGTTTAATCAAAACCATCTAGAAATGCATATTTGTGATTTTTTTTCTTAATATTTGTACATTTAGAAGCAAATTTATTTCAAAGCGGACAGCTAACCTAAGGGTAAAATTGCGTATTTTGGCTAGCACCGTGTTTAAGGATCGTGGTAGTAGCAACGAACGCATAAACAATATTAACAAAATGTCTCTGAATATCCTACCAGATGTTATACGTATCGATGATGTTACTTCGGGCAAAATTGACCCAGTATTGATATACAACGAGCTTGATCGTTTGAAAGTGGAGATCAACCTTTTGCGCAATGACATGGCTCTATTCATCAAGGCGCTTGCTACTATACCAGTAAACCAGGGTCAACAAGAGTACTACAAGGTAGTGATGTCCAGACTCAAGACTGTACAGGCCAGCATTAAGGATTATTGTACACAATATAACAAATTACTACCAATCATCAACCTTTCTCAGATTAGGTTGGGCCACGAGGTGGAAATACTACCACCGGGCAGCAATAACAACAATAACAATAACAACAAACCACCTCCTACGGTTGCTAATGCTGCGCCCAGTACTGCCAATACTGCCAATACTACCAATACTTCTGAAACAGTTTCTAGTTCCACAAACTATAACCACGCAAACAAGAATATCAACAACAATCATGTTTCATCCTATGCTGGTGCTGAAAGACCACATTTGATGCCTTCAGCAAACAAGGCCAACGAAATGCCCATGTCGCAACCCAAGCCAACAGTTGGGCCTCCCAACACCATGCAAAATACTAACATGAATAGCGGGAATAAAGCTGGAGCCACTATGAATCAACCAATTGTTCTTTAAATTATTATTTTACTTCCTTGGTGACCGCGCATTATTAGGGACTACTTACCTACTATTCATTGACTATTGCTTTCATATAAGAGGTTACCCTGAACTGAGTCACTTTTTTTTGTTCAACACTAACAGTTCGTTTCAGGGGCACTGAAAAGACTTTAAAAGCTCCCTGTTTTCTCTGCAATATTTGATTAGCTTCTACATCAACAAAACAGAACTATGTCTGCTTTATTGAAAGAAACTTTTGCTAGATGCAAGGAAGAAGGGCGCAAAGCTTTGGTGAATTTCATTACTGCTGGGTACCCAACTATAGAGGACACATTGCCCATATTGAAAGGATTACAAAAGGCTGGCGTTGATATTATTGAGTTAGGTATTCCTTTTTCCGATCCAATTGCTGATGGGCCTACTATTCAAAAAGCTAATACTTTAGCATTGGAGAATGGTGTCACCGTTGCCAAGTGTCTAAGCTTGGTTAGTCAGGCAAGGAACGAGGGTGTGACTGTGCCTATAATTTTGATGGGTTACTATAACCCTATTCTCAGTTACGGCGAAGAAAAGTTAGTTCAAGATGCTGCTGAAGCTGGTGCCAATGGATTTATTGTTGTTGACTTGCCACCAGGAGAGGCATTCAAGTTTAGATCATTCTGTTCAGCTAACGCTTTATCATATGTTCCTTTAGTTGCTCCAGTTACATCTGATGAACGTTTAAGACACTTAGGAAAAATAGCTGATTCATTTATTTATGTGGTTTCAAGAATGGGACCAACTGGTGCAACCACCGAGGTTTCGGAAGGCTTATCAGATTTATGTGATAGAGTAAGAAAGTTTGCTGGGGATATCCCATTAGCAGTTGGGTTTGGTGTGTCTAATAGGGAGCACTTTTTAACTATAGGTGAAGCGGCCGATGGTGTTGTCATTGGTTCAAAAATCGTAACAGTAATTGGAAACTCAGAGCCCGGAGATAGAGGAGAGGCCGCTTTCAGATTTGCCAGGTCTATTTTGGGTGAAGACTTTAAGTCTGCTGCGCCCGAATCGTTTTCAAGGGCAGTTGCTTCTAATGAAACCAGTAGCCCAAATTCCGCTTTTGAAGAACAGCACGAGTACAGTCCAAGATTTGGAGCCTTTGGGGGCCAATATGTTCCGGAGGCTCTACACAAATGTTTGTCTGAATTGGAACGTGGCTTTGAAAGTGCGGTGGCTGATCCAGAGTTTTGGAAGGAATTTAAGTCTTTGTATTCTTATATTGGAAGACCTTCATCATTCCATAAAGCAGAAAGATTGTCAGCTCACACTGGTGGTGCTCAAATTTGGTTAAAGAGAGAAGACTTGAACCATACTGGTTCGCACAAAATCAACAATGCGCTTGCCCAAGTGTTGATTGCGAGAAGGTTGGGAAAAACGAAAATTATTGCGGAAACTGGTGCTGGACAGCATGGTGTTGCTACAGCTACAGCATGTGCTAAGTTTGGATTGGAATGTGTTGTATTTATGGGTGCTGAGGATGTAAGACGTCAAGCTTTAAATGTGTTCAGAATGAGAATTTTGGGTGCAAAGGTTGTTGCCGTTAAAAACGGAACTCAGACTTTGAGAGATGCTACATCTGAAGCTTTTAGATTTTGGGTATCTAATTTAGAATCCACACACTATGTTGTTGGTTCTGCAATTGGACCCCATCCATATCCTACTTTAGTCAGGACATTCCAAAGTGTTATTGGTCAAGAAGCTAGACAACAATTCAAAGAATTAAATGACGGAAAATTGCCTGACGCTGTTGTTGCTTGTGTTGGAGGTGGATCTAATTCAACTGGTTTGTTTTCTCCATTTGAAAATGATAGTAGTGTCCAAATGTTAGGCATTGAAGCTGGTGGTGATGGTGTCGATACTGAGAGACATTCTGCCACTTTAACTGCCGGCACTCCAGGTGTTTTCCATGGTGTGAAAACTTATATTTTACAAGATCAGGATGGACAAGTTCATGATACTCATTCTATATCTGCAGGATTAGATTATCCAGGTGTTGGACCAGAATTGTCATTTTGGAAATCGACAGGTAGAGCCAAATTTTCTGCTGTTACAGATGCACAGGCATTACAAGGTTTTAGATTGTTATCGCAACTCGAGGGAATTATCCCTGCATTGGAGTCATCACATGCCATTTATGGAGGTGTTGAGTTCGCTAAAACATTAAGTAAAGACCAGCACATCATCATCAATGTTTCTGGAAGAGGTGATAAAGACGTTCAAAGTGTCGCTGAGGCTTTACCAACATTAGGTGAGGCCATTGGTTGGGATTTGAGATTTGAGGCTGATCCCACCAAGGAGTCATCTTAAATAGTGGCTTAAATACAGTCAGCTATATAATTTACAGTATTTTTTAGCCATTTTAAGAAAAGTAGAGAATAGGTTGTACAAAGTTTCAATTTAATTTTATGACTTCTCTAAATAGTATCGGGCATGCTCATCATTAGTAAAACCAAAGATGACCAGCCTAAGAAATTTTTAGCACCTTTTGATTCTCCAGTCTCGTCATCGTATTGTTCCCAGACATATCCTGTTAAATCCCATTGCTTGACAATATTATCAATTAAGTTAGTTCTTAAGTTCTTGTAAGTTTTAGAAATTTTTTGCTTCATTTCTGATGACAAATAGTCTGATGATACAGCTTGATAATGCTGGAGACTATCCAATACCAAGTAATTAATATTGACCCAGATAGGTGATCTCCAGTAATTTTCATTTGTTCTATAGTACTTATCGGATTTCGACAACGATCTTATACCATATTCACTCCACAATTCGTCAGGATCTGATATCAAATCAATAACTTTGGTCAACTTTTCAACCGAATCTTCAGCTATCAATTTTGTTAAAAATGGGAACAAAGATATATAGCCTTTGTGACATATATGGACATCTTCGTCGTTTTCATTCATTGAAACATCACAGTAAATGCCATCTTGAGAAGACCAATGTATGTCATCTAAATTTTGAGCTATTTTATTTTCTATTTGCTCAAACTCCTCGAAGTCTTCATCAAACCCTGCAATTTTTGAAATCAATTTCATGGATCTGGTCATAGTACCCATCCAGGATAACAAATCAACATTTAATTCGGCAACATCTGCGGGAAGAGCTCTTGGATAGTCATCAATTCCACTTGCAAGACAATGAGTTATTGTGCGGCCTCTCCAACGGTATGCCTCAATATTTGTGCCCCTTTCAAATTCTTCCACATAACCTTGTTGAGTTCTGCGAAACATCTCATAGTGTGATTTTAGTTTTGGATATATTTGCTTAGTATAATTTGTGAGTAATTCCGGATTTTCGAGAATAACCTGGCCTAAATCGTTTCTGTTCAAGAGCGATTTATAATCATCAACTAATTGAGGCTCATTTATACTACCAGCTTGAGTTGTGTCAATGTTATCCAACAAATAGGTCAACACAAGCATTAATGTTGGTGGATTCACGATGTGAGGACTTTGAACCTGAAACTCTTCTGGAACTCTTGATCTCAGCTCAGGGCCTAGGATTTGCTCACGGGCAATCCATCCGTCTTTGTCTATTAGGTTGAACCACGACTTTATGATCTCTAAAACCAAATCAGAATCATATTTTAATAATGGTAACAAGTGAAACCCTTCATCCCATAAAAACCCACGAGGAAAGAAAGGCCTCGATGGGACTAAGGTAAACAATTCATGGGGTCCTTCCAAAGTGCCTGATAAAGTGTAAGATTCAAATGAATCTTCATCAAACTTTGTTTCTCTGTCAACTAAGTGATCACCATAGAAATACGAGAGACCACCCAATAAACCAGAAAGTATCTCCTTTGCAAACAAATCGTGTTTATCAGAATTATCATATGGGCTTAAAAGAGGGAAACATTTCAGAAACTTTGAAATGAATGAGGTTTCGGCCTCATTAATTTTGTTTTTAATATTACTAAACGTAATTTTTTGGGTAACCGGTGTAATTGCATTTGTGAATATGATATCAAACTCTGATTCGCCTTCAAATATCTTTTGAACGAAATGCAAGTTGCCCTCAAAATTCTGTAAGTCTCTCATTACCATTGCTTGTGCGGGTGGAATGTGCTCAAGAGATGTGTGTGTTTCAAGCAAATTCTCAATAGATTCGCGCAATAAAGTTATAAAAATATCTTTTGCTTTCCAAACATGATCATCTGGCACAGTAAGCGAGAGATGATGAGTACGAGAGGGATCTAATCCTGGACTCGCCAATTTTTTTGAGGGATGCTTATTTGACTTAGGGCCATCATTGATCTCAATATCAAAGAACCCGAGCTCAGCTGAAAGCCCTGCAAGCTTTATATTGTCTTCATATCCATGAGGATTCCTCTCATTTTCTAGTTTCAAAAAACCATTTCTCTGCCCAGTATTTATCGAACCTTCAACACCCTCTCCTTCTAGACCAAAATATAATATAAATGAAATTTTAGCCCGTTCGTATCCTTTATGAGGCTTGGTTCTGATTTTGACACCCCATGATTTACCATCCTCGCTTTTCACAAAATCAATTATCAACTTGGTGTGTAAATCAGTATCATCAATGACTTGAGTTCCGCCTGTTCTTGGGTCATAATTGACCCAATTTGCCTTTTTCATGTTGTCACCTTGCTCGTAAAAGTGTCTAATCTTACCTATTCCATTATGTGAGTCAACATTAAACCACATTAAACCCACTAACAAAGACCGAGGTATACGTGGTCTTAATCCAAAATATAAAGATGATCTGTATGGACCCCATAGTAAAGAGTCATTCGATGCACTAGAGTATTCGCTAGCTAAATCATTGATTGGCTGTACTTGTTCGTCCGCGTATATATCAAACTTTGCTTGTTTTGAATAGCTGAAGCCAAAGGACGATAATAGGGCCATAAAGACCCATATCCTTATTATTCCAGTCATTGTGAGGTTTTTCCAAAGAGTCACTTGGATAATATGAGGTCGACTTGGTGTAAACTTTACTTCTTCTGTCGCCTATCTATGTCCAAGAAGCCCCCCTAACACGTGAAATGAAATTGATTTTAAGAAAAAACCAGAGATGCCTCAAGATCTAAACGTGAAATGTATTAGATTTGGTGGTGAAGGAGTATCAAAAAACTTGAGAAAAAGCTTTTTAAATCTCTTGAAGCTGCTAACCAATCCGTTTTATACGGAGATATTGAAGTATAATGTGGCCTCATAAGATTGGATTGGGAATACGTTTAAGTTATGGTGTAGACGGGAATGGTCTACTCCTCATCAATTCGTCCGAAAAAGATAAGGATACTAAAGAGCTCAGATATATTAAAGCATTTTCAAGATTGAATCTCGAGGACGTCGTCTTTAGTGAAATAAGACGCTCTCTGTTGATTCTAATTAATGGCCAAAAACCACAGCACAATAGCTCCATAATACACAATAATTTAGAGACTTCAACTAGCATAAAACAAGCGGCTTCGAGCATAAAATTACGAGACTCGTCTACTCTTTACATCCCCAAAGAAATATTGAGCTCATGCATAATAGAATCAAAATCACTAGTATCCAATGTCGCTTATGATCCTACCATTGGCTCGCTATTGTGCGTATACCAAATTTTGACGCGTCAGGCATCAAAATCATCGCAATGTCTAGTTTATGCTAGTGGTGATTCAAAAAATATACTAAACCTATGTCTAATAAAATCTCAAAAGGTAAAAGCACAAAACGAATCATCCCAATCTGTAATGGTCGGAACTCCTGTCTTAAAAAAAACATATCAGGTTGCTTTTAATGAACCAATATTACATATAGTGACTCCTAATGATAAAGTTGGTAATACTATGCCATATATGCTAATACGCACTACATTGAACATTTTTGTTATCAAAGCCTTTAGAGCTTCTGAAGCACAAATTTTACCAAACCGCTCAAATATCGAAGTAGAGTTTGTTGATAAAATCTGCATAAATGATCTCTCAGGTTACGAGTTTTCAGATGCTTGCTTTGATCCAAGGGATCCACAGATGTTCGCGGTGGTAGATATTAAAGGAAATTTTGGTATATGGCAGATCCTAAAAGATAAACCAAAAAATCTCGCGAAAGTCCAGTTTCAACCGGGCTCTTGCAGTCCATCAGTATACGAAGCTACAGAGTTATCAGGTTGGAAGAGGATCTCATGGGCAAAAGACTCCAGCCACATGCTCATTCTTACTCGGTCTGCAGTAACGTCGTTTTTCTTGCATAAAAATGTACTTTCATCTGAAAAATTAGTTACTGCAAATACCTGGTCTAGAATTCAAGACTTTCATAGAGTGAACGATTTCGCTTTCTTATTGACATCCAAAGAAATTATATGGTTTAAATTTTCAAACTCTTTGGAAAGGTTGGTGTCGTGGAAGCATTTTTTACTTGATGATGATCCATCATTAAAAATTCACGTCTATAATCTTAAAAACAATAAGTATAAGTGTTTGGTGTATTCTCAGACAAACCCCTTGATACTTGTATTCACGTTTGGTTATAATAATGGTAATCCTTGCAGTTTGCATGACCCTTATTTTATAGAGAGCAAGGCTAGTGAGGGAAACTTAAAAGAATTAGCGATTATTGAGCTAAAGGTTGATTCTGACAAAAGTGAAAACTATTTTGATCATGAAGATGAAACAAATTATATCAATTCCTGCGATTTTGGCCTATTACAACTATCAACCAATCAAACAATATCTTTCAGCGCATTATTACTTGGTACTTCTACTAACAAATTTTACTTCGGAAAAGATCTACAAATTGCATTATTAAAGAACAGAAACGATTACTCACAAACTAAACATTTCAGTAAATATCCAGAAAAAGCTATCTCCAAACTAGCAAAACTATTGAACTTGAAAAAAAAAGAGACGGAAGGTGAGCAATTCCAAGCTATAAAAAAGTATGCATTTTCTATTGGCGGAGGAGTTCTGATACTAGATAATAATCTGGATCCAATATTCCAACCGTCTTATCTTTCATTGCTTGATATTGCCAATGATATACCCGTGAATTTGGATAACCTTTCAGAATTTGATTTTATGATTAAAGAATTAATGAAGTTTTTGAAGGAAAAGGATATCGAAGTCTTCAGTGGGGCCCAGAGATGCTTATTTGATAATAGTTTGTTGGGTTCCCAGAACAAAGAGCAACCCAATAGTATTGAACATATATGTAAAGTCATATTAACAGCATATTTCTCTACAGATCCCATGAAAGACTTTAATAAGGTTGCTGAATTGAAAAAGACATCATTATTGTTAGGTGCATCCCTAATAAAAGGAAAATCTCGCACTCTTTCAGAAACTTATAATTCTGAATATGATAAATGCATTTCTTCGGTATCGAAAGGTGTGAAATCTATCTTAGATGAATGGGAGCAAGCTCAAGAAGATGAAATTACATCTGGACCTATACATTTGAACTCAAAATCTCAATTAAAAAGTTCATCGGTGTATTCTAATTCACAACCCGTATCAAAAAACACTACTCACATTAAAAATTTGTCTCAAAATCAACGACTTGGAAGTGCACCAATACCTTCTGAATCAACGATACCTTCTTCTCAAATATTCCCAACTTTGCTTTCATCCAACCTGGCCTCACAAAGCTGGGGACATCATAGTGATATAATAAAATCACAAGAGATCCAAATAAACTCGTCGCCCATTTCCAAAAAACTGTCAGGTCCTCATAAGCGATATATGTCTTCGCAAGGTAGTCAGAGGTCCAAAAAGAAAAAAAAGGGCGGTTTTGCATAAATGTCACTGTATTTAATATCTTCATAGAATCATTAGTAACACATTAAATACACAGTCATTACTATTTCATGAACCCCATTAGTCAATTATTCAACTAAAGAAGCTATTACTTGTGTGTCAATGTATCATATATTTTATTTAACTGCTGTTAGAAGGTTTCTAATTATATCTTGGTTCTGTAAATAGTTATTTTAAGGTTTGGCACTTCTTCCTAGAAAGATAAATTTCGAATAGTTTCGAGAAAAAAAACTTGCAAGATTGTTGTAAAATAATGTTAAGGCTAAGGCTACTAGCAAACCAAACCCTATTGCCGTTTCCTTATCGCATACCAAGGCGGCTCTTGCGTCTTTCTGCTCCTTTAAAATTGAATCAGGCCCTCGATCCTTTGAAAATTGCTTATTTCGGAACAGATGCATTTAGTGTTGCAGCCTTAAAAAAACTACATGATTTTAAGCAACGCCATCCCCAGAAAGTTGAATCAATACATGTCATAACCCGAAGCTTGAAGCCTCGTGGTAGGAAGTCTAAAGTTCCAGCTGAGTTGCCAATAGTAGATTTTTGCAATGAGCTTGAAAATGATAAAATAAAAATTGTTAGAGCAGATACAGCGGCAGAGATTTTAGATGCTTTATCTTTAAACAAATTCAACCTAGTTATTGCTGTATCATATGGTACTTTAATTCCCGAAAAACTTATATCAAGCTGTAAATTTGGTGGAATTAATTTGCATCCTTCTCTTTTACCAAAATACTCAGGTTCTTCACCAATTCAATATGCTCTTATGAACGATGACACTCTGACCGGATGTACTATCCAAACACTTCATCCTACAAAATTTGATCGTGGTGATATTTTAGTCCAGTCAGGTGAATTAAAAATCAAAGATGAGGACAATTACGCTAGTTTGGAAACTAAGTTAGCAAATGTTGGAAGCGATTTGATGGTGCAACTAATTGAAAATGGCATTTCCAAAAAACATATTAATATAAACGAGGGAAAGTACAGGTATTCGTTAGCGCCAAAAATCAAATACCTGGAGCGTGAGATTATGTGGACCAAAATGACTTCGAAACAAATCAAAAGGCTAAACGATGCTTTAGGACCATTACATACTTACATTCATGTAAAGATATTTAAAAAGAAAAAGAAAATACAAGGACTTCAGAAAGTGATTATAGATCATTTAACAAAATTGGATACGTGTAATAATGCCTATATGGATTTGAAAACTGTTGGCCAGTTTCAAATAGAAACTACCGATTCTGGTGAGAGAAGAAGGCTCATAATGAAAACTGTTGATGGATTTATTGCGCTGGACAGCTTGAAATTCCAATTTTGCAACGAAGAGTCAGCAAATCAATTTATTGAAGCCCTACAGAAACGAACAGGCTCTAATGATAGGACATTTATATCTAGCTAATATGAACTAAAAAAACACAAATTAAGAACATAAACATGCATTGTTAATTTTGTAATGGTCATCTTCATCACAAAGTAACTTGACAATGCTTATTAAATTCTCCAACTGCCACTGCAATACGATCATATAAAAAGCTTCTTTTATCTTTTTCCGGAATTGGCAAAAATGGTCCTTCACCTCTCTTGAGTAAAATCATAATACCTTTAGATTCAACTGAAATTGCTTTTATTTGTTCGAACCTTATAACCCATTTTGTCCTGAGCGTATTAACTTCAAAAAGTATAATACATTTATAAGTAATCAATACTGCATTTTCTTCACCAGACAATAATAAATGGGCTAGGTACATCTCATTGAGATAAACACCCCCATCAATGGCTTTCAACCAATACTGGCCCTGTGCTTGTCTTTGAGAATAAGGTCTCACAACGCGGTCGTGTGAAATAAGCCTGGGTAATCTAACCTTCTCCAAACCCTCAGAATCAAATACAGTTGTAGTATTTCTAATACCCTCACTCACATTTGAAGCCAAATCAAAAAGCCCAATCGCAGTTTTAGTAGGTAGACCTACAATACCTTTACCCAACCCCTTGAAGAAGCCCGATGTACCGCCAGTATTTGCCCCTTCAATTGGTGCTGTAGCAATACCTGTAACACCTGAAGAAATAGATTCATAGAACGAGTTTGCACCCGATGCAACCCCATACAATGCATGTTTTGGTTTATTACGACGTTGATTCAAGCGGCGCCGTTCCTGAAACTTTTTATCTAGAGTCACAACAGAAAGACCTTTAGCTAATGACCCAGTAACCTTTGCAAAGGAGTCAGAAAATCCAAATATCGATTTCTTTAAAAAACTTAAGCCTCCTTTCGCAATACTAATACCAAGCTCCTGAGGTCTATCGTTGATAATGAATCCATGATAAGGTTCATAGAAAATATCTAACACACCAGATGACAAATGTTTGAATAAACCAACAGGGTTTCCAAGAAAATCGGCGGAGCCTAAAATTTTATGCACCTGGTAAAAGAAAGACTGACCATAATGGGTTTGAATAGATTCAATTAAAATTGGTAATGGAACTCTAATATTTTCAATAAATAAAGCATTCAATTTGATTGGTGCATCATTTATATTTCCGATTGCCATAGTAAGAACATTAAAGAAAAACATTAAAGCATTCTGTGAAGATGGCTTATCCTCCATGTTCACTCTCTCAGTTCTAACAAAAGACAAATTTGCGAGAGTTGGTTGTAAGTGTAATGCTTCAAAATAAATATCACTAGAGTTTGATAACCGTTCTGGAGCTGGCAAAGCGAGATTTTCATCGCATAATACGTCAATATGTACTTTGTTCCAACTTGCACCAGGGAATTTAGCAAAATCAAGCAAGGCAAATAAAAAATCTTCGTCGATTTCTATTGTCATTTCTTGTATCAAAATAGTTGCATATTTTATAAACAAAACGCCATGACTATCATCTTTAACCTTACATATTGAGCCTGATAGTGAAGGATGATTGTTCATTTCTCTACCCGATTTTGGAACAACACTGGGGTATAATATTATCGGAAATATACCGCCATACAATTGATTATCAATTTGAATCCACTTCAATTTGACACTCAAATTTTGGTACAATTCCGATTCATTGTACCTAACTTCTAGACCTCTTAATGTGATGTAGCATAGCTCTTGACCCCTCGTATTAATTAAGGAGATTCCAAACCCTTCAAATTTCGTTATTATTTTAGTATGGTAATTTTCATCCTTCTCTGAAACTTCAAAGTTTTGAGAGAGGTTATTTGTGGACGATGACTTGGGTCCTTGCAATTTATACAAGCTTAAAGAAGGATCATAGTTAGTGATAATCAATGATTGAGTAGGTCCATCAGCTACAACATTAATATCCACAATCTCTTGCTCCAATCCCAGCACAGGCGGAAGTCTAAACGGTTTTAAGTTACCAATTTCGGATAAGTTAATGGCGCGTTCCCTACCGTGTGACCTTAAAATCAACTCTTTTATAACTGCATTTGGATAGTCATACGCGTAAGGCATCACGCTTCTAGGTGGAATACGGTAATAAATTGGCTTGTAATCCGTGTCATGTTTTACTAGCTCACCATCCTCATTAACATTTGGATCGTTTTGATAAATGTAGAATTCAGAATCACTAAAATTGCGAATTGAATAGGGCCAGTTATTATTTGCGTTTTCTATCAGAATAAAAATGGTAGCATGCTCAATAAGAATATTGACCTTTAATAAAACCTGCCCTATGTTTTCTTTGTGTACCTTAATAAAAATTTGGCCTATGTCGTCCAATGCGAATGATGAAGACCAACTTTTAGAGTTGTTAGCTAGTCTCAAATGCAAACTTTTGGTCTCTGTAGGGCGTAATAAATACAAAGGAATCAATTCATTCGGGGCCACATCAACTATTTTTGTTGATCCATTTTCTAGTATCTGTAACAGTTGATCCAAAGTATTACGAATTATATATCGTGGGGCAAATGTCACAACTTTTGACAAGATATATTTTCCCTGGCCTTCCAGTATAGAGACTCCTATATTCATTTCTTGCTGCTTTCCTGGTATTTGGGCCTTTGCAGCAGTAGCTTGTCCAATAGCATCAAAACTCAAAGGGGGAGTCCAGTTTGAGTCTGCAATTTTCACAACAGCCCTATTCTTTCTGTCAGCAAATTTATCAAATGAAAACATGTTTGGTACTATAGGATTAAAAGAAGATTTTCCTACTGAGTACATTTGATTTCCTTTCTCGTTCACAATTAAGTTTTGGCCTGTTCGATTTAAAATCACATAGGGTGAATATATTACCACCTTCAAACTGGTACTATCACAGCTCTTCTTTGGATAGTGCAATTTAAGTTTAAGCCTCTGTCCATTTTCATGTCTTAGTGTTACTGTGTCTTCCCTGTTGAATTCACTATCCCTGGTAGTATTAATTATCGCAAAATCAGATCTGGTAAATCCACAATCCTTTGGCTCAACGCTTAGCAAAAGCAAGTTTTTCAAGCTAACAACATTTACGTAGCTATTAACTCCTTTTTTTATACTTCCATTCCAATCTCTTTTTAACCTCTTATCATATAATCTGTAATCCAAATCAAAAGGTAATAAATTTTCAATTTGAACTGGGGCAGAAATTACCAAATGCATATGTGGATATATCATTGCTAGCGGTTCATCTTTGTTATAAATTGCTTCTGCTTGAAAAAAGTATGATGACGTATCACGAGGATTTGCTGATTCACACTTGAGCGCTTTGCCTTCATGTAAAAAGTCTTTCCAATACAAAGTTTCATTTGACCACATATAAGGAACATCCACATTTGGCTTTATTTTAAAATTTCCCTCATAAACTGAATCTATCGGTAAAGCTTTCGATTTCATAGCTTCGATAACAATTTCTGAATCTTGGTCAATTTCTCCATTCTCATTTGTAAAGCTTACTATTATCGGCACGTTCGCGTCGTTATCAATTTTTATTGTTGACTTCAACCATATAGTTTTGACATTATCGTCCCCAAGGGTTATTTCGCAAGAGAGTCGTTTATGAACTCCATTTATAGGCGGGTATAACATAAATATGTCTTCACCTTCCCCTGTTGCTGATATCTTGCGAACTTCTTGATAGCTTGAATTTTTGAAATTTACCCCGAGTACGCCAACTTTGTTGTTTGTGTTGAGGTTTTCTCTAATCTGAATCCAGTCTTCAAATGACCAAGGTTTTATTTCTCCATTTTTTATTAAAGTGCGATCTTTAGCTCCCTCTAAATTGTTATCAGCCCAAACCTCAATATCAAATCCAGTTTCATTAATAATGCGGTATGGATTTGCTTGATTTCTTGGTTTTAAATCCTCCTCTGTTGTGATTAGATTGGAAATTTGAGACAATAATGCAACAGATCGTGAAGTTATAGTTATTTCTGCCAATTGCCTAGACACCACGTCGATCATAATTATTGGTTTTGGAGATAATACTTTGGAAGCATATATGGCAATTGGCCAGGGTTCAACTAATGGTTCCCAAGATGACCTTGCATAATTATATATGTTAATATATTGATCAATATGAGTCTCCGCATTAAGATCTGTTGACCAATTTATAGCCTTTATTTCGAAAGGTTTAATATTAACATCGAGCACTGGTAATTCATGAATATCCCCTATAAGAACAAATCGTATACCTCCAATACTTGCATTTAGCTCCTCTCCCTTTACAACTATTTCAGTATTTTTTATTGTCTCTTGGCTGCGAGGCTCATTTGAGATATTTGTTAGGATACTTGGTGCATATTGTGACAATCTTCGTTTAAAGTCTTCTGAAAATTTGAAACTATTCTCCTCTTTTCCTTTGAAAGAATCTTTATGTGCCCTTCCATAAAGTTCAGATGCCTTGTTAAAGATCGATAATGCCAAGCGAATATCTCTCAAAGAAACCCTTAGTAAGATTGGGTCTATTGATGCTTGAATATTTGTTAGTAAACTTGTAGATGTCGATTCTCGAGAATCATAGGCAAAAGAAACAGAAAAGTCATCAATAATACGATAATCTCTATTGTTAAAGTCATTCATAAATGACATAAACATTCCAATGTTATTGGCAGCTAAGGATAATACATTTTGACTCGTTAGTAACAATTGTTCAATTTTGAACACCACAGCCAATGTATCCACTTTTGTTGAATCTTGTAATAATATAACTGTGGGGTCTTTTATATTAACCGAAATTCCCATTTTCAGAGGCTCTGTGTTAATAGTATCCTGAGCAATATTTGTTTTTATGTCGCTTTTATTTTCTTCTAAAACCTTTGCTTTGCCAGAAGAGGTGCTGCTTTCAGTGAAGTTGTCTTTTTTGCTATAATCGATAAATAGCTGGTCTTTTTCAAAGCCTTTTTCGAAAAATAGCTGTAGCTCAACAATGTAGTCTAATGCCAAAATAATTTTAGGGTTGTCTACTGTTAAAACAACAGTTAAGCCTTTACCACATTCCTCACTATTCGCGGAGAGAATGAATTGGTCGTTTTCGCCTTTAATTGCAGGAATTATCTCCGTGTACATGCTTTTTGTACCTTCACGCACATCTTTCATAGTAAAAGATTTTATACTTAAATTCGAGGCAAATTGGCTATTCTGGTTCATTGTAAAACTCATGCAAAAATGATTCATTGAAAAAGCAGCAAGTTTATTTGGCTTTATGTCTTTTAAAGTACTGGTATTATTATAGATAGAAAGCGAAAGTCTAGGAATGATAAATTTCATTCGTATCCTTTGGTGACTATCTGGAATAAGTATAGTACTGGTACTTTCTTGCTGTTCTGTTACAACCAATGCTTCTTTAGGCTTGATTAAGGCGGAACTATGCTTCACAGCCGCATTGGCATTAACCGCATCTTCTTTGATATTAGTTAAGGTTTCTTCATCGTCAGGTAATGTAAAAGCCTTCGAGACTGAATCTGATAATTTGTTCAAATGTTTAAGCTGCAACTCAGTTAAATCTAAATCTATTTCAGGCATATTTCCATCAACAATAAATGTTGGCTGGCCTTTTATGTATTCTTCACTGTAATCAATTTTGAATGATGCATCTAAGTTCTCAACTATTTGTAAGACTTGCTCAATATCATTTTCTAAGTTCATATGCGAAGAAAGGCTAATATTCCTGATTCCTGTAGTGATAGTATTTATCATTGTTCCTGAGTCTCTTAAGAACTCATTTGAAGCATATATTTCTCCAAGATGCGCGGTTATTGTGTCGTAGGTATCGCTTGAGTCCTGGACTAGTTGGGGAAAGATTATTGTAGGAGCTTGTATAAGTAAATCAAATCTAATTTTGTTAGCATCATCAATTTGACTAGCTTGGTTAATAGCAGCCTCTCTTGCACTATCGTAAACAGCCTTCATTTTCAAAAATTGGCTTAAGTACCCAAGTATTTTGTTCCATGAACTTTCAACGAAATTAATTGTTAAAGACCCTGTCTTAAAATAAATCAAAGAATTGTATGGATTCTTATTTGTATGTTTGTCGAAAGTTTTGTACTTAAACTGAGCTAACCTGTCTCCCTCAATATTGACTAATGTCCTAAATAATGAATGCTTGGGCGAGCCCTCATTAACCTCATCATGTAAAGTTAATGCACCCAAAGTTCCATTAATCTCCATTTCTTCTGGAACAAGGAAAAAATTTATATTAGCGGTGCTCAATTTTAATGTTGCTAACTTAAGTCCATCTTCATTCAAAACTAAAATAACACTATCAAGGTTAACATCAACATTAATATTCTGCGGACCCGAGTCCTCGTCTTTTGGTGGATTATGTTTTAACTCATCTGCTGGGGTTTCCATAGCATTTGGGTCCGTGAATGTGTTCAAAATAAAATTCAAAATGTTCAAAATAGACTTTCTAGTTACAACAAACTTAACTGTTGCAATATCTAACTTAATATCTTGATCAAAAACCTCGATCTCCTTATTATTGAATTCAACAAGCCTTCGTTCTCGCAAATAGTTGAGTTTGAACAACTTTTTACCTGGTGTGAAATCCGCATCACCAAACTCATTAGATGAAATCAATTTTTCAAATTCTGGTACACCAGACTTTTCCATATGATCAATCAAGTTTATATCATCCAAATACAAATCAAGGTGCATGTCATTGACTGTCTTGAAAAATTTTAAAACAAGTGTATCACCAATGAGGTTCACAAGTGATTCAGTCTCTAGTGTAATACCACTTATGCATCTCGAGAGTGCTATATTTACTAAGCTGACATTTAAATCAAACTCAAATATATGTTGCTTATTCTGAGCTTCTTTTTGCTTATTTTTCTGGTTTTCATAATCTCCAGATTCAGCTAAAGATGGCAAGCTAGATTCCATAGAGTGATCATCTAGCTCCTCTATTACATTGCTATCCAAGTTCCCAAATGTATCAAAAATACTTATCTTATCGCTGTCCTCATTATCGATATTGGGTATTGCCAAATCTATGATTTGCATGAGAGATTTGTATTGAAAATCGTTGATTTTAAGATCAATTTTGGGGACCTCGCCACCGATTTTAAATCTTGGTAAGTTATATGCTTCAGGTAATATTGAAATACCAATCATGAGCTTTATGTTTAATTTGTCTAAAATTAAAGCAGATCTTTCTTCGCCGTCTCTGTGAAGTTGCTCCATTGTAGTTTTCATGTTTGGCCCCACCAAAAATTGCGCATCTTGAAGATGAAGGGCAAACTTATCATACATCAATGTATTGAGTTCCTTCCAGTCTTCTGTAGTATAGCTGTCTTTAGACTTGATTTCTTCAATTTTTGATTTATCAACCAAATCACTTATAACACTGATATGACCAGCATCTAAAATAGCAACTGGTGACTTAAAACTAGAAGGATCTAAAGGCAATATTATAAGTGGTGCTTGAAGATCTAACTTGATGTTGATGGTTTTGTGTTCTTCCAATGCATATTGCAAACCGATCCTAGTTTGCTCTGAAATACCTTCCATTGTAGCTTCAGCGGCATTCATTATAGCCCCCACAGTATCAAGGTGCATTTTAGGTGGTCTGAAGAACTTTGCAACTGCTTCTATAAATTTTGGATTGTAGAAAATTGTCATAGACCGTAGTCTTGCCAACAAAATAGAGTCTGCACTTCCGTCCAAAGGATTCTTCTCAAAAGAAATTTGAAAGAAAGGATCGGAGCTATCTTGCGCTTTATGTTCATGAAAGCTTGAATGTGATTGTTTTACACTGACAATATGTTTATACAATGTTGCTCCTGTTCCATCTTCAACTCTAAATTCCTCTAATTGAAATTTAGAAAGAAATGAGTCTGGTCTTTGATATATCTGGGTAGTACATCCTTCGAAAACCACTTCTGCCAAATTAGAGGAGTTCTTGTCTTGCTTTATGCAAATACCACCTTTTTCAAGAGAAGCTAAAACCTCAAATTTCACGCGATCCTTAGGAATATCTATGGAGTCTAATAGCTGCTGATTTTCATCATAATCAATAGCTTCATATAACGCTTTTCTTTGATCGTCGCTCAATTGCATATCTTCTTCAGAAACTTCTGATTCATTTCTATCACCAGCTTCATTTGAATTTGACCCTTTCCAAAAGTATGAAAACCAACCATTATTCTTCAGGTTTTGTGAGGATTCAGATAACAGTGAAGAAGGCACTATTGTGGAAAGAGATTTTTCTTTTCGGATTTCACTTCTTGCCAAGGATCTATAAAATTTTATATCCTCAAATGGAAGCTTTATTTCCAACTCTTTTAGTTTCTTAGACTCAATTTCGTCAAATTGGTCTTTTTTGTTGACTTTATTTTTCCATAACTTAATATATGCTTTTCTTTGGTCTCTTCTTTTTTCAAAATAAGCCCAGCTCCATTTGTAGTTCCTTTCATGTATTTCGTTAACAATAGATTTTGCAGTATATTGAAACCATTCCTTAGGGTTTTCTTTTACTGAAACCTTTGGCCGATATTTACGAAACTTTTGTGTTTTCATGTACCAGTGAAACTTTGACGCTGTCCAAAGAATATCACGATACTGCTGGGAGTCAAGTTCAACTCCAAACTCCTTAAAAAATAGTTCTGATTTGATATGCGGAAAATCTTCTGTCGCACCTGCCTTATGTATTGACATCTTACCATTACCTGATACTGGCTTTAGTAAATATTGCATTTCCTTTGAAGAATTGTTAATAAACGACTTGAACGCCTTCAACAACATATCATGATCCTCTGTATAAATACTTGATGATTCTGTGATCATGTAACAACTCAAGCTATCTAATGTCAATAACTTTCTAGTGAATTTTTGGGTAAGGGTAATAAAGCTGGGAATCCATGAATCATCTGTTGAAACCGCAGATAACTCGGATAAAGTGAATCCAATAGCATAAGGAGATTCAGTCAACACAGTGTCATCTTCATAACGTATGTGTATATTTCTTATTGTCACCTGAAGGTTGTCAACAATCTTCGTTATTAAGGATTCTGTGAACGACTCATTTGTAGCGATGTCATTAGAAACGGATTGATTCTGCGTCGCGGCATTTTGCAATGTTTCTAAATTCTGAAGCATTTCCTGCTTGACAGATTGCTCTCTACGTTCCTGCTCCTCAACATCAATATCCTGTATGATTAATGGAGATGCCAACAAGTAAACATCCTCAATAATAACCCTCACAGGTTTTGATTTCAAATTAGACCATGGAATTTGAAGAGTCAATTCCCCAATGTGGCCAAATTTAACATCAGTGGGAAGCTGAAACTTGTCTAATGACTCTTTTCTCAATCTTAAATTCTTCAATTTGACATCTCCGCCCCAAATTCCAATATTTAATTGTTTGGAATCGAAGTTTTCGATATACGAACCCAAAAACCGGTTCAAGATATTTGCGACTAAAGATTCAAACATTGTTGGGGTATATGGTTTTTCAAGCTCTGTTTAAGCCTTCCAAATATAATACACGACTAATCCAGCTTCAAAAGAGATATAATGCCTATATAATAAAATTTCTCACTCCTTATTATTTTGTCAAGTGCTAGCAATCGCCTACTAAAATGTTGCTATTAAGTTTTTGTATGATATAACTATTTGCGACACTCAAAAGTATGCGACATAATATGCGACATAATGTTTTATGATCGTGTAGTGCTACAATTCTATGTGCATGACAAACTGCGGCTGGACCGTTTATGGAACAGTCTGCGATAAGATACAGTAAAGCACCACACTTTTTCCTTTGGACTCCAGCTATACCCGTTACTTAGGATAGTCACAATATTATACCCAGTACTGGAAAGACTTTTTGCCAGCTAGATTCACTTAAAAATCAGACACTGCACCCCTAAGCAAAACGCCACCAATTAATTCACAACATACGTCTAATATTGTAACGTATATTTTTTTCCCTTCAGGTTTGTCTTTTGCCCCCTCGCCCCTGCCCCACGCCATTGGTGGTTACTCTTGTTTCACAAGAAGTTTTTGGGATCTTCTATAGCTTCACCCAATCTGTGATTACTGTTAATTTTCCCGTGAACAGGAAGCCCCTTCTCATTTTCAACTGACACACCTCGCTTCCCTCGTCTTCTTTTACAGCATTAACATCAAAGTTTACCAGTGTACCAAGGCAGCTTAGGAACAGTATCAGGACTCTGTTTTAAATTACTTAATCAGAGAAAGAAATCTGGTGGTATCTTGTAAGCTCCTATCAGTTGTTGGTTGTTAGCTTGATATAAGCTTTGACCAGCCACATTTTGAATTCAATACTCAGTGCTCATTGCTTGTGTGCCAACTAGTGCATACCTACATCTTTCGTGGTTAAAAGCCTATCATAATAGGCTTCGTATTATAGACGTGCTATGTCTTCTACAAGCTCAAGCTCAGCCCCGTCTTCTCAGAAACATGCAACAAAGGTCGGTGTATATACTATCGGCCCTGAGATTGGAAAGGGCTCATTTGCCACTGTCTACAAATGCTACAATAACGTACGTAAATAACACATTACCACTTTCTTATATACTCAAAGTGAGAATTTTGCTATAGAGAATCTTTATAATCACTGATTCAGTACTAACCTTAAATCTAGAATTCACACCATGCAGTTGCCATAAAGTCAGTAGTTAGATCAAAGTTGAAGTCGAAGAAATTAGTTGAGAACTTAGAAATAGAGGTTTCCATTCTTAAAACAATGAAGCATCCACATATTGTCGGTTTGTTGGACTACAATCAGACAGCCTCTCATTTCCATTTAGTTATGGACTATTGTTCGATGGGCGACTTATCATATTTTATAAGAAAAAGGAACCAGCTTATCAAAACACACCCTGTGATATCATCCTTACTAGAAAGATATCCGTCACCCGAAGGCTCACATGGCTTGAATGAAATTTTGGTTATTCATTTTTTAAAGCAATTAGCCTCGGCCTTGCAATTCCTAAGAGACAACAGTTTGGTACATAGAGATATCAAACCTCAAAATTTACTCTTATGCCCCCCACTTCGTTCAAAACAAGATTTTATTAACGGCAATTATGTGGGATTATGGGAATTACCTATTTTAAAAATTGCTGATTTTGGATTCGCAAGGTTTCTACCTTCAACCTCCATGGCTGAAACCTTATGTGGTTCACCTCTTTACATGGCACCAGAAATTTTACGATATGAAAAATACAATGCAAAGGCAGATTTATGGTCTGTCGGAGCAGTTCTTTACGAGATGATAGTTGGAAAACCCCCCTTTAAAGCTGAAAATCATATCGAGTTGTTGAAAAATATTGAAAAAACTCAAGATAGAATTAAATTTCCATCAGCTGCACAAGTTCCCGAACAAGTCAAAGCATTGATCAAGTCTTTACTAAAATACAATCCTACTGAAAGAGTCTCATTCCACGAATTCTTTGCTGATCATTTAATTGTTGATGACCTTGAAAGCAATGACACACCGTTGGAAACTTCAGATATGGACGAAAACTTATTTATCAGCGAATACATATCACCTGTTGAAAAATGCAAAAATGTTCAACACAAACTGATTACAAATGACAAAACCCAAAGTCCGCAGTCGAATAATATTTCAAATTCTGATACATTGCAGATTAGAGAACCTGCTAATCACCTTGCAAATAGCAATGCAATCCACATTCTTGCGAATGGGTCTAGTAGAGATGAGGAAATCAAGCAAATAATCAACAAAAGTAGCCCTCGTCCCGAAACGTTAGCTAATTCAATTCAACCCCGATCTATAGACAACCGTCCTACAGGCTCATCTGGATCTAAACCAAATTTAACGATAAACACAATCTCCATTAGAAATAAAGAGGATATTATTTTAGATAAAGATTATGTTGTTATCGAAAAAAGGGCAGTGGAAGTAAACGCGATTGCTGACGAATTGGCCCATGCTGGAAGTGGTGCTGTTGCAATCAATCCACGTCGCTCTCTGTCTGTTTCAAATTCAAGTGGTGATGGTACTAGCAATAAATCAAGCTCGGGTAATAGAAGATTCTCGCTGAGATCAAACTCTGCAAGCAGCCAAAGACGCCCAAGTCTTAATGAAAGGAGAATAGCAATTTCTATATCACCGAGCAATGCATTAAGTAAAGCCATCGGCTTGGCCTCCAATAGATTATTTGGCTCACCTGCAAATAATAATCAGAGATTAGAGGAATCAAATGGAGTATCTACCACTCTGGCAGCTGATTGTACTCATGCGACTATGATTTCAAGCTCTAATTTTTCTAACAATTTTTTGTTGAAGAACTTGAATATACCAACATCTTCAACAGTTAATATTCACAATGCAAACGATCACCAAATACAACATCAATCCCAGATCTCTGCTGATGAACAGGTATTACATAAATTGGAATCTATTGCAACTAAAACACATGCAATTAATTTATTTGCAGATGTCAAATTTAGTCAGTTATTACCTATTCCACCTTCCTCTGATGGTTTGGATGATGACTTGCTTCACCAAAACGATACATTGCCAGCTGCTATAATCAAGACCATTAGTGAGGAAGGGGTCGTGTTGTATGTCAAAAATTTGTCGCTATTGGCGAAGGGAATGGCTATTGCTAGTGATTGGTGGTATAATCAACCTGAAACAGTCCCAAATACCCCTGAAGCTATCTGTGAGGTGAATATTCAGACATCTGTTAAGATCAATGAATTGGTACAATGGATTAGGGAGAAGTTTAATGAAAATTTAGAAAAAGCTGAATTTATTAGGCTAAGACTCGAAGAAGCAAACATGAATATTTTGAAAGAAAAGGATCATCAACCTTCAAGTCTCGAATCTTCTGGGAACTCTATAGGAGGCAACAATTATGCTTCTGCCAGTGCCCCTATTGCCGAAAAATTAATTTTCGATAGAGCATTGGAAATGTCTAGAAATGCTGCTGTCAATGAATTGGTGAAAGAAGATTTGAAAGGATGCGAATTAGCATATAGCACTGCTATTTGGATGTTGGAGTCGCTATTAGATGATAATTCAAGTCCTAATTCTCTGAAAAAAGATGATCGGTTGGATAGCGAGGATAAAGCGATGATTGAGAAGTTTATTGTAAGTATTGGCAATAGGCTTTCGGTTTTGAGAAAAAAATTGGAATTGGCCGAGTAAAACCTGCCTTTCTTACATTACGGAGCTTACTGCTCTTTTAATCTTGTCAGTTGAGTTTTCTCTTGAAAACCTTGGTTATAAGAGAGCAAGCTCTCTTTTTTTATAGTATATTATTTTTTATTGGCACTAATTTGGGGTATTTTTGGGAGGTTTAATATATTCATTTCAACATTCCGTTAACAAAAACATGACTGAGGAAGAATCTATTCATAGAATCAAAATTGTGAGTAAAACAAGTAGCTTCACTTTCAAGAAAGGCCTAAAGGTAGCAATTTGATGCTGAAGCTATTGGGGATAACATTTTATTTTATTATAAATCATGTTTTACATCTTTTTGGGTTTTATTAAGTCATACTAGAAAACAATGTTGCACTTTTATATTCTAGTTTTGTTGGATTAATAAATAAATAAATTCTGTAATACGCTGTTTAGTATATTTCTGTACTTTACTTGAATATTAAGTGTTAATACAATCAGTATCCATGGAATAGTATTCACTAAAAATTTTGTTTCAACTTCTGTAAGGAGCAAGGTTTGTATTAAATCATCACCAAAAATTCAACAAAGGTAAAAAAGCTTTTCAATAAATGAAGTCATATTTTATAATTTGTTTGATAATACATTAATTTATTATAAAGAGGTCAGAGTATTTGTTCAACTAACTTTTGATGATTATATATAATTATATAGATTTGTGTACCCAATCTTTAAAATAATTATTTGAAATAAGAAGTTTGAGTTTAGAGAAAGACGACAAGATCTCAGTGTAAACCTTGGTGAATTCTTTTTTGGTGTGTTTGCATTTTTTTATCAAATTAGTAAATTAAATTAGTAAATTTAAATGTATAAAATACTTGACTTCGAATCGTTAACATGTAACATAACGATAAAATTAAATTTTGCTAGCTGAAAATGGAGTATAAATAGATAGTTTTTATCCTGAATTTTAGCTTAATAATTATATCTCTATAGATAACCAACTGTTCAATTTTAAAATAAAGTATTTGGGTTCTAATTACTTTGTTATATCCAATAATTGTTTTCAATTCGATTATGTAATCTATTTTTTCAAAATAAAAGATTAAATAGACGTAATCTTAAGGACAGAACTACTCATTTATAACCATATAATATGGTGTATACATCGGGTTCGCGGCCCACTACTGAGAATTTTGGCTTAGAATCTTCTTATTCAAGGCAACGTAAGTTTGAAACTTCAAACGATAGTGGTGACGAAAGCAAAGACATACTCGAGATAATTTCAAAAACATCGTCTCTTAACATAAATCCAAAACAATCTGGGCGGTTTAACAATCTTCTTGCATACATTAAATACTTAAATCCCATATTACTTACTGCAATTTCTGCTTTTGTTCGTTTTTATGGTATTAGTGCCTCTAACAAAGTAGTATGGGATGAGGCGCACTTTGGTAAATTTGGTTCACATTATTTGAAACGCGAGTTTTACTTTGATGTTCATCCTCCATTAGGAAAATTGCTAGTTGGTTTGACCGGATACATAGCAAAATATAATGGGGAATTTGATTTTGAAAGTGGTGATACCTTTCCTGATGACTGCAATTACGTATTTATGAGATGCTTAAACTGTTTATTTGGGATTGCTTGTACACCATTGGCATACCAAACTTCAGTGAATATGGGGTTTACACAACTCACTACATGGTTCATAAGTCTTCTGGTAGTATTTGAAATGATTTCACTCACATTATCAAAGTTCATCTTGCTAGACTCAATGCTACTTTTTTTCACTGTCTTATGCTTCTATTGCCTTACCAATTTACATCAACTTAACGTTAAAAACGAGTTACTTAGTTTTCACGGAATTAGATGGTTAACACTTACAGGATTTTCGATCGGATGTGTATGTTCAGTGAAATGGGTCGGTTTATTTATTACTGCAGTGATCGGTGTCTACACAATTTATGAATTGAGTATAAAATCATATCAACTTTTTTCAAACCAAGCAATGTCTCTCAAAGTATATGTTTCTCATTGGGTCCTGCGTATATTAACTCTTATATGTCTACCATTTTTGATATATGCAATGTCTTTTAAAATACACTTTTCAGTGTTGAGTCGCACGGGCCCTGGTGATGGGTCAATTTCTACATTATTACAAGCCACATTGGAGGGCAATACTCTTACTGAGGGACCAAGATCAGTTGCTTTTGGTTCACTTATAACAATTAGATCACAAGGCTTATCCCCAAATTTGTTGCATTCACACTCGCATATTTATCCAGAAGGTTCACAACAGCAGCAAATAACAACTTACGGATTTAAAGATGATAATAATGAATTTTTGATTGAATTTGATTTGGGTACAGGCAATGAAGGTAAATCTGCTACATTAGAATTTCTGGAAAACAAAACACAAGATGCTATTCGTTTTGTACAAAATAGGGATACAATTAGATTAATTCACCAGTCAACAGGCTGCTTATTACATTCGCACAACATAAATGCCCCTATTTCTAAGTCTTCATTTGAAGTGTCATGTTATGCTGATTTAGCCAATTCCGATAAAATGGATGAATGGGAAATAGAAATACAATCTCAAGAAAAATCACCTTCTCCGGATTTTGAAGAAGAAAACACCGATCATGTTCATCCTATCTCAACTAACTTTAGATTGAAGCATAAAGCCTTAGGATGCTATTTGGCAACCAGTGGTTCTACATATCCTGCATGGGGATTTCACCAGGGCGAAGTTGTATGCAAGTACCCCTTGATATACAAAGACAAGAGTACGTGGTGGAATATTGAAGACCACCAGAATGATAGATTACCCTCACCTGAAAAAAAATATGTTCCCCCCAAACCAAATTTCTGGAAAGAATTCATTTTATTGAATTATGCAATGATGGCATCAAATAATGCATTGGTACCAGATACCGATAAAGAAGATAAATTAAGTTCTGAATGGTGGGAGTGGCCAATTTTACATTCAGGATTAAGAATGTGTTCATGGTCTTCAACAGATGTAAAATACTATTTGATAGGGCACCCTTTCGTTACTTGGTTTTCTACCTTATCAATATTCTTTTTTATTATCTATTGTGCTATCAAAGCTTATAGATATCAAAGACAAAAGATAAAATACAATGTACTCGAAGAAAAATGGAATTCTTTATTAATCCAAGGCATTATCCCATTTTTGGGGTGGATATTCCATTTTGCTCCTTTTATAATTATGGGAAGAGTGACGTACTTGCACCATTACATGCCCGCATTGTACTTTGGAATCTTTGTTAGTGGTTTTGTATTGGAAAAATTGGTTTATGATAAGTGTCATTCCACATTGGTATATGCGGTTTATATATTATCTTATATCTCAATCATTGGAGGATTTTGGTATATGAGAGCATTTTCGCTTGGGATGATTGGTTCTGCTCTGAATTTCAAAAATTTGGCTTTAATTTCTTCCTGGTCTATAACAAATTAAGATACTTTCAATTATAATGCTTCACGATATAACATTTTAAATAACATTTTAAATAGAAATAACACTTGAACAACCAATTATTTTTAAATAAAACGACTTTATAAGGTCGAATGTTCATTTAAATGTTTTACTGAGTTTGGTGAATACCATCATTAAATTACTGTAGACTGGCTTTACTTTTTTGGTTAAATATCTAATTAGCGTTCACCCAGACTATTAGCAGCCAAGTTTTTATTTATTTATTTCGTCAGACCGCAAGTTGTGACCCACTCAAAAAAGAGTTTTTCAGATGATCTTAAACTCATTTTAAGAAAAGTAAACTATGTTAAACACATTCATAGACACAAACACTATTCCAACAGAGTTGGAAGCAGTATATGAAGCATGTACAACCGGAAACTTTGATGAGTTTTCGAAAAGACTTACCGCATTAGCAAACATAATAGCGCAAACCAGTGGTCAAGAAGATAATATCGCTAGAGATCAAGCTGCATCAAACACACGAGTATGGCACTTTCTATTGAAAATCATTCAAGAAACTGTTGAGATGATTCCTGAAATTGACAGCGATCAATACATTATGTTTATCCGACTATTTAGAGGCACTCTTATCGTTATAAGAAATTTAATTATACTTAAAAATCCCGATGAATCACTGGAACTCACATTACTAATACTTGAAAATTTATATCAGTTCTTAAAGCACATTCCAGTTACCAATGAATTTTATCAAAAAACTATTTTGGTATATTTCCAAATTCTAGCAAACATCCCTATTGGCAAAACATCTTCTTCGATCAGTGTTTTGGTTAACCTAACAAATACTGTTATGGGTGAGATAGAAGAAATTGAACTGGTGAAAGTGCCTGTGATTCATTTTTTAAATCACTTTCTTTTACAATTAACTAGCTCAACTGATGAAACTAGCCACAACGAAACTTTGTACCATCTTTTAAAAATTTACGAGAAGAACCATGTGTTGAGGTTTCTATCACAAGAATTTTCCCAAATAAATTTTGAAACATCTTTAACCATCACTGAAAAGATGTTGTACAATATTTCATGTGGTATAATTTCTCATGAAAGTTTTGAAAACTGGCTAATTTGTGAAAAGCACCAGCTATTTAATTGGCTACAGTTGGCCCAATTATTAATACCATCTAAGGAGGATTGGAATAATTATGAGCTAATAGCATTATTGTCATGGAATTGTAAGGTTCTTGAAATTGTGGGGCAAAATGCCATTAGTTTTATGAATAGCAAACAGTTGAATAATGAAAATGAGCGTATGCTTGTTTCAGTATTGGATATAATAAGTGAGTTGTGCAAATATCACCAGTCCCAGAAATTTTTAATTCATTATAATACCTTAGAGCTTGTGATTAAAATATTTAGAGCCGCTCACGAGAACATTGATCCCATTACATTAAAAGCTAAAAAGCAGATATCTGAAAGGCCTGGTGGTCAATATCCCCATGTCAAATCGTTATTGATAGAGATTATTTCATACATATGTCTGGATTGCTTCGAAATGCAAGAAAAAGTCAGAGAGCTTCATGGCTTAGAACTTGTTTTATCTAATTGTATCATAGACGATAATAACCCTTTTATTAAAGAAAGGTCAATAGTTTGCCTCAAGTTATTGTTGAGCAAAAATGGTGATAACCAAAAATTTGTGGCAGATCTAGAGGCTAAAAAGACACATGATGACAGTGCTCTAAGGGAGGTTGGCTATGAGGTGGAGATTATTGAAGGTAAAGTAAATATAAAAAAGTCAGGAAATGCATCATCATAGTATTTCTTACTAACTATTGTTTTAAACTTGAAGCAATTATTCTAATATACCTTAGATTTAAAAATTAATAAATGTAAACAAGATATGGTCATATCAATTGAGAACACTAAAATTAACCAAACAAATATATTGATAGCGTGAAAGTTATCAGCATGTTTAATTTGTATTTTTTAAAACAATCAGTGTATGATATAATAAAAGATCTTCAAAATGTATATAGTATCGTAGGCATGCAGATGTGTATATAAATCAAATATACTGTTTTGGAGACTTCGATAGCATAATACAGTGATTTAATAAAAACAAATGACAAGAAAAGCCGTTATAATAAAATACATACTGACAGAAAAACAATCATTGATTTAGGTATTGTTTAAAGCAACATTTGAGAGTGCTTTAAGTATACAAGACTGATTAAACAAAACCCTCAAATTAAAAAAAGGTATGAACTACTATCACCTTCAAATAAATTTCTAACGATGTGAACAATAATAACATCAGATACTTCGGAATAACTAGAGTTGAGCACCTCTACCTTGTTTAATATTAAAAAAGGGGCATAATTTGCATCAGATTATTGACAGAAATTGTAACATTTAAAGCTGTTAGTAAAGTATAATTACATATATACAAGTACATATATACGAATACTTGTGCAATCAAAATAATATGAAAACCGATACAAGATATCAAAATTTGGCAGAGTTTAACTTGAATAACAATTTTACATATCTACGCTAAAAAGCAAACCTGTAATAACCTTGATAAATGTTCAACTAAAATTGAAGTGTATACAAATGCTTGAAATAACAATTAGTGAAATTCTGCCAAATATCATCTAATATAGTTTGAATTAAAAGCAATATTTAAAGTAAGAAAGAATGCCTGGGAAAAGTGCAGAAGTTGACATTGAACCTATCCATATATCTATAGTCAAACTATAAAGCTTCTAAGTAGTTCGAAAAATATCCATTTAAAAAATCAACACATCCCGAAGAAACGACACTAATGATACACTTCACAGGTAATACTTTGAATTTGATATAATCGATCGTGGCTCAAACTTTAATCGTAATATATAAATGTAACACTATCATAAGAAATAGAGTCTTTAGAATGCAGTACACAAGGAACGTAACATATATGCTACACGATTTGACTAGTATTCGACACATAATAGACACGACTATTTGTGAGTCTTATTGATTGAATATATCATACTGATTTGAACTAAGAAAAAAAAGGTTAAAATATTTACAGAGAAAAATTATAGAATATGTAATTTATAAAGCTTACTTGTGAAATGTTAAAAGCTAAAAATTAAATACAAACTCAGACTAGGAACATGTCATAATTTTTCATTCCTATAGCTCTCTACATATTACCATTTGTAAGCATTGAGGTAAGAAAGTTTGCATAATCGTTCCTTCAATAAATTGAATACAAATGCTTAAAACTATACGTTATTCAGCTTAATATGATGACTCTCCAATACCAGTTTTACGGTATAAAATGATATGTCCGCATACCAGATACCCTATACTATGGCACTATTCAAACAATTTTGTAAAAAACAATGACAGGTTGAAAAAGGTGAAAATGTAAATATTAGAATAAAAGCTTTAAGATAATCAGCTTCTGAGACACAAACATGATGTCAAAATTAATGAATTGAGCATTTATAAATTGCTGTTCGATACATTATCTATACAAATAAAAAGGTTATAAGAGTTACTAAGTGACAGAAAAAAATTAATTGCATATAGAGGTAAAAAGTTAACCGTAAATACAATAAATATAGAAGCTGTAGCAGCAAGTATGAAACATATCTTACACCAAATACTCAATACATATATAGCAAGAATGTATTTCAACCAAAATAACATAAATGAATTAACAGGATAGTACTAGATATATTTCTGATCAATTATTGTGATACCATTGTATATTACTCAAAGCCACTAGTTGTTACCTAATATGAAAAATGATGTCTTGGCTTTAGCAATACAGAAATATACAATCTTAACACCTGCAAGGTAATTATAGAATTCACAATGACCTTTGGCCTATTAAATCAATTTGGTATACTCTCTGTATTACGACCTAAACAGGGAATCAAATACAAATTTTCTCTATTGTAAAAAATACTAAGCTATTTATCAAAGGAAGAATTCAAATTTATTTTAGTGGGTTCTCAAAATATATTGAAAAGAAGTATTAACTAAGATTTTCCGCAGATAAGAGTTAGGTAAGTATGTTCTGTAAAGAAATATATAGCTTAACTTCAGCTATATTTGAAAACATTTATATTGCAATACTTCCTTGAAAATGTTAAACTAGTTGCCCTGAAAATGATCTAATTAAACATTTTGATTTCCATGAATTTAATTTCTTTGGTCATGAGTTGGCAAGAAATTAAATTCATCTTGCATACCTACAAAAGATAAGTTCAAAAGATATTATACCAGTACAATTATGCATTTTTCGAGAGCAATGATACCAAGAAATACATTCACAGAGATTCAGTTATTCATCAAGGTATTCTATAATTCAATACTTGATATGGTTTAAGGCATACTTACACCTATTTCAAATATCGGCAGGCTTATCCTAAACAAATATAATGCACAGGTCATGTTTTCGCTTTTGTTGGTAGATATGTATATATTACTATTAAGTGGTATCAGATGTGAAAAATGTGACTGCTTTTAAAAGAAACACTGATTTCAGATGTAGGTATATCGTACTAGCAAAAGTCTTTAAGCAAGATATGTACCATGTATTTTTTGTTATATTGGTATAATACAGTTTTGTATATATACTTACGCAAAATCTCCTTTTAAATGCTTTGCCCACAAATAAATACTAGTTATCATTTTTATCTAAGTTCAAAGTAAAATTCAAGTGCTCATGTATATACTACATAAAATATTTAGATAATCTAGGTACTACTTTCAATTTATATTATCTGAACTACTAATTTAAGTAAGCTTCCAAAACGCTATAGGTTATAAAAAGAACACGAAGCATTTGATGCTTTTGGCAAATACTAGGTTATATTCAGTGTATTTGTATTTCCTTTGTTTTATATAATTGCCTAGCTACAGAAATAAATTAGATAAACTAAAATTTATATAAATCTTCAATTATATGTGCTGCCCTGAACCTAAGCTGTTGATTTTTGTACTTATATTCTATAAATCTAGTAACTAAACAAAACAATAAATTGTTAAATTTAGGCCGGGGTTTTGTCATTCAACTAGAGATATTTTTCGTGTACGGTAAAATATGTTTTACACAATTACCGATGAACCTACACTTTCAGCTAAGAGCAACTAGCAATCCTATCTATATTAATTCGAAAGAAGCTATTGACTGTTCAGAAATTTGCATAGCATGTTTACGAATTAATATTATATTATATATTTCTATCTATGTTATTGTTTGCCTACAATTCACCCATATATCTCATTATTGAAATCTTTTTACGTTTCTATATTTCGATGTTATACAAGTTCTATAAATATTCATTTTCATTGTTTTGGATTTAAATTTCGAACAAATGTTTTATCCATATAATACCTTTATATATAACTAACATGGTTTGTATGTTTAGAATAGGTTTGGATAGAGAAATAAAGATCGTTCTTCGAAAGTGTATGTCTAGATATCAAAACTTTTAAATACATGTGATGTTTTGTTTCAAATTTATTTTAAGGAATACACCACTGTTTGTGCATGTTATTGGCTGACTTCATAATAATTTGATAATACTATATCCTCCCCTTCTATCATTTTTGTTTTAAAGTGCAAAATAGAATATACCCTTCTGCGAATATTAGAATTTGAGAATTAGTTCTATAATTTAGTGTGTTCAGATTAGTTTTTCTTTGATCTTGTGAATAGCTGTACTACATAATAATCTAATTTGAAATTATTATTCAAGCGAGGGTAAATATGTTCAAATACATAATGATCTTATAACGCTGTTGGAATGTTTTAGGCCGTCATTTTTCTGTGTTGTCAAATTTATTAGTTTGATGAAGCTATTGATACAAGTACTTTTATTACCCTATGCTATCACTCCAAGACAAATATTTGCTATTTTATAATTATGAAAATACACTCTGAATTCTTGAAAAACAAATTATTTTTTTAGTTTTGATAGTATTTCATCACTAATGAAAATAATCTTACTAATTAGTTTCGCGAAGTAGCTCTCCAATAGACAAAGCAGAAGTTGTGCAGGGGGGCTATTATAAATATTTAATTATCAATTAGTGTATAATCACTTTTTTTTCTATTTGGCAATATAAATTTTATAATTGAATATATTTCGAATATAAATCACCAAGTTATGGTATGGTCTGAATATAAAAATAGTACTCGTTAGTTTTCATTGATATATTAAAATTTACAAATATCAGAAAAGTGTGGCTAAATTTTTTAAATACCTAAAGATTCCCTCAATCGTTTAGTTTTTTTTTTGAGGGTTGCCTATTCTCTGATAAATTTGGGTACTCGGAATTGAACACAAAGGTTAGGTACCCAAAATTCAAAGATATTTTAGTGAAAATTGTAAAGAGGTCAGTTTGATTCGATTTTTGAATTAGTCTATTGCTCAAGCATATCAAGTATAGAAGGAATTCATTTGGAATTTTTACAAAATGGTACATCTCGCAGTAACCAAGTCTAGTGGGATCATGTGAATATATTCGCTATACAAAGGTTAGACGTATAAGTATAAGTGTTCAAGAGACTAATTACGCTATCAGTAAGTTTGTGAAAATGCTAAAGAATAGTTTATCTCCTTCTTTAAAAGAAATTGAAGCCAAATGATAAAATTGAAAACAGAGAAATAGTAGTAATTGCAAGTGGTGGCTAAGTTTGATTTTCTAGATATATTGTAGCATTGGTGATAAGTTTCGAACTAAGAACACTATATATCATACCTGAAGTAGAAATTTATAAATATAGAGGTAAAAAACTTGAGCAATAAAATGGGATGCACAAAAAGTCAATTGTTAAAAGAATCCAGCAATACTAATATCTCAAATACCAACTTGAAGAACTAATAACATTATTTAGAAAATTACTCTTCAGAATACTGATTTTCGAGCCAGAGGTCTGCTTAAATTGTTTAATACTCTATGAATAATTCATTGTGAACTAGGGGTCTTTATTTGAACTTGGAATTAAATGTTCTTTTATTGTCTTAGTTGTTGGTTGCAAAATTGTTTTATGGTAGCGCTGCAGAACATATAATATATGGTTTGCTGACCCCAGATTGATTCATAACCAATAGGAATGATTGAAAGTTAATGCAGCTTTTTCTCAGCTATAGTAAAGGTGCAATAAGGCTGCGTTTTCAAATATTTATATGTGAAATTAGTTCATATTTAGAAAGTAGAGCTGTAGAAGTAACATTTATTTTACTATTTTTAGGGTCTAAGCAAACACAGTAAATACCAAGCATAAAGAAGTTATATGAAATACACAATTTTAATTTTCTATGCTATCTAGTATTTAGCTATCATTTATCATTCTTTGTCAAATCTTTACAAATGGCATATTTGTATGGAATAAAACTCAAGTTGATTATTAAGTAAGTTTTTTAGGGCTTAACAGTGTTATTAAACCAAAAGTATATAGACTATTTTTTAAAATACGATCAAAATGAAGAAAAGTTTATTTGCTATATTGGATAAGAATTAAACTGAAAACTTTTGTCATAAAACTTTGGACTATTACTCAAACTGAAAGGTATAGAATAATTTGGGACTTGGTACCTTCCTCAAAGATCAGCTTTTTCAGGCTTGTGAGTTTTTCGAATTTACTTTTCAAATTGCCAATAAAAATCACAAAAGGGATAATATACATACCAGATGTTAGAAAGATTCTTGTGAAGCCTGTAGCAAATATATGATAAAACATTATCAATAGTATAACCTACTAGAATCTAAAATATATTTTCTTGATCATGTTGGAGCAGAAAAGTGTTAGTTTCCCCGAAAAAATTAGTGATCAGTATTCTAAATCAGAAGAAAGTTAAAAAAAAGTATTCTAAGATTCACTACATTATTGAATTATTTAATATTATCTCTTATTTATTGAGAAGGGTATTGTAATATATTCTTCCGTAAAACCCTAAATATACCTGAGTTATCATTCCATCTCTAGTGCCCTGTATAGTGAATGAATTTTGAATAAAACATAACTTTATTGCTAAAAACAAAGTATTTGGATATACCATGTATTTTATTTTATTTTATTTTATAATTCTTTAAAAGAGAGGAATGAGTGCAAAACAAAATAAAAAAACATAGAACAAGGGTAGCCAACTAAATACATACTGATATACCATGGCAGTAAAAAGTGACAGTTTATTCCTGATTTGGTTTCAAGTATTTGCATGAACCATAGTATATGTGAACAAACATCAACTTCATTTTAAACAAACATTGCAGGTAAACTATGATCAATTTGCTCAAAATAAGGGAATGGCATCTATCAGGTAAAGTCCCTTAATTTATCTCAACCCATTTTTGTTGTCAATTTTTGAAATTCTAGATTCAGATATAGTTTTATAACTTAAAAATGGGGAAATCTTAGAACTATACAAATAATCTGGATAATAAGAAGGGCTACAATAATCAGAAACGTCTAATCATTGTAGCCCTTTATTCTCTTTCAGTCTGCGAGATATACCATTTAACTGAACATTTTCATTCAAGTTTACCATTTTGACTAATCTGCTAGCTTTGAATTGTTTTGCTATTTCAAATATGGATGTCATGAGAGCATAAGCCTGTTTTTCTTGCTCATTTTTTTGGTTTCACTGTTGTTGGTTGTTAGCTTATCACTCATAACATTATCTGTTGTTGAAGATTTCTGCTGGTAAAATCAAAGTTTGTTTGATTCCTATTATAAATCTTTTGTTATATTCTTTCTAAACTTCCTAGATTCTTATAGTTTTTAAGCTGCAGATTTTGTTTCTTTTGTCATCCATATGTTGTGCTTTTTTGACCCTGTTCTCTTTTATCCAACTGTCCGAGGCATTCAACCTTAAGGTCAAAATTATTTTCCTGCTGCTCAACCATGGTTTTAAGTACTTCAAACATTTTAATCAGTGTACTGCTCGAGAGTTGTGAACTAAACTGCTCTTGTGGTTCTTTGTTCAAAAGTTTACACTCTTTTGGTGCCATTTGAATTTCTTGGTTTGCCAACTGTTGTTCTCTTTTTGATATTTCTAGCTCTTTAATCATTACTTGATGCTTTTGAATATCTTTAGAGCATGCAACGTTTGAACTCGACGTATAATAACTGTTTTGTAATTCTTGGTTTCTATTACAACGTTTGATAGATTTTAGCTCCTCCGTCCTTTGTGAGTGTAATTCAGTTGTAGACGTGAAATCATAATCAACAAATTCGGATGACTGTGTGAGTAACACGGGTTTTTGAGCCCTATCCAATATTTTTTCTTTACGAGGCCTCGTTTTCATTTTGCAATTCTTAAAGTCTTGAGCGACTTTACTTTTGATTTTTTGTAGTTTTCCAAGAGCCTTGTTTTTCAAGTGCTCAATTGGAGCCAGAGGTGATTTTATCAAGTTGGTCTTAGCCAAAATAATGGGCTCTTTTCCAAACTCCTCAATAAGGTCATTGATACTTTGATCTTCTTCTTTTTGAAGTGTTGAAATTTCTTTCACTTCAGTTTCAGGCAATGACGAGAAGGTCTTTTCATGAACTTTTGATGGTTGCGTTTCATCATTTTTATTTATTTTCTTACTGCATCTTTTATTAGCATTCGCAGAGTTTATCTCAACCATTATCTCACTTCTAGGACTCTCATATTGGTGTGATCTAAAATTCCCACTGTTGAGTGGATATATTTTATAACTTTGAGCTTGATTCATTATTTTTTGAGATAATTCATCTTCAAAAACTCTCAGTTCTGAAAAATCAGTCATATCAGATGGAACCTTTTTCCATGTTAATTTTGGAGGTCCTAGTTTTTTTGAAAAAAAGGTCGGCTGTGGGACTGTTTCCAAATCAATTTCATCCAGTATTTTAATTGCTTTAGGGTCAGTTTTACACGCTTTTTTAATAAAATTAAATGTATTGCCAATTGATGATTCAATCATTGAAAGGGCAGAAGGATCAATTCTTTCGCAAGGAATATCTGAGTAGGTAGAGGTATTGTCATGTTTTTTACTAGCTTCAAGAATTCTGAATCGCCTTTGCTCTCTACTTGTCCAGTCAATTTTTTGGGGAATACAAGTGTAGTTTCTTCGTTTGCATAGTATAATACAATCTGTATCATTATCAAAAATTTCTTCTTTAGGTGCATTATTAAAATGCATATCCAAAAATAATAGGTCGTCGTCAAGCTCGACCAGAGACTTCAGTTGCGTTGGTGAAATGCTGTTTTCATTGGGAGCAAATAAATCTTTTGGCAATATATGTGCACTTTTTTTAGTTAATCCGTCCGTAAAAACAGGCGTGTACTCGAGACCAACCTGCAAAGATAACAAGGGTGATGACATCGTTAGAAAGGTTTAAGATATTAGAGGCAAAGAAAAGTGGAAATGAACTTATTTCGTCCATTTACATATAAGTCTTTGAAGACAGAGTAATTAGTATAAAATTTTATGGTAACTGAAGATTCTTCATATAAGCATTATCTTTCAAGTTAAAGCCACCAGTATTTGCAGCCATTTTAAATTAACGGAAAAAAGTAAAATTTCAATATTATCAAAACAGTACTTAAAGTCAGCATGGCGTGACATATGAGTATAAGGCATAGCTCTAGTCTGTAATTTTGAGTCATATGCCCTTTTTCGCTGTAAATATACAGCTGGCATAATAAACATGTTTTTAAAAAAGCCACCTTATTTCAGGATATAGCTCTGTGTTAAAATTAATAAAGGGCTTTCTATTGAACCATATTTTGATAGAAAAGAGCCCCTAGTAATATTTGGAGAATGTGACATAACATTCATTCACAAAGCTTCTAACAAATTTACGGCTACTTACATATTTATAGATACACTTAAGTATAACATGGTTAACCTGTTGAAATGTTTTTGGCCACATGTTTCAGGCTTAATAAATGTAAAAAGAATCAAGAGCAACTATGCTGTCGGTTTTTCAACATGTTAGAAATTAACTAATTTTAGCTGACTATTTCTTATGTTGACTATATTACGGTTTATCGTTAATTAACTACACATAGTGCTCTTAAAAGTGGTTGCAAATACGTTTTTTTCTTCAATCATTCTTTAAAGATTCTTAATTACAAGAACTATAGCTTATTCAATGGTCTTTCGGTTTTGTTGTAAGAATTAAGGATAAATGTTTTTTTAGGGGAGGGGAGGTGACAATAGTACACCAAATGGCGTATTAGACCTTTAATAAAACCTTGAATATTCTTCGGTGAAATTAAAACTAAAAGAATCGCCAAGTAAATGTAAAATATTAAATTAACTCAGCTTAAATCTTTTAAATTTTCTAGGCATCGATTTCTTGGTAAAAGTGTAGAGTAATTCAATTTGGAAAATTCCAATATATTTATCAAGTAGTTTATAATATATGTTTTTAAAAAATTTTAAGGGACAAAAACGTTGAACTTCTGAAAAAATACAAGAGATAGTCTTTTTGGAATTACATTAGGCTCAGATGATATTTTTGATTAACTGTCAGCATTTGAGCCTAAAAATAATAAGCTTCCCTCTTTTATGTAAAAAAAGAGAATACTCCGATACCGGGAGTCGAACCCGGGTCTGCTCGGTGAGAGCGAACTGTGCTAGCCGTTACACCATATCGGATTTGTATAGAATAAAAACAAGGATAGATAATATAAAGAGCTTATTATATATATTTATTATATATTGAATTACGATAGCTTGACCAATAGTTGAATAAATATTTTTTTGCATATTTTTAATTCTTAAAAGTCTAGTGTATTTTTCATTAATTATAACAATACAAAAGATTCCCGCACTTAAAGTTATTAATAAATTCGTCAAAGTTTGTGTTTTTGAAATGATTTAAGTTTTGCTCAATTAAATAACCAGAATTTTTTTTTTGTATTTACAGTTCTCTTTTACAGCTCCTTGGCTCATTCGAATTTCCAAAAGAAAATTATTACAGCAGTTCTATCACATAATACATATATTTTTGTTCAAAATTCTGTTTAGTAACACTGATTCAATAAAGGTATATATAAAAATATCAATGTATCAAATTAGTTTTTGAAAAGATTAAATATTGAGCTCCTATACCTGTTGGATACTTTGCATCAAAAACCAACTTTTATTCTGATGCTTTTGGTCAATAGTTATTATTAATAATCAAACCCTTCTTTACAAGAAACAAGAAAAGGGCATGTGGTCTAGTGGTATGATTCTCGCTTAGGGTTGTTTGTTAAAACATTCTAGTTTGCGGGAGGTCCTGGGTTCAATTCCCAGCCTGCCCCTTTTTTAACACACAATATTGCGCAAGGCGTGTCACTACCAATATGTTTTAATGAAATTTTGTTTTAAAAAATATATATATATATGTATATATTATGTACTTTATGAACAACTTAGTATTAGTAATAAAGCTCTACTAGAAATGTCACAGTTGATTTCAGCTATACGTATTCCAGCAACAGTAAAACCAGCAAAATCCGCTATAATCTTTCTCCATGGATTGGGGGACACGGGTGAAGGCTGGTCATGGTTTCCACAGGTTATTAATCAAGCTAGGATTATTGAAGGCAATGAGTCTATTAATTACGTCTTTCCAAATGCTCCACAAATTCCTATCACTATAAATAATGGTTATAATATGCCTGGATGGTTTGATATATATGAACTCAATAACCCAAAGGCTAAACAAGATGTTGCAGGTTTCATCCGGAGTTGTGAACTCGTGAAAGAGTTGGTTAAAGAGCAAGTTGAAAATAATAATATTCCCCCAGAGAAGATTGTAATAGGTGGATTCTCTCAAGGTGCTGCACTTTCACTAGCTACTGCTGCACTTTTGGATTATAAAATAGGTGGTGTTGTTGCTTTATCTGGGTTTTGCCCAATTAAGTTAGAAGATCAAAGAGTTTCTGATATCAATCACAATACTCCAATTTTCCATGGCCATGGTACAGCGGATCCTATAGTCAACTATGAGTTCGGAAAGCAAGCAAGCGAATATTACAAAAGTTTAGGATTTACCAACTATTCGTTTAAAACTTATGATGGCCTTCCACATAGTACAAATGAAACGGAATTAGTAGATGTAATGAAGTTCATAAATTCAGTATTTAGCAATTGATCTTTTAATTACAGAGTAATTGAGTAGGCTTGCTCTTGTAATCTTTTCTCATAAAAGTATAATCGGGCTTTTCACCCTGGAGCTTTTACACTAAAAAAAACCAAATGATCCTGTGTATAACTATTTTAAAGCGACAATAAAGCCAGATTGCCTCTAGCATATTGTATCATAGTCCAACAGGTGTTGTTTGTTGAAGAGAAATGGATCTGCTAAAACACCCGAATAAACTAAGACCACCTTTAAATATAGAGCCTAAGGATGCTGACACTCACAAATTGACAAGTAAGGATAAACGGTGCATGCAACAAGTGGGTAGGGTATTATCGTCTTTTGAATCATTGGATGAATGGGCAGATTACATTGCATTTTTGTCGAGACTTTACAAGGCTCTTCAATTGACTGAGGATTCCAGAAACTCATCACCCATGTGTATACCTCATGCTGCTATGGTTGCTAATAAGTTAGCCCTTTGTTTATCCCCAAAACTACCAAACGGGGTTCATCAAAAATGTTTAAACATGTACGTTTCAATTTTCAAAGCACTTGGAAAGGAAAATTTTAATGAGTCCCTTTCTATTTGGCTTCCAGGGCTATTACCTATACTATCGTATTGCTCTATTCAGGTCAAGCCTCAAGTTATTCATATTTTCAAGGATTATGTATTGCCAAATGTCACCAAGAGTAATCTAAAGATAATATCAAGGCCAATAATCTTGGCTCTATTGCCTGGCCTTGACGATGAAAACTCTGAAGTTTTTGCCGATGTTTTAGATTTGATGGATACATTTAAGAAAGATCTTGATGATGATTCACATTTCTGGCAGCATATGTTTCTTTGTATTATAGATAATTCAGAAAAAAGACTTGGGGCTTTATACTGGTGTAACAGAAGGCTTCCTTTATTTGATAGTATAAAACATGAAGGCAACAACTCATGTTCCGAAGAAGCCCAGGCATGTTTAGTCCCTGAACCAGGCCTTTTGATAAGGGCATTCGCCACTTCTGTCAATCCAATATTATTCAATTCTGCGGGTGATATTATTGTCGTTCGTGGTTTCTTTGACTTACTTTTATCACACCTACCACTTAAAAGTCATATCTTTCAAAGTATCATATCACATAAAGACAGGGAGCTTTTAATAATGGCTTGTTGCAGAGTGACTCTACGAAAAGATATGAGTTTAAACAGAAGATTATGGAACTATCTTTTAGGCCCTGAAATGAGTTCTGATCAAGTGCTGGAACACAAAGAGAAACAGTCTCGCTCAGACTACTTTGAAAAATATGCTTTGGAAACCTTATCACTGGCATTATTAAAGTTAATCGATAGCGAGAATACTAAAACAGTAACAGATGCATTTAAAATGTCTTTATCACTTATTATGGATAAATGGGAAATAGGCAGCCTTATAACACCACAACTTTTTGGCAAGTTTATTCAAAAGTGCTTTGAGAACAAAGGCAACAACGAGCTTTTGGCATCAGCTCAATCTTTTTTTGACGGAATTGAGTCTTCGTACATATGGAATGACTTAATTATGATTTTACTATCGGAAGATGAAGACCGCCTAGATGTTTTGTTATTTGTTTTGCAAAATTTTAATTTAAGTGAAGAAGAAATGCTAACTATACACGCACCTCTAGCTCTCGTATGTTTATTGACAAGTAAAACATTACTTAAAAATAAACTTGATGTACTTGAAGTACTAATTCAATTGGTTCCACAACGAGCATATGCCCTGGTTAATGAAGTAGGATGTGAATATTGCTGCATTGAAATCAGGGACAAGATTAAGGACTATTATTTGAAGAGGTTATCGAACAAGTCACCAGACTACCCAATATCACAAGAAGAAATGTCATTTGTGGTCCTTGACCTTATTTGTCAAGCTTACTCCGAAAACATGGTTGATTGCACAATATCATACAGATTATGCGTAATATTGTGCGAGTTGTTAAACACGATTCCTAATGCCGAGAAATGTGAACAAATTAATCTCAGAATGACTGATTTTATGATAAAGCTTGTGTCCTCAGACAGTGTTCTTTTTTTCGAAGAAGGAAATACCGAAAATACTCTTATTGCTTTGAGCATTACTAAAGTCTTCAATGTTACATCCAAGACTTTGACGAGATTACAGAAAGAAAAGATATTGAAATTGATTATGAAAAATTTGTGGGTGTCTATTTCATCGTCATATCCCGCATATTATCAAGTTGAAGCCGTTAAAGCCATTTTTGAATTAGAAATAAGTTGTTCAAGTTATTCTATTGAAGCAGGTTTATTAGAACTTATGCTAGAACTCCCAAAAAATAAGCGGGCACTGGTTTTTTCTGTAATATGGATGCATTCAAACCAATTCAATGAAGAAGCCTCAATCTTGACCAGACCTTTTGAGTACTTGATAGATGGCCTAAATAAAGAGGGCGACCAGAGTTTTTATGGGCCTAGAGAATTCATCAGGCATGCTTTGAAAAACGGCTCTGTTAACAGATTATTGAAATTCTTAACGAATCCATTGCTCAATTTTAACTTTATGGGTCATAATCGATTAGAATTGTGCATTGATGATGAGTTGGGTCAGTTTTCGTACCATTTAAATGCACTTTTAAACGTTATAAATGTTAATAAAAAATCCTTACAAGAATCGTTGGGTACCGAATTTGTCGTTATGGATAGCAGTTTTAAAGTTGCTCTCGCTCAGTTAAATGAATGGAATGTCTCAACCTATAAATCGCTACTTCTTTCTATTGTCAACAAATTCCTCAAAATGCAATTAAGCGAGAATATGCGAGCAGATAGTGCCGCTATGGATGATCACTACAACTGCGTGGGAAAAGCTCTTAAGTTGTTATCTATGCTAATAACGGATAACGAATCTGATTTTCTGGACCATTTTAATGACCTTCTTCAAAATTGTTTTTGTTATTTAAACCTAGACATTGAGAATGTTTACACAAAAGAGCTTATAGTATCAAAATTCTTGGAGTGTATTTTTTACTTTTTGGAACTATCTGAACAGCAAAGGATCAATCTAAACTTATTACATGTTAATCATGAAGAAAAAACTCCATTGATAATAATGCTAATGACACGTGGTATAGAAGCTTCAAACACTGCTGTTTTACTCGAAAATTGGCTGCGTCTTATGACGAGATCATTATACTTATTTGGAGATGGGGTTTTCAGTGTGCTATTAACTCTAACTGATTCAATTATAGGCAAACTTGAGTACTTTTTCGGATTTATATCAGAAGAAAAAAGACTTAGCAATATTGAAAATGTTGATGCGTCAATTGCGGCACTTTTTTCATGTTTAGAAGATTTATTGTCAATAAGCCACAGCTTTTTAATCAGCTCAAGTATAAAACATAAACAAGAAAGTCTGGCATCCAACCCAGAAAACGGGTTTTTTGGCAATGTTATTCAGGGAGTTTTTCTGGTAGAATCGCCATCATTGAGGTCCATGGAGCAAAATAGGTACTATTCCATATTACTAGCATTTCATGATGCTGTTGCAATATGCTTCAAATTATGGAAATGGGCAGACTCAAAATCTTATTCATCGACCGGTTCACGGTTTGAAGGAAACAAATCACTTGTTTTTGTTTCAAATAAGCTAAAATTCAGAGCTCGTAAGTTATTAGAGTCTTTGATGAGCTTAGAAAAACAGGAAGTAATCGAATGCTTGATTCTGTTGGATTCAACAATGATAACAAGTATAAAAATCATCTGTATCCTAGATGGAGGTCGGTCTCAAGTAACATTGCCTAGTTTGTTCAACTCTATCAGCTCAAGAAGTTGCCCTCAAATTCTAGATGATGGAATAAAATCTTCTTTAAACGTGCCGATTTCTGAAAAGCAGCTTTCGGGATTTTTAGTGAAATATTTTGAAAGCATTGATACTGATGCCATGCTGGAAATCTGGAACATTACTATAAGCTTTTTGAGAAATACAGTTACACATTCGGACTTTTTTAAAGCTATTTTACCAGATTGTTTAATACTTGTAAAAACACTATCGCTTAAACTCAACACTTCAAAATTTGGAGAACAAAAGAAAACGAAAAAAGAGTTATCAGATGTTTTTATAAAAATTTTAACTAATTGCGTTAACGAGAGATCTGAAGATATAGAAGATGTTACTCAGGTGGTTTTAGACAAAAAAGACACCGGTTCGATCACAAATACGGATGGTTCATCAAACTCTCAAGATGAAATGTTTGAATCCATTTCAACAGTTCTTGAAAATCTAGAGATTATTGTTCAAGAAAGTGATAAATTTTCTTTGTGCTTAAATATTATAATTTCAAACATGATAGCACCTCAAATAAAAGGTAAAAAATCCAGTGAAATTACAACCAAAACACTTGCCACAATTAACCTAATTGGAAAATCGCATCCTAATAAAGCCTGGAAAACTATCGTTTTCGATTCTTTCATGGACAATAGCTTTTTTGAGATATCTAAAGGCAAATTAGAAATATGGAGCTCAATAATTGGTACTTGGATCGCACTAGAAAAAGAAAAGATATCGGAATTAATCAACAAGATGACACCAACTTTACTGTCGGCGCCTAGTAATATTTTCAGTTGGAATGAAGCATCTGATATCGAAAACAAGCTTTGCGCTTTAAAAAGAATTTCATATTTGGTTTTAATTCAACCAGTTGATTTTTTCCTAGGACACCTTGATGAGATTTTTAACCGTATAGGATACTCATTGAGCACATCTTGTCCACTAGCATACAAGTCAGAAATATGTACTTTGCTAAGGGCATTAACATTGAAATTTGATCAAATGTACTTACTGCCGCATTGGACAATAATAATTCACGAACTTGTCTTTATTTTTTCTAAAGTCCTGGAAAAACACCAGAGAAAGTTGATGTCATTTACAAAAGATGAACTTAATCTCATTCTAAAGGGATGCAAACTTTTGGACCAACTATTGATCTTAGGCTATGATGACTTCAATTTGAATGAGTGGTTATTTACCTCAAGCAGTCCAGATGTTATAAATGGAAAGTCAGAAGATTCAATACTAGCTGTAATTGATAAGATATCTTGTGAGTATGATCTTACGTTTCTTAAAGACACTCCTATAAAGATTGATCAACCACTAGGTGACTTGATTCCCCTTTTGAATGGAGTAAAGAAAATTAACAGCTTGACTGAGTTAAGATTATATTTTGATTATTTAAGCTTGATTAATTACGAGAGAACATTTGGACTCTTCAAAGTGGATTATGAAGGATGTGTTCTCGATGTATTAAATGACTTACTTTATTAATGCTAATTTTACAGTTTACAATTTTTACATGTTTTAGTTTCTTGAATCTCAATATTAAAATCAGTATGAAAGAACATACTAATAAACAACATTCATGTTAATGACATAATAAACTATTTACAAACACCAATACCTCTGACTAAATTAACTAATATTACAAGAAATAGCTTTGGGGAATAATATATTCTTGACATGGTTGAAAGCGATGAAGATTTTGATGACACTCGTATTGAGACGCCAAGAGAGGTTAGATATGTATCGGCAAACAAGCAACTTTATGGGGATAGCAGTCATGCAAGTATTAAACGTAGTTCATATGTACGAAGTGAAACGACAATAGTACCTTTAAAAGATGAAACTGATTTTGAGGCTGAACTTGGTAATAGCATCAAGAAAGCAAAGCTCACCAAATATCACTCTAAAAATGGGACTCCCTTGCGTATACAAACTATCAATTCTGAAAATGGCTCACCTGTGTTTAAAAATTCACGAAAAGATAAACAGGGTAATTTAATTACATTCAATAATAAAATTAGCGCAGCAAAATCAGAAGCAAACAACATTTCTACAACGTACAACAATCAAATAACTGAAAAAAACCTTGAACTTAATGCATTTTCTACTCCTTCGCATTTGAAAATCAAACAACTAGAAAATAATAGTTTAAGCCTTAGGGGCCGATCCCCAGACCATGTACACACCAAAGAGTATCTAAGTAACAATTATGAAAATTATGTGGGTTTTGAAAAGTCCCAGCATAAGGTGACTGGTGATTTGGATAGAGAAAGTACTTTAGGTGATCTCAAAAAAGTTTTTGAAAAAAGTGAAAAGGTCGGCAATAATGATTACAGAGAGGCTATAGATAAGACTAACTTTCCAAATACAAAGAGCATTCAACATACAAACTCCTCGCCTTTATATAGTAGTCGGAAAAATAACGAATTATCGCGAGCAAGCTTACTAGAGAAAGTCAATCAAACACTAGAGTCGATAGCTCAAAACGGAAAAAATCATTCACTGTCTGAACACTACTATGAATCAAATTTGAAAGCATCTATAGTCGAGAAACCTCTATTAGAAACCGAATCCTCGTCAACTGATTCGGAATCACTAAAAGTCGTTGCTGAAAATAAACTCGATAGCCATATACTAAGCTATTCTACTCCAAAAAACATTAACAAGAGCCTGGATAATAAGAGTTTCTGTGGCTCTTTATTGCAACCGGCGCCACAAATGTTGAATACAATTTCATCAGAGAAAAATTTTGAATCAAAAGAGAAGCTTCATACGCGTGGAAATGATATATTTAAACCTAATATGATACCAATAGGTCCTTTGGATATACCAGATGCTTCTCATAATTTAACCATTTTGCCAAGCACATCTTCAAATATGCTGGTATTGTCGACCAATGACCAATGGGATAAGAAAAAGTGGAAAAAATTGAACCGGATTGTCAAACTGTGTTCTATTAGCCGACATGATGCAGTTAATAGTAATCTTTTGATGAAAGAGCTTGGTTGTTTCTCAAAATATGAATTGGAACAAAGGTTCGACTTTTTGGTTGCTATGAAGAAAAAACGATTTACAATTTCAAAAGCAAACAATCATCTACAACATTAATAATTAATGACTGGTTTGTCTTAGCATCTAATGGAATATTGTACGAATATTATGTAGCTTGTAAGCAAATGTATTATAGAGTCATAAATTATTTGAATGAAGAAATGTTCAAAAAACTTGAGACAAAACCCCACTTAATTTTTCATTTGGTTTAGAAGCTTTCTTCAAATCATCACTTGCATCTGCGCGAGTACTTGCCACTTGGCGCTGTTTGAAGTTTCTTCGTAAACCTTCTTCTTGATCTGGCATGTTTGGATTTCTTTCCTTTCTCTTCCGTTGTATGTTTGAAACCATTTTAGAAGTTTCGACATTTTGAATAAAGCTCTTATTCAACTTCTGTTGTTGAGCGATCTCTAATGATAATTTTGCTTGTCTAATTTCGTTCTCCTTTGCAATTTGCTGAGTTAAGTCAAACCACTTAAAACCAGACAAGTATTTTATGTTGATAACATCGTCGTAGTAATATGAGGTTTTTTTGCCACCAAGTTTATTTCCATTGAGAGTTGTCGCACATAATTTAGCATCCTTTTTGCTAACAAACTCTATCCAACCTTCAGTGAAGTTTTTCTTTTTGTTTCCGCCATATTTAACTCGCTTGTGGTGTGTAACAGTATCCTCTGGTTTCAAGAACAATCTATCAATTTTTCCAAACCTTGACAATACAGAACGCAATTTTGCTGGTTTCATATACGGTGGAACTTTTGACAAGTAACATACACCTGTTTTTTTCATTTTTTTCTTTTCCTTTTCGAGTTTCTCTGGGCTTAATTTCTTTAACTTTTGGTTAGTTATATCTGTAATACTGGGTTTCAGATCAAGTCCAAGGTCTTCTTCTCCCTCTGAGATATCCTTTTCTTCCTTCTCTGAATTTTCCTCTTCTTCATTCTCAAAGTCGGATTTCGTTTCTTCTGGAATTTCTTCATCATTGTATTTCTGTCTTCTCTCTATCTTCTTTGGCTTTTGCAAAAAGACTTTGTCATTCTCATCAGAGTCAGAACCATCAAAATCGTCCTGCAGAAGTTGAAGGTCTGTACCGGTGTTAGATGGTACATCACCGCTTTTATTCGCGTCATGTTTAGCTTTCCTAGAGGACGTAACACTTTTCATCTTATATAGATAGAAACGTATTCCATGGCACATAGAATATGTTCAATGTGATGAGCATCCTAAAATTATATATCACGTGATCAAATTAAACCCGCCTGAGGGGGCTGTATATATAGATGTCTACAATTCTTTATTGTAATAAGCGAATTAGAGGCACTAGCATGGAAAATAAGAAGAAGCAAGTTTGGCTTTTATCTGATGTAAAGAAATACACTTCTGTTTTGAAAATAATAATCTGGAAACTCTTTACTGATAAATTTTCAAAACGGCTTTTTAGATTGTACGGTGTAGCAGAATCTATCGAGACTGCACAATGCCCATAGGCTCGGAAAACCAAAGATTGTTGCAAATCCTTTTTAATTCAAGATATACCACAACTTTCTAAATACCTGGGCACAATAACCCCAAGATTTCGTAGTATCCGATCTTAACCTTGAATCATAAATATTAAAAATAGAGTGTTACAAATGGTCAATTTCTTTTCAGAATTGGTTTGGCTCGATGAAATACACTGTATTAGAATGCAATTGAAAATATAATCATTATATAAATTCAATAGTTTACTTCTTGGTAGAGTCAGCACCAGTCTGGGCACCCTCAGTGGCACCGGTAACTACAGAAGAAACGTAGTTGGCGGCGTTGGCAACCTGCTCCTTGGCGGCATCAACGTAAGATGCGGCAGTCTCGGACAAAGAAGCAGTGTTTGAGTCGACAGCGCTCTTGGCATCGTCGTGACCTTGCTTGATGTTGTCAGCAGTATTTTGAGAGAAGGACTTCTCGCTCTCAGGGGTAATCTTGGAAGCAACATTGTCAGCAGCACTGGTTACAGACTCCTTGGCGGACTCGAAGGTGGTCTTCTCAGACTCGGGCTTGACAGCCTCGGTAACCTTGGTAGATAAGTCTTTTCTTCCTGCGTCAGACATTTTATTTTATATTTTATTGAGTATAGTGGTGAGAAAAGAATAAGGAACATTGGGGTGAAACCAGTGCTATTTATACCAATTTCTAAGACATGATCAATTGTCAATTGAGGCTTGTCGGCAACGTTGGCTTGCTGCTATCTAGGCTATTGCTACCCAAGTACCTGATTGAGTATTGCTAAATTCTAGAAACGATTCGCGAGCAAGTCATATAGCAATACCGGAATTCCGTATTAGATCCCAATTAAAGAGGTGTAGCTTGAGGCTAGTGCGATTATTACAAAATAATAGGCTAGCCGAGGCTAGTGTTTACAAATCAACGTCATCATACTTCGCCACAACTATGGTTGCTGTCGCAAAGGTTGCTACCACTGTTGTGGAGTATCAATTGTGTGAGAACCCCTCTGCCCTTGTTAGAAAAGGATTAGAGAAGAAAGAAATCTTATAACTAAACAACCTGTTCTGTTTTTAATATATGTGTTCTACGCCCATGATTGGCTCACGCGAGTATAGTGATTTTAAATCAATGAGCTTTAATGAATCATCCTACTTATTATTGATGTCTCAAATGCCCAAAATCGACAATTTGCTGTCACTTTTGTGTCACCTTTCTCCCTCCTTCGGATTTTTATTGTCTTCCTCTACTCAAAACCTATAGAATTGGTCCTGTCACGTGATATACGACCTTTTTTGGAGAGAAAAATCCAAGCGCTGGTATGGCGATGAGGTGAACGGTATTGAAGAGTGAAACAGGCCAAATTGTAATACAGTGATGGTGAAGAAAAGAACAGTAGCACAAAGTATAGATCAGAAAATATATGATTTGATCCATGCATTGCTTGAGTCACAGAGTGAGGAAAACAAAAGACTGGTCGATGTAGACAGTCAGGATAGAGATGATCCATACGGATACATTGCACTTGCGAGAGATCTCACACACTCTCAAGTATTAGAATATATACAGCTAAAGGACTTTCAAATGCGTAGAATGAAAAAAAACTCATTGGAAAAGGCAATTTCTGCTGTATTAGAGGTGGTTCGGAAGGAGGAAGAAGAAGACATGTTTGATATCATCAAAGCTCGCCAAGAGACAGTAGCATCTCACAGTGATTCAGAGGGAGAAGACGAAAGTGAGTTAATGGAAGTGAAGGATACAAATGCGTTGAATAAGTCAGTTGTTTCTTTATGGAACTTGCAAGACCAAACAAAACAATCAAATCCTCAGGAGAATAAAGCTAGTGCTTCTGAAAAATCTAATGCCGATGAGGTACAGTCTCAAGAAAGTCAAGCTATGACTCTAGTTGATAATACTGAAGAAAATAAAAGCGATAAACAGACCAAGAAGAGAACAAAAGACTCATCCAATAAACTTGCGAAGAAACAGAAGAGCAAAATAGATCATACGCCACCCAGTACATCATTATCTTCGCTTGGTGGGTTGGAAAATATTACCACTCAGCTAATGGAGTTAGTGGGATTGCCTATATTGCATCCTGAGATATATGCTGCTACTGGAGTAGACCCACCCCGTGGTGTTTTGCTTTATGGCCCACCAGGATGTGGTAAGACAACAATCGCAAACGCTTTGGCAGGTGAACTACAAGTACCGTTTATAAATATATCTGCGCCTTCGGTAGTTTCAGGAATGTCCGGTGAATCTGAAAAGAAGTTACGTGAAATTTTTGATGAGGCAAAAACCTTAGCGCCCTGTATTATATTTATGGACGAAATTGATGCGATCACCCCAAAAAGAGATGGTGGTGCGCAACGTGAAATGGAAAGAAGGATTGTTGCCCAATTGCTCACTCTAATGGATGAACTCACATTAGAAAAGACTGATGGAAAACCTGTTATTGTGATAGGTGCAACTAATAGACCAGATTCTTTAGATTCGGCTTTGAGAAGGGCAGGCAGATTTGATAGGGAAATATGCCTTAATGTCCCTAATGAGGACCAGAGATGTTCGATTTTGAAAACAATGACTCGTAACTTGAAACTTGAACACGATGCTTTTTTCAACTTCAGAGAAATGGCAAAAATGACACCAGGTTATGTGGGGGCCGATTTAAAAAGTTTAGTTACTGCTGCAGGAATTGCTGCTATAAAACGTATATTTGAAAGCTTGAGTGAACAAGAGGCAGAATTGGTAAACAATATTGCTTCTTCTAATGCCGATGCAATGGACATAGATGAGGCAGTTGAAAAACATGACATCAAAGATGCTACTAATGGCTCTTCTGTAACGGATCCTGTTGCCATTGCCCCTAACAATATTGCCTTGGTCAAGTTTCAAAGTAAATCGGACATTGAAAAATTATCTACCATACAAAAGTTTCTTCTCAAGCATCCTAATCCATTAACAGAATCTCAACTAAAGCCATTGTTTATCACATATACTGATTTTATTAATGCTTTGCCAACCATTCAACCAACGGCTAAAAGAGAAGGGTTTGCTACTGTTCCTGATGTTAGCTGGAATAACGTTGGTGCTTTATCACGTATAAGAATGGAGCTCCATATGTGTATTGTTCAGCCAATTAAGAAGCCAGAATTGTACTTGAAAGTTGGTATTTCGGCGCCGGCTGGAGTATTAATGTGGGGCCCCCCAGGATGTGGTAAAACCTTGTTGGCTAAGGCAGTGGCAAATGAGTCGAGAGCAAATTTTATTTCTATCAAGGGTCCTGAATTATTGAATAAGTATGTCGGTGAATCAGAAAAGGCAGTGAGACAAGTCTTTCAAAGAGCAAGAGCATCGGTTCCCTGTATTATATTTTTCGATGAATTAGATGCATTGGTACCAAGGAGAGATTCATCTTTATCTGAATCTAGTTCTAGAGTAGTCAATACATTATTGACTGAGCTTGATGGTTTAAATGATCGCAAGGGTGTTTTTGTTATAGGTGCTACAAATAGGCCCGATATGATCGATCCAGCAATGCTAAGACCAGGAAGATTAGACAAGACATTGTATATTGAATTGCCTTCTGATGAAGAGAGACTTGATATTTTAAACACATTGGTAAGAGAGAACAAGACGCCCTTGGATTCAAGTGTCAATTTATCTTTGGTGGCGAAGGACGAACGAGCCAGGAATTTCTCAGGTGCTGACTTGTCTTCATTAGTGAGAGAAGCGGCAGTAGTTGCATTAAAGAAGAAGTTTTTTAAGGGCCAAGAAGTTAAAGAGCTTGATAAGTCGGGATATTACGAAGATGATAAAATTGACGATGAAATTGTTGTAACTAATGATGACTTTGATCAAGCATTAAACAGCATTAACCCAAGTGTTAGCGACAAAGATAGGCAGAAGTATGAAAAGTTGAATAAACGCATGGGCTGGAGTGTTATCAGCGAAGTTCCTCAGACTGAAAACAAACCCGAGCCTTCTGCATCTAACGAATCGTGAAATTATTTCATTACAATTGTTATTCAACAAATATGTAACATAGATACGCTTTTTTAGCAATTAAAATAGAAATTAATTTACTCCATGTTTTTGCATTCTATGTAAACTTTCAATTCAAATTTCTTGGTCTTTTTTTGATTCTGTTGGTTGTAAGGTGTTGAGAGTCTCACTTTTATGAATTTGATTGCTTGAAAGATAGTTAATTAACATCTTATTTTAAAGGCTTCAAAACTAATCTAATAGTTTCTAAAAGTATCTGAAATTATAAAAAAACACCAAGCCAATATTTGTTCAAGCGACTTTTTGAATAACCTCTAATTTATATAAATAACCTTGCCATATAGTTGCTTACGCGGGATATTTCTTTTAAGACTAAGAGTATTTGAATCGTCTTTGTTATTTTTTTAAAAAAAATACGTACCGTTTGGATTGATACACAAATTATACGCAAGCCATCACTTTTAGTTTACAGAAAGCTTAACCCTTTAACATACTGTTAATTGTTGTAGCTGGTTTGAAAAATGGTTCACCTAGCTATACTACACCAACATTCTATTTGAAAAAATTAGAAGCACAGTCATATCATAAACATTCAAAAATTTTAAAACTATTTTTTTATTGGCCATAGTTTATCAATCAGTTTGCAGCATACTGATTTTTTTTTGGAATTGATTATATAAACTTTAAAAGCCGTATTCAGAGCGATCGAGATCACTTAAATTATAGGTGTAAATATATAGAATAACATGCGTAGTCACATAAAATGGCAATTTTTTGTGGTCAATTGCTTCGTTTGTTATGCTTTAAAACCTTAAAGGAGTAACAAGTTGAAACCTGTTATATATCTTTTCATTTACAAGATTGGAGTAATTAAAAAAATATTGTTTTCGGCTTGCATTCAAATTTGAATGTGGTACTATTTATTAAAAAAAGCGTAAATTATCGTATAAACTATAGAGTTAATGGTTCATGGCCCATTTTCCTTGTGTATAAATTCTGTACGAGGGCAAAATTATTAGGCACTTGAAAAGTCAATTGCTAACTCCTTATTAACATTCTATGCTGTCTTAAGTCTCTTATGATCTACATCTTGTACAACACAATTTACCACTGAAAGATATGTATTAATAATTATTTATGTTAGAAGTAAAGTTAGTAAAACTGAGAGACAAATTAGTTAATTTTTGCAAACCAAACTTTGTCAAGTATAAATCTATATGTACGGTAAAACATTCGTACTAACAAATATAACTTTTCTGGCCAAACCTATCCTAGAATTAAATAGATCTTTTTGAAAGCAGGTCGATATTGATATTACCCTTTGTTTTATTAGTCTCATTGACAACCAGAGAATTATGTTCGGAGCTATAATGGTCAGTTTCGATAACACCGCTGTTGCCCAATTGGGTAATATCATATCCATTTTCCTCTAAATACTTCACAAAGTCGTAGTCTTCTTTATTGAGGGCATCCTGGCCTACCGAGGGGCAGAAAAAGATTGTCAATACGGCAGAAAATATGCATAAAGCAGACGAAATATAAAATGGCATGGTGTTACCTCTGTCCGGGTTGGTACCGTCTTGTGAAGCATTCTTTATGATGATTGGAAAAACATACGTGCCTACAAAAGCTCCGATTTTTCCAATAGCAGCAGCAATGCCATAATACTGGCCTCTGATAGGTGTGGCGCTGGTCTTAGATGCCAACAATCCAATATTATCACCTGGCCCAAACTCACCAAGTGTAGAAAAAATTCCATAAACCACCACGAATCCCGCAACGTGTTTCTTTAAATGAGGGTAAAATGCAGACATAATGAAGCCAATGATACCCTGTAAGCCTACGCCTAGCGCCAATGTCAAGCGAGGCCCAATGTAGTCTGCAGAAATAGCGCCAAGAAAGGCGCCAGGAATGTAAAATAAATTAAAAACCACGTTCCAACCAAATGTTTTGTAGATGTCTTTATCTGGGATAACCTCCCCTATAATAGTAGTGGAATAAATGCTAAATGAATAACCAGAAAAGTCGTAAATAAACCAGATCAACGATACCACTGAAAGGCGGAACCAATAGAACTTAATGATTAGCCAAAGAGGGTACTTTTTCACTTTGGTCATATTAAGCTTTTCGAACACTGTAGAGTCAGTGATCTTCAAGCGCAAAAAAAAGAGAACGAATGGTGGAATAGCACCCAAACCAAGCGTCAAACGCCAAACTGCCAGCAAATGGCGTTCTGAAAAGATCCACAAGAGAACTAAGGGGACGAATGCAGAGACTACGTACCCCGTATCAATCATGGCATTAGTGAACCAACAAAAATACCGATTACGCTTACCAGCAGGCAACTGATTTGCAAATTCAGATGCAATAACGGATGATGTGGGATATTCGGCACCGATGGCGATACCTAAAAAAAAGCGAAAAGTTGTAAGAGCAGCAAACATTCCATACACAGACCCATTAGCTCCCCAGGTTCCTACGGCACAGAGCAATGCAAATGCAATTAACATAATATTTGCAGCCATCATTCCGCCTTTGCGAGCTATATGGTCCGAAATGTATCCAAAACTCAACATTCCAACCACAGTACCAGCAAAAGCAATTGATGAAACATTTGACATAGCATTGGACTGAGTATACTCTTTTGGGTAAAGCTGCTTCAAGCAATATCCAACCGTACTGATAGAGTTATTAACATACCCATCAGAAAAAAGCCCTGCGCCGGAAACGAATGCAGGCCACAAATTGTTTATTTTTACCTTTGTCTCACGAACATGGTCCTCCGGCTGAAAGTCTTCACTATCGAGGACCTCTTGCTTCTTGTTCATAGTGATTTCATTGCCCAAGTGACGCGTCCACCCAAAGGCTAAATCTCTAAAACTATGGGGAATATCTCTAGAAGACATATTTCAACTACGTACAAATAATGTAACTTTCTGCTAGCGGCGCCTGACTACACTTTATAGCATAGTTTTGTAAAAAGTGATTAGGACTTATGATCTATAAGGGTAATAATATGATGCGGCTGGTTTCTGCCTGAAATGACCCAATGAAGCATTACGTGAGTCTCCAATTAGTGCAAATTGGATTTGCCTATAACTATGCATTAAAAACGTGTTAATTCAATGACAAATAAAGGATGAGAGTGGGGATCTATAACACGTTTTCCGTAATAATGTGGGAACTCGCCGAATACTTATTTAAGCCAATCGTTTTCTAATTCAATGATAAATTAGTGCCAGTTATCGGTACGGCACGACAGGGACAGCTTCTTTTTTGGGCGAGTTGAAGAGAATGCATTGATCTTCTTATTTTTCCGACACTTTCCAATTTGATTGGTTATCTCCATTCAACTGCCCAAGTTAGAGTTTCTCCTGCCTTGAAAGGGACCACCTGCAATACACCACGAGAGAGAACAGTAGGAACCTGATGTGGCCTCTTCACCAAAAATACGCGCTTTTGCTCACGTTTTTCGACTTGCTGCATATCAAGCTTGTAAAACTGTATCCCATGCTCCGCTACAAAGGAACGCAAATTCTGTAAACGGTTTTGTTGATCAAATACTTCGGCCACGTAGGATAATGCATGGCTCTGGGTATAAACGCCAGCACACACTCCAACATGAGTCCGTTTTGACTCAATCGGGTGAGGTGCTGAGTCACTACCGAAAAAAAACCACGGCTCACCGCTTGTTGCAGCCTCTACAAGTGCTCTGCGGTCATGTGGGAGCTTGGCTACTGGCTTGCAAAAGTTCACTGGATTTCCGGCCCATTCATCTATGGTTAAGAACAAGTGGTGCGCCGTAATTGTGCCGGCTACTACCACTTCATTCTTGGGGGTATCACGGTTGATATCGCGAATCATATCTACTGCTGCCTTAGTAGTACAATGCTCAAGGATTATTTTAAGGCGTGGGAAGTCAGCATGGAGTTTTTTGAGTGCTGGAAGAAATTCAGGTTCAGCATTGAGGATGTGTATATCAGTTTCTTCATCATTATTGGTATTCTCTGCATCTTTTCCTTTTTTGGGTTGGCTAGGTTTTTCACCATGAATGTTCAATACTAACCCGTGTTCTTGCATTACATTAAATAACGGATAAAATGCAGAAAAGTCGTTGGGATCAACACCGTACTTGGAGTTCGTGGTCACTCCTGCTGGATAGCATTTTATTCCCTGCACAATTCCGCGCAGAGCAGCATCGGCAACCATTTTTGGATCAAGTTCGTGTGACAAGTAAAACGACATCAAAAAGGTAGTTTCTGGACTTAACCTTTCGAGCTCTGCGCGATAAGCCTCCACTCTTTCGATTGTAGTGATGGGAGGAACCAAATTAGGCATCACATAAGCTATACTTACACCACCTGGGCGTACTGTAGGGGCGATCAACTCCATCATTTCGCCTTCACGCAAGTGCACATGCATATCGGCGGCAAAACCAAGTTCAATTTCATCTACGCTCATGATAGGATTATTAGGTGGTTATCAATAGAGTTTTTATTACCCACCAATGGAATTCCAATTGTTTTCAATTGTGGTATGGATGAGGGTCGTGTGTTTGGTGAAAAACAGTTCCCCCTCCCTACTCTTAATTTATTCTTCCTACCACCTTGGGTATATACTTCAATATATCAGTATGGTGGTATGAGAGTGTAAGAAGATAAGCCTATTCAAAAATGTAGAAATTTAATTGATCGTGTCAATAGGATTCTTTATTTAAAACATAAACTCATTAATTTCGCATGCTTTCTTCATCTAATTAGCTACATGAAATGTGAAAGCAAATCAATCAGAATTTAATATAATGTCAGTGAAATAGCCTAGGTTTGCCTTAGGTGTAATGAATATTTTTTTAATTTTAACTACTAGTATGAAGCCTTAGGCTAACCATATTATAACATGTATAAGCTTTTTTAATAACATACTGCCAAACCTAAAAAGACAAATTTACAGCCTTCTTTACTGAAACCAAAGTTGAAGTTGTAACAATTCGAAGGTATTTTAGAGTTTCAAGTAGTTGATAACTGTTCTTTAAAATAAGGCTTGTCTTATTCTTGAATTCTATTTAATATGTACTAATTATTTTTAAAAAAATCACTCAAGAGATTGTTTCACTCCCCAATGGTGCAAAAGTTGGATCTGGTTTAAGGAAAATAGGATCAAATATGCATTACCACCTATTTATATTTTGAATTATTATTATAACTCTATGCTTTCTTGAGAAATCTTCCAAAATATATTAGTATGTTATTAAAAAGGTTTCATTTAAATCACATCAGGTGAGATTACAATGTTCAGAAGTAGATAATAACTTTACAGGGATACCTAACGATCGGTAATAAGCATTTATCGTATAAATCTTTCAAATGGACAAAACCTTCATAGATAGTTGCGTCATAAATACCCACCGCCACCAAGATTAATACAATACCAGATTTTTTTTATTGCAACATTATACAGTTTCCGTGTAAAACAAGTTTTAAATAATGATAACATTTAATGACCTGGTGTAAATTTAAAATTTAAACAAGTGCTCACTCATATATCTTTAACCACACTTAAAATACCAGAAGCTACGTTTTTCTCGGCATGTTGGTGCAAGAATTCGGCTTCAGCAAGACTTATTGTTGTTCTGGTAACAAAAATTTGATGATGAAAAACTTTAGATAGTACCGTAATAGCCAAAAAACTTGTACACTAAAATACTTGCCCAAATTTTAACTAAGCGCCTTTAGAAATACCTTTAAAAAAAGCCATACGCTACATATTCTATGGGGTCTGTTTTTCTACCACATTTAAAGTCAGGATGGCACGTTGATCAGGCCATTTTATCAGAAGATGATCGGATAGTTGTGATACGCTTTGGGCGTGAAACAGAACCAGACTGTATGGTTGTTGATGAAGTGCTCTACCAAATTTCGGAAAAGATCAAGAACTTTGCTGTCATTTATCTCTGCAATATTGATGAAGTTCCTGATTTTAATCAAATGTACGAGCTAGACTCCGATCCAAGTGAGCCTTATACAATAATGTTCTTTTATCGAAATAAGCACATGATGTGTGATTTTGGAACAGGGAACAACAATAAGTTGAACTTTTTAATAAGTGACAAACAGGAGTTAATAGATATTATTGAAACTATATATAGAGGTGCTAAGAAGGGTAAAGGTCTTGTGGTTAGTCCCAAAGACTATAGTACTGCACGCAAAAATAGGTAAGTACCAAGTATAATAACAATCATTATATTGTAAAGGACAATTACAAAGGTAACATACTAAAGTGTTATGAAATTATTATAAAATAACTACAAAATCATTGTAAAAGTATTATAAAAGTATTATAAAAGTAACTATAATGGTTAATTATCTTCATGTTGAGCATAAAAAAAATTGACCCCAAGCAACTTCAGTCCTGGGGCATATTTGTTGACCCAGTTTTTAACCCCTGAACCAGGAACACCAGTGCCCCAAGTAGGTCTATCTTCAGGCGCTTCCAATGGTTTTTTGGTCGAACTATCTTGTTTATACAACAAAAAGACATAACGATGCTTACCTGTATGAGGTGGTGGTGCTGGTCCAACATAAGGCAAGATTTCATTACCCTTTGAATAATCAATCATACAACTAATCTGAGGTTCTTCCAAAGTTTCCGCTGATTCAGTATCATTTCCAACTAAACTCAAATCAGTAATAATCCAATGCGCATATTCAGACCACTTGTTGTCTTTATTTGAAGGCGCATCTGGGTCTGTTAAAACTAATATAAATTTATCCTCCTTTCTGATCGGCTCAATCTCACCCTCTTGACTGGACGAATTGAGTGTAAATTGCATTTGAGGTTTATGTTGAGTGTCCGCCACTTTCAACGTGTTGCCCAACGTAACTTGGTTCTCGTCACTGTAGACAATACTTAATAATCCTTCCGTCTTGAATTTGTCAACAACATCTGGCACAACTTGATGTTTGGTATAAGATTCATCCAATGATTGCGATATAGTAATAAGCGGCATTTTAGACGTACGGTTTAAACTGAGGTTGAAAACGTTTTTGCGTAAGTAATTGTGTCCTATAAACAAGCTTCTTGTTGGGCGTACAAGTCTTAAGGCACTACTTGAACTTATGAAGAGCATTAGCAACACACACTTGGTTGAGGAATCGCTTAATAAATAGTGCGCACAGCGGTTGCACCACTATCGACCAATTCCGAATTATGGAGGAAATGGGCGGGTGAGCGTGCATCCCGGTTTGGAATTGTTACGTCAGGATATAAATTTTAGTTGCGCTCCAAACGGAACACCGATATAAATGATACAAACTCCGTAATAACCATAGATCAAAGTATGACCTCGTGGTATTTTAATAACAACTAGGGTTGTAGAATACTTTAGCGAATGATGGTATTTTTTTGTAATAATTGTGGAGTGCATTGACGCATGGAACTATTGATAAGTAATACAAGTTTTTTGAAATATAGTTCAGAAGTAAAGGGATTTACAGAACTCACCATCACACAAAGAATAACTTCTATAGGAAGAAAGAGAATGATATGCCTTGTGTTAATAGGAAATATATAGAAGAATTTTGGGATCGAGGAGTTGTGATTCAACAAGTTGTGATTCAAGGAATGCTTGTTAGTTAAAATAATTCCTGATTAGTTAAAATGATCCCTGGTAACCCTGGTTTTGAAAGTTGTAGTTTGGATAGTTTGGTTCGTTTGTCGAGCTATTAGTGTGTATAGAAGCCAGGTCAGGCACATCCTCTCCATCTAGGATATTCTTTTGTTGGTGCTGTAACAGCTGAGGCGTTTGACGTGAAAGTTCCTGGTTGTTCTGTTGATGCATCAATTGGGGTTGCTGAAGACTAGGTTGCGTAAGTTGTTGTGAAATATGATGTTGAGTCGGTTGGTGTTGGTGAAGAGACTGGTGTTGGGGAGGCTGGTGGTGATGTTGTTGTTGCGAATGTTGTGCTTGTTGCGGTTGCGGTAATTGTTGTTGAAGTGGTAATTGTTGGGAATGCTGCTGATGCTGTTGAAGATGTGGCGGATGTGGTTGTTGCTGTTGATGGTGGTGCTGTGAAGGCGATTGTTGTTGTTGCATCATTTGCTGTTGCATCATTTGTTGCCGAATTAGTTGTTGTTGTAGTATTTCATCATTATCTTGTTTTAATTCAGATGTCATATTTTCATGTCCCGTGGGAGATACTGTATTACCATTTGTGGCCTGCTGTGAGAGCTGGGAATTCTGATGCTGCAGTGTAGACTGACTTGCATAGCTGTTTGCTCTTGACTGGCTAAACGCCTTTTTTGGTTTTTCTTCTTCTCGAGGAACCACATCAATTAAAAAGTCAAACATGTCACTTTTGGTCAAAGCTGCCGCAATATCAGACTTTTGTAGAGTCCTTCTCTTATTCTCTTCAGCATGTATCCATGCACGCATAGTTAGTTCTGTGATAAAAACATCGCACCCTTTGGCAAACAATATTGGTGCCTCGGCACTAATCATTCTAACATCTTCATCAGTCTTCATTACTTTTTTGATTCTTGCCAAAGGTAATTGATGGTTTTTAAAATCATGGTCATCGTGCTCAATCGAATTGATCGTCTCCTGCCAATACTGCATCATCATGTCTCTATATTTGCCTATCAATCCTTGTCCCACATTGTTAAATGCACCTCCTGGCTGCTGTTGCTGTTGAGCTGCTGCTGCTTCTGCTGCTGCTTGTGCAGCCATAAGCTCAGCTTCATCTACCACATTCTGCGATGCTGGTGCTTCTTGCTGGTGGCTATTCTGGCCTTGCTGCCGCATCAGTGATAACTCATCGTTCTCGATGTAGTTATTGTCGTAACGCTCCATGATTATATCTGTTTAAGAAACAGCACTAAATAACAACTAAAACAGATGTGTTTATATACAAATAGCTTGCTGAAAATTAATGCGATTTGTAGCGGATACAAAAGACTCACAGGGCTATACTGCTGTTTATGTTGATTGGAAGTAATAGTCACTGTGGAAACTTGAAGTTTTTTTATTTTTTTTAGCTTTGTTTTTCTGGCACGTATTCCGGTTCGCTTTTCGCCCCAAGACATAATATAGTTCCAACATAAACAACTATTCTTAAGATAAGGGCTACAATATCACAAGTACGTTTTCTTCAATGACCAAGAAACATAATAGAAAACTTTGAAAAAGAGAGGTTTAGAAATTCGAAATTTATCAAAATTATTATTTTTTCACCCGCAGAGGCCATGGTATAAAATGGTTGCTGTAGTCATGTAGGCAAGATTGATAGAGTTGTAAGTATTATGTTATTTTTGAGCTTTACATTGAACTGGTAATTGTTTTTCATTTGAATATTTAGAAAAATAGTAGAAGAATTAATCATTAAGAGTACATGACTGAAGTAAAATGGGCATCTTTTTGAGGGTGATTCTTATTGGAATAAGAAGTTATCTTCAAAAGAGGTTACCACCAAGAGAAGTTATCATTAAAGTGAATGACAATTTCAAATGTTAACATTAAAAGCTAACACCAATAATAAATATTCGACCTTTATCATACATTCGTATCAAGCAAAGGTTTTTGATTTTTTCTGGCCTTCTTTCTCTCCTTTGATAACCGCAGAGCCTCTTTGACCATAAATCCTTTATCCAAAAACTGTGTGGTTTCCTCTAAATCTAAACCAGAGACTTCGGGAAACAAAAAGTAGACAAATGCAAAGGATACAGCACACAATCCACCAAAGAAGGAAAATGTTCCTGTGGGGGTGATTCTTTCCAACATTGTCAAGAAAGTCAGCGCAATAACAAGAGATCCAGCCCAATTGGTAGACGCCGCATACATAGCACCCACACTGCGCACATTAACATCACTAAACAACTCCACACCTGTCCATGCTGAATTTCCAATACCGATTGCATAACTAGCAACGAATAAAACCATTGAAAGAATAACCAATATCCCCCAGCCAGAAATCCCATGCAGAGGAGTGCCAGCCAAAACAACCTCATGATGCGAGCCAAAATGAACATCTAATTTGTGGAATGCAACGGCACATAAAATCATGGCAATAGTCATGGTGGGAAGTGACCACAAAAGGATCCGTCTGCGACCTACACGGTCAATAATAACAAGCGCTACTCCGGTGAAGCAAAAGTTAGTGGCAGCCACTATGATCAGAACAGCGGTCGGGTTATCAAACCCAATTGTCTGGAAAATTGTAGCACTAAAGTACATTAAAGAGTTAAACCCAGTAAACTGTTGAATTCCTTGAAGGCCACATGCCAAAATCAAGGCTCTCAAGTTTGCCTTGCGGGTATGCAAAATACGAATCAGGTTGATTGTTTGGCGCCAAATATTAGTTCCTGGAACCTGTGAATTTGCAACCACCATATCGCTTATGTTAGCTTCAATATATTCTGGAGAAGCCCATGGGTGTGTTTTTTTGAGAACTTGGCGTGCCCGGTCATGTTGATGACACATAACATAGTAGCGAGGGGTATCGGGTAAAAACCAGAAAAGTGCAAACTGGATTACTGGGGGTACCATGCAAAGTCCCACACTTATTCTCCACCCTTTGTTAACATGGGTTAATCCCCAGTTGATAAAATAAGCGACCAATTGTCCACCAGTAATGAACATGCAATTTGTGACAATAAGACGTCCACGATATTGAGCCGGTGCCAACTCACTCAACATAAGAGGAGAAATCAACAGGGCTATACCAACACCTAATCCAAGAATAAAACGGCCTACAACCATGGTCCACACCAGATGGGCGGCCAATTGCACAATAGTGCCAATGACGAAAACAACGTTTGAGCCAAACAAAACATTTCTGCGACCAATCGCATTAGCAAGTATACCTCCCGCAACCGCACCTATCAATGCACCTAATGATGTTGCACTGGTAATAAACTCTTTATCTCCTGTTGATAAAACACCGCCTAAATCTGTTCCAACGTTGACAAGAGCCGAAGAAATATATCCCGTATCATACCCAAACATAAATCCAGATATAGACAGTACTAGAGTAAGAATGATTACCAATTTTGATGGTTTATGGGAGCTCTCATGCTCGGGAACAAGATCCTTGCGTATATTTGAAGTTGACTCCACATCGTCCACCGAGTTATTATCCTGATTGTATTGGTTGATAAGCTTGTCTGCCAGTGCCGGCACCAGCAGCAGCAGCAGTATTTTCAGGAAAGTATCTGAATTAGTAGCTAATGCTTTGGCCTTCGACATTTGTATTGACTTAAAAAAGACCAGGATATTGCTTAACACATTCTCGACCTTATAAACTCAGCAATAATTTTTCGCCGAATTTTCGCCGACCAATAAAAGAGGTCCCCGAGCAAAAAATGAAACACTGTGACGAATGAGCAAAGGGTAACCCGGAATCAGCTTGGCAAATGTTGTGGTTTAATTAAAGTATTAAGAAAGTTGGCAGATAATGAAATGATAAAGAGGTTATAATCTTGTGGTATCAAAAGCATGGTTGAAAGAAATAGAGGGTTGAGGGTATAATTTCAAATAACATGTTACCAGTGAAGCTAATTAATGAAGCTAATCGGTGAGACTGTTTTATAAATAATATAGATACTTCTTTAATTTAATAGAAGAATGGTGAATTTCATTTTTAAAAGAAGCTTGGCATTTAACGAAATCTTTGATTGAAGCGGTAAAGACTTGGGATCGTTTGTTATTAAAAACTCTCTAGACTATGAAGCTATTGGAATATGGGCTTCTGAATCTTTGTATTATATTATTGTTAGAATACCGACTTTCAAATATTTTTGTAGTTAGTTAAAATCTCGAACATGTTGATAAAAGAGTCTAAAGCGATTTAACTATTGGGCTGTTTTAATTGTCCAAGTATCGGAAAACGCAGATTGTTTAGGATAGTAAAAATTTAAAATTTGTTGGGAAACAGTACAATACTTTTAATACTCTTTGTATTCTTCAAGGCGGCCTGAAAATGTTTTGTATCGTACTATACTTATTTGATAAACATTCTACTATTTTTTTTTTATTATGATATGATCCCGTAAATTTCTTCATTATACTCATTTTACTAATATTCCTTTTAATAACATTTATCACTTCTATCAATCATTTTAATAGATTGAACCATTTAAAGCAACATCACGAAGACTTTATTTTATACTTTTAAAAAACTTTAATTCAATCTAAACATTCTTTTAAAAATCTGAAGTTATCAACATGCTACACTAGTTTTTTTGGAAATTCTGACATTGATTGTGGATGTCCTAGTAAAGACACTAAAAATACTGCATCTATAAACGCAAGGTCCACTTAAGAAAAACGGGGTAAAGGTTCGGTAAAAACCGCCATAGGGCTAACCGAACCATGCAACTGTAAATAACAAGATTTAAAATGATCATAGGACCTTTTAACAAGATTAGTTTATTGATCCTTAATTTTCAATTTTTTTCAGTTTTTTTTGTTTGATGAAACTCAAGTTATTTACAAAACTTATTGCTTCTTGGGTGGGTCAAAGCGAAACTTTCTATTCTTGATAGGTCCCCACTTAAACTTCTTGACCCAAACAGACAAAAGGTACAATGAGGAGAGCACAATGATAGCCTTTAATCCGTACTTCTTGCGGTCATCATGTTCAGGTTCAGCAGCCCAGTTCAAGAATACCGAAACATCCTTGGCCATTTGAGAAGCAGAAGCAGGAGTACCGTCTTCGTATTCTACTAAGCCGTCAAACAAAACACGGCCCATAGCAATAGATCCACCGGGGAAGTAAGGGTTGTAGTTGGATCCAGGAGGCAAGACAACACCAGCTGGGGGTTCATCAGGGTAACCAGTCAACAAGGAGAAGATGTAATCAGCACCACCATGGCGAGCCTTAACAATAAGAGACAAGTCTGGGGGTAAAGCACCTTGGTTAGCAGCACGAGCAGCCTGTTCATTGGCGTAAGGGGCAGGAAGGTAGTCAGCCAACTTACCGGGACGCTTACGGGGGTTACCCTCATCATCTGGCTCATCATCATACTCTAATTCTTCGGCAAAAGCCTTGGCTTCTGATGTAGTGTGGGAAACGGCCACAAGGTTTCTCCACGCAATTCTGTCCAACGAGTGGCAAGCAGCGCAAACCTCACGGTAAACCTGGAAACCACGACGAATAGATGCATGGTCAAAAGTATCAAACATTCCATTATGAGACCAACCATATGCTGGAGCGTGCAAACCATGCTCTGCAGCAGTCATAGCTTGAGCTGACACTGAATCACGGTACAACATATACGATGCACCAGCTCCAACTACACCGGCAGCACCGGCCGCAAATCTCTGCGCCCATTGGCGACAAACAACAGGAGATCTAAACATATTGTGCAATTATGCGGAACTCTCTTGAACTAGAAACCCTCGTTGGTGCAAAACTTCATGGATGTAGTTTGTTATAGCTGGAAAAAAATAGTGGTTAGAAAACAAGCGCTTGTGATTGGTTGTTTGATTTTTTGGATAATTAACACGACCATTTAAAAATACAGTGAATAAATTTAAAAAAAATTACAGTTTGAAACAGAAATTAAAAAAATAGCCCGATACGGGGGTCGAACCCGTAACCTTTTGATGACCAAATTAAGAGTCAAACGCTCTACCGATTGAGCTAACCAGGCTTTTCTTAAAGATTGAAACAACTAAGCATATTATTTTTATATATAAAAATAATATTCGAGTTTTTCGCAATACATAAAGTAATGTTTTTAACACTTATTTTCATTTAAGAACAAATACCGTCCTGGAAAACATATTTAGCACACTTACTGATGTATAATACATCATCAAAACGGATTATTCACAAGCATTCAACAACCTCCAGTAATCTATATTCGCTGTAAGATTTTATCCAAGATTATTGATGAGACCACAAATTGGTATGTATTGGTAATCACGTTGAATAGTGGTATATATCAATATATTATGAAGAGGTCATTGAATGAGTAACGTTTTAAGATTATGGCACCGGCCTTGTTATATATATATAGCTAGGTAGACGGTTTCACAAACTCAGTTAATAAAATTAACTAGCTAAATAAAAGAATAAATTGTTAAGTGAAACTATACTTCTTAACTGAATGGATACACGATCCCTTTTAGTTATTTGCTTGTTTGTTTTAAAATGAACCATCCATGGTGTTGTAAACAAAAAAAATCTGATATATCAAACACAAACAGTGTCGTTAATCACAATTCAACTTTAATACCTCACGATACTACATAAAATTCACCATGTTTATTTTTTTACCCGATTCCAATTATCTATAACTACTCAGCCTTTCAATGGCCTTGAAAAGGACTACAGATTTGAGGAGGTATTTCTTAAAAATAAAAATGCGACATCTTTTCAGATCTGCAATCATTTGCTTCAACCAATTAATAAATACCTCTGATGTTTTGTTCCTTGTAATATAAACATATATTAAATTTTATGCAATGAAATAGTTATTATAGATAATTATTTGTTTGGTGATGTGATGAAAGTTGAGTATTTTTGTAGTGAATACTAAGTAAAAAGAGTGGATAATATAAGCTAATGTGTGAAATATACAGGCTCGACATATATGCTTGACATATTATGGCACTTTTCTTTGTAATTGATAACTATTTATTTTTTTATTGTCGATTCACAGATATAGCTACTCCTTAAATCACATTCTTTCCACATATCCCTAGATAAATGTATAGCTGTCGAGAAGATTATAGTTAATAACGGTCCGTATTCACTTAATAGTTTTTGGCTTGATATGATCTTAATTCGATCTTAACTAATTGTAGAAAAGTTACTTGAGTATATTGCTAAAATAATTGCATACCATAAAAGATCCTAAATATGAATTTTACGTCATGCAAGCTGCTAATTGGCGAGTTTTATAATGAAGAAACAAAGGAAACAAGGGTAGTTTTGAGCAGCTACAATATTTTTACGCTGGTTCGAAACATGCTGAACTTAGTTTATTTTCAGAAATTCTCTTAACTCGATTCATTTTAGCTATACCGCTATTTCATTCCCCTTTTAAGAGCAGTTATTAAACTAATTTATAAGCATTAACCTAATATTATAGCTATTTACCTAAAGTTATAACCAGCAAGCAAATATCGAAATCATGAAACCTGTTTTTAAACTTGGACCTTCAATAGATATAAGAAGGGTAATGTTGCCGTGTATGAACTTTGTACAACTGCCACTTAATATGAAACTCAAAGCTTATAAGACTATTTTCCTAGAAGCAATAAAATATCCTTAAACCAAATCTTCTAAACTATTATTGTTCGAAACTTTATTAATCATATTTCAAGCTTAGGTGTCTTCGTCGCCACAAGTGGCACTCACCCTTACCACTTTTCCTCTGGATTGGCTTTAAACTCTTCATAATCTTTCCAATTGAAAATACTCAACTCAGTCTCGTTTTCTACTCCCAAGTCCCACAAGCACTTGTCTGATGAAGCTCCAGGGCGTACAAATAACCACAGTGGGTCATCGTCGTGATCAAAATTGATAGTCAAGTTCATTGATTTAGAACCATGTGCATGTGTGTATAGCTTAAGCGTATCGTAGTCTACATTACGAAATGGGCGCCATGCACCACCTGTTGCTATCGTTTGGCGCGCACGTTCTAATAACTGGTGTGGTGTGGTGTTTTTCAAATCAACACCATTGAGAACAAGGTTGCGCACATTTCGGTAGGGAAAAGATTTAATCACACGTATGGTAATAATAGCGTTCGTAGCAGGCCTCACGTTGGATGTAAGTGGCTCTTCCATTTTGTTTGATTATGATAATCAGGCATCTCTTCGCTCGTCGGAAATAATGATTTTCTCTACTAAATCTTCAAACAGGCACATTACCGATAAATTGTATAATAGATTAATAATACTCGAATGGCTATATAGCATTTACTATTGCCTAAAGCAATATTATATAACAAAAGGACGCATTTTAAGCTGAGAAATGTAGGAAATGTGCAAAATATCCAACCTTTGCAGCCATACACGTTATATTTTGAAAAACGGGTGGCTCATCGCTTCTTTTGCAGTGGGCCGCAACTGATGGTCAAATGTCAACAATTTGTCAATCAAGTCCACCACCTCGTCACAAGCCAAGTGTGAGTTTTCGGAGTTGATGAAACTACTCCAGGGCTTTCTTGCATAAGTTCCCAAAATATCATTATACTCCAGGCTCAATTTAAGACCATATTTCGCAACATATTTTAGCAAGTTTTCAGTTCCCAAAACCTTTGCTATTTGTACCAATTGATCATTGTTAGAGTCACCGCGGAAGAATGGTTCTTTTTTGAATATAATAGCTGCAAGCATACAACCTACGGACCACAAATCCAAAGAATAATCATACTGTTGCAAATTTATGAGCAACTCGGGGCCCTTGTGATAACGCAGGGCTACCCGCACATTGTAGTCCATGCCCGAATGGTAGAATTCCGCCAATCCCCAATCAATAAGCCGTAACTTGCGACTCATAGGGTCAATCATGATATTTTGCGGCTTCACATCACGGTGAATGATTCCCATTGAATGCGAGTAGTCTAATGCCGTTAACAATTCTGTAAAATAGTATTGGATATCGGCAATAGCAAATTTAGGATAGAGTACCCTAAAATCAACATTATTGACCTTCTCAAAAACTAATGCGGGAATCTTTGACTGCTCATCGCGTACAATATCTAACATAGCAATCACATTAGGTCCCCCTGTCAAGTTCTGTAAAATCTTTACTTCACGGTATATCTTCTTCAACTTCACCGGTTTCAACACTTTAATCACACATGGCTCGTCATTGCCAACATTAACTCCTTGAAAGACCTCTGAGTACTTTCCGCGACCTATCTTGCTGATAATTTCGTATTGTCTAATATCACCCCAAGAGATTTTGTGGTTCTCATAGTCCCAGTATTCTGTGGGTCTTTTACTATTGGCATCCGAGTACACCCGTGCAACCGAGTATACTCGTGTGGCTACACTCATAATTCAACAGCTAGTATTGATTATAAGCAACAAGATGTAGCCTTGTAGCTATAAATTTGATGACCAATGTTGTCCTGCTTCCACACCTCATCGTCATTTTTTCCCACTTCAATTTTTGGTATCGACCAAATCAAAATTGTAGACTCACCAAGCCATATAAAGAGAGTTTGTAGATAACCAGCCAATTGGCTACTGTAGCCAAACTCACCCTGTATCAATATCAGTACGAGCTATCCTAGACTAGAATTAAAGTTAGAGCGAACAAAATAGGACCAAATTTTGCTATACTTTGTAGAACAGTTGTTAAGTCACTACTATCAATTTCAATATCAAGGGGTATAACTGGAATTAAAGGCTTTGTTTAAGCTTTGGTATGATACAACTAGTTTAAGTGATGATGGCATGTTGTGGCTAATCTATTAACCATGGATAATATAGGTATATAGTGAATAGTCTGAGCACATATATTACAATGCTTTTATATACAAATTACTATTGAACTATTATTGAGAAAGTGATAAGGACCAAAATAAAGTAGTTGCCTTTCAAAACACTCTATTTCAATTCACTTCACTTGGGAAGTTTTGGTTTATAGCATCGAGTTATTTTGTCGCTATTCTTCTGTACGGTTCACCTACATAAATGTAATCCTGGTTATTGGATTCCACAAAATAATGAGGTTAATCCGGTACTGCTTTAAGTATTTGTAGAGCTACATAAGTTTTATATAAACCATTAATCGGATCCTATTATAAGAAAGAGAATTTATCAAAGCTATTGTCAAGGTCCTGTGGTGGTATGGGTCCTGGTTTCGATAAACGTGATTTGCATTACATTCAAAGTTTTACGTACCGCCGTTGTTAGTCGCTTTATGGAAAAGCTCGCCACCATATTACTCGAAGAACCCACCAAGGCTAATGAGAAGTCACGAAGGATTGGAGAAGTTCAGATCTGGAAAGCAGACACGGACAGTAGCACAGATGCCATCAAAATACAAAACGTATTTTCACGTATATCCTATATAAATTATAGGGCTATTCCCATATACTTAATCTCATGTCAGCCACTATGGGTTTTCTCTAGCAGTCAGTCATCTTGTGAGTATTTTCGCAAAAATGTGGTTGCAATGTGTCTATCAGATGAGTCTAAGGGGTTGGTATTTCATGATGCGCAAAGAAAACAGTACTTGGTTTTCTATTTCGAAAAGTCTCTGCAGCTGATTCGGGCATTAGTAGTTGGTTTTGGGAGCTTGCAGGTCATTTCTCAGTATTTGAAAGCTTTCGAAAGTTTGGGAAGCGATGCACAGGATACCATCAGTCAATTTGTCAATATCGATAGGGCTACTTCAGCTATTTCTCAGGATGATGGGAATACTGCTGTTTTTGATAAAATATTATTACAAAAGAAACAGCGGCAATACCTTTTCAATAAGCCATCTTCGTTGGTATCAGAAAACTCGAAAAATCTGGGATCTCTTCAACTGGTACTCACCTCCCATGATCAGGTTAATTTAGCGATTAGTCGAACAATACTATCAGGCTTACGCATCAGAGGATTGTCCACCAATTTGAATCACTCAATAAATGACAAACTCACTATAAAAGAGATTTATCAAACAACGTACAAATCAACAATGTTTGCGTTGCGCAAATACAATTACTCCTTTTCGAATACAAAGCTAAAGGTCTTGAAGTCTACATTTCACCCTATACGTCTTGATGATCTTCAAGATATAATAGAAAAACTTCTACAAGTATTTGTTGATGTTGAGTAACTTCATATCCTCACGGAAACATTTATCGGCCCTAATAAAAGACCGCGATATAAAAAACATGCACTTCACCTTTAACGTTTACCAATAATACACAATTTAAATATATTACTGTATGTTTGGGTTTTTTTTTCATGTTTACATGATTCGATCTCTACTGTAACAAATTTCGCAATATATTATTTACATGGCCAAAACGGGCCTACGAGCTCGTACCAAATGCATATATACAGAATGCCACTAGATATCACTCAAAGAAATCCTTCTATTTTCGTTAAATTCAACATGACGCACATTGTTTGCATTTTCAAGTTGTCTTTCCAATGAGCTCTTCTTCACATTCTTGCTAAATGTAGTAGTAGTCTCATTCTTAGCAGATTCAATAGCGTCTAATAATAACGATGGCTCTTCTAAAAGATAGCCTCGCTTTTCTGTGCTGCTGTAGTACTCAATGTCTCTCTTGTGGGTAGGGCGTGCTGGTAATGGCACGTAACCCTTTTTCAAAAGGAAATAATCAGGATTAATGTGAGCTTTCAACGATAACAGAGTAAAGTATTTTGCAACAAACTTGTGACCAAGAGCCTCGATTGTGGAAACTGCGCTAGCTGACCCACGTGAAGCCTCGATGTTTAATGGAACTGAATATTTGCTCATGCCATTTGCTAAAATTTTTACGCCATCCTTTAAAGTTCCAGTAAGTAAACCACACTCTCTCATGATACGTATTGTTAAGGTTTCACCTGCCTTTAAAGGTATTCTGTCTGTATCCCAAAACTCCTGGATTCTTTCCAAGTTAAGTCCGTGGTATACACGTTTGTGAGGACGCTTGAATCCAGTTATAGGAAAGCGCTTGTAATAGGGAGTCTGACCACCTTCCAACCACTTGGGGACTTTTCCTCTTGCTTTCTGACCCTTTTGACCTCTTCCTGAAGTCTTACCCAATCCGGATGCCTGACCACGACCCAAACGTTTGTAACTGCTAACAGCTCCATCATTAGGTTGCAATACACCCAAATGCGACATGTAACGCACTGGGTTGAAGAACGCGGTAAACCCGGCAGCCTGTACTTTCAAACTACGGCCTAAGCTGAACATCCCGTGATTTGTAGTCAATACATGTTGAACACTATCACTTGGTTTGAAGTAAAAATTCTTGAAAAAAGTCGTGCATTATGCACAATTACTTTCGAAAACCTTCAAAGCCGTTATGATTTTACTATGGCAAATTCAATTTCTTATTGTGAACGGAGAATTCTTCTTAAAGGACTACTTCAGTACAGGTGAATAAAAGGAAATGAGTTTTTAATATTGTTAAATAATATAGAAGAACTATTTCTACTTTCTTTATTTTTTTACAAACTAAACGATAAAATGAACTTGAACATGATCGCTAACATGAACTCTCAGTCTAATTGACATTATTGTTGGTTAGAAAATAATGCAATTATTCTAGCTAGCACAAAAATAATCACTTCAATAAATTATAGTTATGTAGTGGTATCCTTGATTCAAGAATTGCAAATTTTCGGGCCTGGATTAATTTTAATTGTACAATTAACATGTTCTTGAGTCTTTTTAATAGTTACTAGGCCCTTCTTTTATTCTCTTTAAGTTATTATTTTTTTATTTTATAATTATGACCTTCACATTAAATATTTGAGACCAAAATATTCTTCGGTCCCCTTTTACCTGGCCTTGACTTAAACAATTTTTTTTTGCAACCGATTTTATTTAACTATCTTGAAACATTTTTGAAAATTCACTTTATTCACTTTTCAATACTTGCATAATTTTCACAAATTTTTTATTTATCAATAACATTTCATTACCAATTTTTATATTAAGACACAAATAATTAGCTCACTACTATGGTACTTTTAGTTGGTTGAAGTCTTTTCTTAATTGAATTATGATTCACTTTTTACTTTCACAAAAACTCTTGAAACACTTTATTTATCTGTAGTTGTCGCACTATGTAAATAGATTATTCATCAGCAATCTGAGTTTTAAATTTCAAAATTACAATTAAAACTGCTATTAATTTCAAATGATCAAACTTTTAATATTAGCCCAAAGCATGGCTAAATAACCTTTTTCTTGAAGGTAATTACCATTATTTCATCTAAATGTATTAAAGTTAGTCAGTAACAACTTACATATAATACTTATTTTTTTTTTAAAAAATGAATTTTATTCCATCTGATTCAAATAAAATATTGGTATTTTATAGATGAAGAATTCTTATATGCTATTAACCTTCAATTTCTTTCCTAACCAATCGTATTTATTATATCCCGTAATATACTATTAGAAGAAAGAATATAGTAAAGTTTGAGTTCATAAAGCAGATCCATACCGCAGTAATGCAAATAAAACTCCATCAGGTCATTACTAAGATATATAAAGATACCCAAGTTTTTGTCATAAAATTTTATTAAGCTCATTCATAGTAGCCTTTTTTTAGTTATATATTGCAACCTTAAAAGCGAAGCTTGGCTTTTACAAAAATCTCATTTGAATCGCTAAATAACTATATTCCTCATTTATTTAGCTATTATACTAAGTATTGTTGTAAAAGGTTTGGTAAAAGTAAAACAACAATTGCCTTTATGGCCAAGTTGGTAAGGCACCTCACTAGTAATGAGGAGATCGTCAGTTCGAATCTGGCTGAAGGCATTTTTTTAATTTTTAATTTTTTATATTTCATCTTTAAAGAACTTTTCATTCAAATCTGTTAATACTAGATGTAAAAAACACTCCAAACATAACATATATGAGTAAAGATAACCTGGAAGAGGAGCTTAAGCAAATATGGGCTCTATTTGAAGACTCCCCACAAGAAATCCAGACTAGACGTCAGCAAATCACACAGGAAATCCAACAGCATGAACGAACACAATATCCAGGAAAATTATCGATAGTTACGGCTTTCGATGAGCTTTTGAGCTGCTTCGCAGTTGGTAGCCAGATAAAAAACTACTACAGATATGGGACGTATGACACATGTGTTCGCCAACGTGAGAAGTTCTGGTTTTCCATCAAACACGGAACAATGCTGGAAGGTGTTGAAAAGCCCATACAAGAAATGTCTAGTAAGGAGTTGACGCTGCGTTCCAAGATCCAAGAGTTTTACCGTAAGCGTATGATGGAGGACAAGGCACGTGGCTCTTCCGAGGATATTTGGGATATTCGTGAAGAGCCAGTTCGCAATCCTTTTTCAAAGTCATTTAGCGAGGTTAACTGAAAGGGGGTGATGGTAAGATTAGAACCAACTCAATATTTTTAATATATAAAGATCTGGTACAAACTTCTGGGAAATTTGAGTATATACGTAGACATGTACACAGGATGAAAGAATGAAAGAAATTACAACTGATAAGAAGGTCGTAGAGCCTGTTAATTATAACCCAAAACTCGAGTTTCCTGTTTTCTATTTTTCTTAAAGTATGACACAACCCTTGCTTTCGGGCTCACTATCGTTTGCACCTTTTGGTTTTGCGTTGAGTGCACAGCGCGCTGCTTCGGAAAACGCTTCATTAACACCTCTATTCTTCTTAGCTGAGCACTCCAAGTAGCGCAAAGCACCAACCTTCTTTGCAATAGATAAACCTTCATCATACGAAATTAGCCGTTTTTGTCTCTGGCCCTGCGCTTGGTATGGATTAGAGTTGTTTTGAGAGTAAGGGTTAAATTGATGATCCTCGTCATGGGCAGTACCCAGAACAGCACCCTCTGCTGCATTTGCAGTAGCACCGCCATCCGAATCCTCATTATTACGCAAATCGCATTTCAAAGCCACCAACACTAATTTGACGCCTTCACAATGATCCGCAATCTCCCCAACCCATTTACTCTGCACATTTTCTAATGAGTCTGGCGAATCGATGGAAAAACACAACATAATACAATGCGTATCAGAATACGAAAGCAGGCGCAAACGATCAAATTCTTCCTGGCCTGCTGTATCCCAAAGCGATAACTGGACCGATTGTCCATCAATAAAGATATCGTGTACATAATTTTCAAACACCGTGGGTTCATACACTTGGGGGAAGTATCCGCGTGTAAACACATTCAACAACGACGTCTTACCACAAGCTCCATCACCTAGAATCACAATCTTTCTTTGTACTATTAATGTTAGTTTGAACCAATACAACAATCATAATCAAGAGAAAAATGCCTTATTAAGCAAAGCTTGTGAACATGTGTCTCAATGTACGTACTGGTCTTTGGACCGCTGCCGCAAAGTGGCATTCTCAAAAGTGTGTTTTCCGTTTGTTAAAACTGGATACTGAATTAAAAACGCTTTCTATTATTGAAAACAATCTTCTTAATCCAAAAGTCTATGGTTGGTGCTGGCTGTTAATCGATAGTCTGTTTCGACTGCGCCGTTCAGCCTGTTTATTTTCGTATGTATTTTTTCCGCCTCATTTCAAAGAAGTTTCCGAATTTGGTTCCAATCAGCTTACCATACGATTTGTGAGAAAATAATGAGTAGAATTGAAGGAATTAGAGGAGTTGTTAGAGTTGAATGAAGGATTAAGTATTGGATTAAACCGTTGAATATAGGCATTTAAATAAAAAAGATCAAAAAAGACGGAATGTGCAAAGTTTGGTGTAAAAGTGGGCTTTTCTAGCATAGTCCACGTAAAATTAGAGTAGTATTTATTAAGTGCAATGATTTAAAATAAACCTTTCGAGAAAGACTTGGCGGTTTGATTAAAAGAGAAGGGGTAGATAATGATTATAGAAATTGGAGAAGATCTGATAATTTTGACTAACATGAGAGAAGGTTGGTTTTAATAAAAATTGAGAGAAAAATGACAATGTCGGATGAATTAATGAAATGGATGATTGCTGATAAACTTGCTTATATAAACATTGTAGGTTTTTTTAGAGAGGGGGAAGGTCTAAGTGTTAAGTACCAAAGTTTACATAGTGATTGAGGCATCAAGGGGTCGAACGATGGAATATGATTATATCTGGTGCAATCAAGTAACGTAGTTGAAAGAAATATTTGATAGTAATATTTGATAGTGATATTTTGTATATAAATAAAATGGTAATTAATGATGATAAGATATAATTGATAAAGAAGAAAATGATTTCCATATTCTTATATGGTGGTGAGTTTCCTCTTATTTTTATGATAGTGATCCTGATAATTTAAATATTTGTATCTCTGCAAAAAATAAAATCATTGATATTGGTTTGTCTTTATATTTTCTATTCTTTGTAGTTAACCACTTTCATTATTCTGCTTTTTTTAATAAATCTGTTGGTGTTAAATCGTACTCTTTCCTTCGTAGTTGACAATGACATATATTTTGTTAGCCTATTTAGTGATGTTATTGATGTGCATTTGGAGTGATGATGTGCGCTTTAAGCAATGTATACTTCAAGTGATACAAGCTTCAAGTGATGAAAAATTTAAGTAAACACCTCAACTGAAAACTCTAAATGATGATGGTATACTTCTTTCTCGACCCATTTTATTTAGTAATAGTGATATTTTCTATTTTCCTTAACTAATGACAATCCTTCGTCTTCTTCTTGTTTTCATTCATTGTATCTTTTATATTGCTGTTTTGTGCCTTTTGCTTTGTTTATTTTACTTGATTTGCCCGAGCTAATAATTGTAGTGATTTATACTGTCTTCTTTCCATTAATAACTATTTTGAATCATCGATCAAGTCTTCCAAGTACATCGAAGGAATGGTCTTACGAGCTGTGCGCATGTTGGATTGTCCGCGCGATGGTGATGAATTTTGCGATGCAGGAACAGCAGTTGAGTTGGGGTTGGGGCGGGAGTTAAGCGAGTAATCGCTATTATTGCCCTCATTGTTAATGTACAAATTAGGCAACACTTGCGAGTGCCTGGATGGGAAAGCTAGATTGGATACTGATCCTGTTTGATGAGCTCCCAAAAGAGAGAGATTAGACATAGATCCACCAAAGTGTGATGAACGTACCCGTTTATGCTGCATTACCTCGGCCGTTGGGGAAATAAACATTTTGGTCAAGTCATGTTTCGACGTGGCTGGCCCACCTGTCTCAGAAGCATAAATTGTAGAGGTATCGCCCACTTGCGAGCCACCCATTCCTGCAGTCAAATTCGTTCTGCTCTGAGGCAAAAATGGTAGTTTCAGCTGTGTATCAGTACCAAATGGTAAAGAACTGACAGAAGCAATCGTAGCCCCACCATTAAGACCCCCATATGCAGTGGTATTGTTGTTTTGGTACTTTTCATACATTTGTTTGTCATTTGCAAGAGTACGTTTAGCGATGCGCAGCGCTGTAAACGAAATAATAAAGTGATATAAGATAAAACCCAAAAGTATAGCACCCACTATAGCACCCACTGCAATAAAAACAGTTCCTGTCGGGTTGTGTTCTCTAATAATAAATGGGTTATCAGTAGACGCAGGAACAGTAATTGTTGGCGTTGTCCATGCAGTAGGATTAGACAAGGATGGCAAATCAAGACTGGGTAAATCATCACGCCGGACCAAGGTAGGGGTGGTGATAAATGCTGTGATATGCTCAGCCATGATGACACCTTGGAACTAACAAGTCAAAATTATCGATCAAAGGGTCAGGAAATCAAATCAGAATAAATATCAACCGGTACTAGCTATATTTATAATATAGTGCTATACTAGTTTGAATGAAGAAGGTCCTAACTTGGTGATAATAAATAGATGGGAATTTGCCTAATTCTTGATGATTCGCAAGGATGTAATTAGATTCAAGTCGGGAAAAAAATTTATGTGCATGTTTTTGGCCAGAATCAAATCAAACATCCAAACTACTAGAATGATCAGCTAAAACTTGATAGTACTATAATACCCAATATCGATTACGTCTTTCCTGAAATTCAGCACGTATCCAGTGCCAAAGGTCAGCAGAATCGCAGTCATCAGTTAGGAAAGGCTTGTATTCACCAGGAAATTTATTTTGAAAAGCTTGTGGATCAGTTTTAGCTCTGGCAGCGCAGTATGGGTGCAAAGATAAGTAATGTGGCTCTTTAGAGTATGGACTCCACGGTTTAGGTTTGGGAGAGTCAGAAAAATGAACTAATCTTGCATCTCGAGCAAAGTCAAGGGCACTCCATTCTTGATTGGACAGACGAGTAATGAAAGGTAGGTATTGAGGCTCAACCACGTACCTTCGGTGCCATTTTTCGCAAAGCTCTCCAGTAAGAACACCATATGTACGGTGTGGTAGTATTGCTAGCTTAAATGAGGATTGACGTTTTTTTTTTCTAAGCTGGTCATCTAGCCATTTGTTGATTACTTCCATATCGTAATCAGACGTATGCCGTATTTGGGATCTACGCCAAAACTTCCAGTACCATGGATTGTAAACATATTCCATTAGTGACTCAAATGCCAGTACTGATGGAGAGATAACCATAACATGCGTGGCAAAAAAGTTCTTCCGATTATTGTATTTGTGAGACTCATATATAAGCGATGGTAAGGCATCAAACACTTTGCTGTTGTGATTTGTCTTCAACTGACGTATTAGCTCGCGGATTTTAAGCGAATATTCATTGACCGATGGAACGGTAACTGTTTTATGATAGGAATCAACAGTGGCGGTTTCCTCCACTTTATTGTTCAACCAGTATGCTTGGGGAAGGGCATACTTTATTTCACTAGGAATAGCAAAAAGTTCATCCAAATTTGCCACGTTATTACGCCAACTATCACCTTCACGTTCTGCACTTATAATCATAGAATCAGAATCAAAATACACAACTCTCTCGTACTCAATTTGATTAAATACATGCAATTTTGAAAACGACGACAGCCATATAATCAGTTCACTGTGAGCAGAAATGGGATCTACTGACTTCAAATTGATACCATACATTGATGCTAGTTCAAAAAGAGCAGTCCAGCGACGGTTGCTCTGTTGTAGATGGTCTTCATAGAGCACTACTAAATTCGGAATACGAGTCTTTGCTTTGCGTAATTCAATAAAGTTCATTATAGCCAAGTTTAAGTACTCAAAGTTCGTTGCGTATTGTACATATGCATGTTTCCGGTGAGCTGATACTGGGTTTTGCGCCAAAGGTTCAGCACAGTAATCAATTATTTCACGAGGTAGAACCTTTAGGTGTACATCTAAACCAGTATCACGATTATTATGTGCGTTACCAAGAATAAAATTGGTTACTACGTAGTACACCACAACAAAGACTAATAGTGAATACTCCCAATTTCTTCTAAGATACCTTTTTAGCCTCAAAAGTCTAAGCATATTTTAGAGGTGCTTCTAACTGGTAGTTGACTTCGAATATGTAAGGTAAAAATTAGATATGGTCTTCTTTTATCTGAAAAAAGAAGTTTTTAAAAAAAATGCGCAAACCCGGAATCGAACCGGGGGCCCAACGATGGCAACGTTGGATTTTACCACTAAACCATTTGCGCTAGAAAAGAGCTCCGCGACGGGGAATTGAACCCCGGTCTACCACGCGACAAGCGGTAATTCTAGCCACTAAACTATCACGGATTTTCTTGTTAAGATATGTAATTTGATCTTATAGATTATCACAGCATGATATTTAAAAGTTTATACATGAGGTATTGTCTGAAGGCTTTTGAACATTTAAATTTTAGTTTTAAATTATGAGAACTCAGTAAAACAGTGTATTCACCTACTTTCCTTCAAACCAGCAAGAGTAGCTTAGAATAGTTTACATTAATATTGTAGCACCAACTGCGAGCTTGAGCTTATTTGAGAGAGTTTGATGTGAATATCTTGAGCAAAAGAAATGGTACCTGGGAATGTGCTAGGTAAGAAAATTCTATATAATTTTAACAAGCGCCACCTAAAGAGAAAATGTAATTCCTATTCAATAAGCTACATATAACTAAATTTCCTTACGAACTCTATACTAATCGTATCGGTAGTAGTAAATTATCTTCTAAGAAGTTAAATAAATCTTTAACCTTTACTTTATATTAACAAACTACAGTTTTGAGTTATATCCAATGTATTATTATGTTCCTCTAACAAGTCAGATATAAGACAAAAGCCTAAGCGCTCGTGTTTATTTAAATTCTATTTTCTTATATTTATGGGTGGGGATAAAATATTTCAAGTCGCATAGTAACTTGAGTAACAAACTTACCTTTATTACTTAGAGATGAAATTTCAATGATTTTCATTTTGTGCACAGGTTTTGGATGCTCTTGATTATTCACAAATAGAGCTTTTATATTTTGTCAATATGATATTATTGAAATAATATAATGAACAAGAGCAGGATCTCTATGATCTTTAAAGACTTTTTTTTCCAGATCTGTGGTTTGATGCGCAAATAAGCTTTGAAGTATAAAATTCATTTAGTATCCAAATAGGTGGAGTGTACGCAATTACGTGATTTTTTTATTAGTAGTTACCAAGCTTATGCCTTTTACTATAGCAAACATTTGGAAAAAAAAAGTTGAGTAAAAGCCCCTAACAATGATTAATTTTTTACATTTTCTATCTAATAAGATTTTGGAATTAGTCTTTACTAAGTTATTGGATCCCATTAAAAAATGAATTGCAGCTGAGCTGAAGGTAAATATGTTAAATGACTTAAACATAATACACAATCCTCCAGAACAGCAGCTTATATTAGAAAATAATATATTAAAAGGAAAATATGGCGCTCTGTTAAATCTGAATAAAGATAATTTATTGGTCTATACTCAATGTCCATGTCGTTATAAGAAATTCGCATACATGATAATTTTCTAAGAAAACTATTTCTTAGATAAAAGAAAGAACAAGGAATATCGATCCGAATTTTAAAATCAGCTTAACCGAAAAGTCAGAAACATCAGAAGCATAAATAAATTGGCAAAAAAGAATAGCTATTCAGCGATATATTTTGAAAAGCCTCTCCAACCGCAAAAAGTTGACACCGCAACTGACCCCTTCCTATCATTGAAAAAAATTACAGTCCCATTTATCAAAATATATACAGACAAAAAGGGGGTGAGCATAATGAAGCCATTATTTGATTTCAAATAAATATTTGTTTGCTCAAAGAAAGTACCTGTACTTTTTGAAAGGTCAGTTTTGTTCAACAAGGCCTAAAGCTGTTTCATGATTTGAAAATATGATAATTACCAAGCCACAAAAGCTATATGATGCTTCAATACAAAAAGTAGAGCAACATTTTTACTAAAAGAGTTTGGTCTCCATAAGAGCTAACGAGAGAGCCAGGATAAAACTTTTTGAATAAAAGTATTTCATATAAATACATTAGAGTTGGAGTGGGATACATATATATCAAACCAAGTGGTGTCCAAATAAAGTTAATGGTGTTCCTTTTGGAAAAGAATAACCAGACAGAGTTGATGCTTCGGAAATTCTTTTAACAAACCAAAGAGGCCTTTTATGATCTTAAATAGTAATAATTAAAAATATAAAAAGAGAGATGATACATTTGCTTTCCAACCATTTGACTGTATGCAAAGCCAGTGATGATTACTGCCACTAAAATTACCCCAGAAACATATTTGCACTAAGTTACTTGAATCAAATTAAAACCTTTTGTCTCGTACTTTTTAAACTATATATTGATTTCGCTTATATCAATAAAATATGTCAATTAAAAAATTATGCGCAAACCCGGAATCGAACCGGGGGCCCAACGATGGCAACGTTGGATTTTACCACTAAACCATTTGCGCTAGAAAAGAACTCCGCGACGGGGAATTGAACCCCGGTCTACCACGCGACAAGCGGTAATTCTAGCCACTAAACTATCACGGATTTTCTTGTTTAATGAGCTTATCTGTAAAAATTGATTCAAGAATCCAATAAAGAAGTTACTCTATAGGCATCGTGTCAGACGACTTACATATTATAAGATTTGTATTATCGTGTAAAAGATATCCTCATAGTATTTTTTTCTAGTCTATTCACCTAAAGTTAATTAGGGTCAGGACCAGAATATTATTGGATTACATATGACTAAGAGTAATGCGACTAGTAAAAATACTCTACCAAGCAATCCTAACATAGTTATCTTTAAAAGTTGATAAGCCTGATGATTAATTTGCCTTTTGATAATTGGGTTTTAATCAAATGTCTACAACTTCCCTTTGACACTACTTGAGTTTTCATCCAAACCTTCAGAAAAAAGAATCGTATCATATATTCTTATTCAAGGCTATACTATATTTAAAGCATTTCTATGCCTTACAATTTACAGGGTATAAATAATATATTTCTCCATTTCTTTCAAATTTGTAAAAAAAACTGCAGTTACTCCTTAAATTCTAATCGACATGAAAGTTATAGGTTGGTAGTATAGACCAACTATTGATCATGTAAAATAATTTTGAACATAGAAAATCCTTCAATAATAAAGCCAATTTGAACTACATCCCGGTATTTCGTATCTTTATCATAGATCACCCTTATGGGTGTGAACAAATTTCAGCTTAAATACGAAATGATGTCGTGATAGTCAACTCAATTTATAATATCAATTTTGTTATTATATAATATATCCACCCCTAAATATTAACGAATAATTTTAAAATTATGTTATGAAGTGACGTTTCGAATAAAAAAGTGATGGTGAAGTATTATTTGATGTTAGCTCCGAAAAGATTTGAATTAAAATTCACGTACGTGAGTAAGTTAAAATTCAGGGTAGACAAATTAAACATTCCAACATGAAACAAATTTAGGTTGGATTGTAACACTAGAGAGGTCATTTTCAAGATAGTTATGATAATTTAAGACCTCTTTGAAATATTGCTTAAATAAAAAATATTACTCTAAGCTAAATTAAACACCATCCAGTTTATCTGTGTAGGGAACTTTCAGCATTGAGTTTGCAAAAGAAATTTCAACAAATTTTCCTATTTCAAGTATTTTCAAAATTTACAACAAAGTCTTATCAAGTATTCATTACTTTGAGTAAGTTCGTTTCTTAAAATCAAATATAATCTTGAGTTATATTCTTCATCGCTAGAATCTATTTCCTTCTCTGACAAATATTAATAATTGCGCCTCCTGAACACCTGATAATATTCAATCAGTTTTTGGCCTGTTTTCCCATACAAATACAAACTAGAAATATCGATTGATTACTTTTTTTAGAAGAGTTTGATTTCTTTACAAAATAATCAAGCAACTTAGACTTATGTAATTTGTAATGGTCCATGCATCATAACTTTTCGTCAATGTCAAATTTTTTCTTAACTACTGCAGAATAATTGCATGATTAGTTAGTATTATGTTTTAGAATAAAGAACTACCCAATACATATATATTAACTCTATAGATAATACTATCACATTGTTTTTGCTAGCACTAAAAGTGATATATTTAAATTGCATTTGTGGAAATATGTACATTCCCAATTAGGAAATATGTTGCAATATTAAAACCGCAGTGTCGAAAGCAGCTGGTAAATAAAGGACCTAGGCGTTCATGGGCCAAATGACATAAAAATTTCTGATCACTTGCTTACAAAGATTTCAACTGTATTAGAGCGGTGCTATCAATAACATGCCATTGTGTGAAACAAAAGTGACCTCTTTATATTTCTTTGAAATGGTGTAACAATGTGACAAGTTCACTTCAGATCTATTGAAGAAAACTTTTCATATTTAAACAGGTTTCTATTTGGCGACTTTGAAGGTTGCACTTTAGAATAGCGTGATATTAGATTTTGGTACAATATTTGTCGATATAAAGCATATTTTAATCGGCCAAGTAAGTCAAAGATTTACCTTGTTCGGATCTTAAAGTTTTCTTAAAAAGATGAAATGTAACTCATTAAGCTTTAAAATAATATACTATTTAACTAGAATTTCGCAAGATAAAACCAATTTACTCGTTTCAATTAATCAAAGAACGCTTGTACCGAACTGATTTCTCAGCGAAAAGACGACTAATACGCTATTAAGTAGGCTATAATTTGAATTTGTTATAAATATTAATAAAGGTACATTGTAGTGTTATTTTACCAAAATTTCTGTTTAAAACAGGTATCGTAAATTCAACTCTTATCAAAGTTATAGTGAAATTTGTTTTGGCTAAAGTATAACGTCAAAAATAATTACGGAGTTTTATTATATTCAACCAACTTATAGCTTCTTCACTACTTTGAATTAAAACATTTACTTTATTCGCATTCTGGGTTAGATTAGACGGTGTAAATTATCAAAAAATCTTATTAATCGTGAATTCAAAATCAGGAAATATCTACATAAACAAAGTGGTGATTGTAAAAGCACAAAATAAAATTAGTATTTCAACATAGTCCTTATGATTTTTGATAATTTCAACGTAATAAGTTCATTATTAATATTGAAGAGTTATTTTTCATGTTATTCACCACTTTTTTATATTACGAAGTCCATAGATATTTACTGAAGATATTTCAAAGCCGGTAATTAGATGGAGAAAGACTAATAATATCCCATCTTACTTATTAGACTTCTCTCGATTTACTCTTAGCTTAGCTTAAATTTATTCAAAAATTCAAACTATAACTTTTATTTCTACTCACTTGAACAAAATATACTTTCCAAGATGCCAAAGTCTGAATAGCGGCCTTTTAAACCTGAATTTCGAGACTCTGGATTACAGCGTAAGGTTTATATTTCGCAAAACCTCGCTCAATGAATTATATTCAACTGTTATCGTGTTCGGTGACTAATTGACTTTTTATCTTGGTATCTTCTTTTCTTCTCTTGGTTTAGAGTATATAAAAGTTCTGAAACAATTATTTAGCCATCGTCGTCTGGTTGCAAAATTCAAGACTGCGACAGAGCTTAATTTTGATAACTTTTTTTTGAACGATTTTACAAGCGATGACCAAGGCATCGAAAACAGAAGTAATCAAGCTCAAGGCTGGGCCTTGCTAGTTACATGAACTCCTCAGATACACACTCAAGGACACCGCTTCTGCGGCGGTCTTCTACAGCTAGCTCCCAGAGACCAAAAATTCATGTTTGTGATTATAAAGACTGCGACAGAGCATATGCCAAACCATCACTTTTAGAACAACATAAACGTTCACATACTAACGAACGTCCGTTCGAATGTACTTTTGCAGATTGTGGGAAAACTTTCTTGCGTAAGTCACATCTCACTGCTCATATGCTCTCTCATACAACAGAAGATAACAAACCTCATCACTGCTCAGTCTGTGGTAAGGGAGTTAATTCACTTCAGCATCTCAAACGCCACGAGGTTACACACACAAAGTCTTTTGTATGCAATTATCCCAACTGCACTGAATCATTTCACAAACACCAGTCTCTTCGACATCATATACTTTCGGTACATGAAAAGTCATTGTTGTGTCGTATTTGTAATAAAACATTCAGTCGGCCTTACAGATTAGCTCAGCATAACCTCAAATATCACGGGGACTCTCCAAAATATCAATGCGACCATCCAGGATGCTTCTCCAATTTCAAGACTTGGTCTGCGCTCCAACTACACATAAAGACTGAGCATCCTAAACTAAAATGCCCCATATGTAGTAAGGGGTGTGTGGGTAAAAAGGGTCTTCAGTCTCATATGGTATCGCACGACGATGAGAAAATGATTAAACTATGGAATTGTAACTACTGCAATGTAGGAAAGTTTGCTCGCAAGGTTGATCTTGTCGATCATTACAATTCCCTTCATGATGGTAATATACCAGAAGACTTGCTAAAACCCAACGAAAAGAAAGAGTTGGAACGACTTCTTCTAGAAACTGATAGTGGACAACAATACAATCTAAATAGCCTCCAAAGTCTAGGGTATACACCGATAGTATCAGATGAAGAGGACGATGCTGAAAATTTACTGATTGACCGTCGTTCGCGAGCAGCACAGTCACATAAGTCTATGGATACACTTAATTCTGCATTGCGTGGAGGGAAATCATCAATAATAGGGCTAATTCTGGATAATTATTCCTCGAAGAAAATTCCCTGTCCCAAGCGCAATTGCGATAGGATGTTTAGTCGTGAACATGATCTCAACCGCCATCTCAAGTGGCATGAAGATCATATGAGAAAAGTAGAAGCGTTTTTAAAATCGTTGGAAAAGGAAGACAGAAATTCAGATAGTATAAGTGAATCGGACACTGATAATAGTATGAATAATACTAAACGTCGAAAGCTTGAAGAAGATACATCCACATACGCCTTTAACGAAGAAGAAGATGATAACTTGGACGCATTGATAGATGTCGAACTCAGGCTGCTTAAGGCTGGTCAATGATTTAGTTTACTATAATATATTTTATTAATTTACTTATACTAACTAATATCTTGGCCTTTTTTCGTAACCCCGGCTGCCCAGAGAACTATAGGAATCACGATATCTTTTATTTCCATCTTTTCTGTGATAGTTTTCTTCTCTATAGTGATCGTTTCTATTCTGGCCATCCCGCAGGTCGCCATTGGGCCTGCTATTTCCTCTACTGCTATTAGGAGGCCTGGAATTAAAATTTTCTCCACGAGGCTTAATGTTAATTGGAGGTGGTGTAGGTGGCGGTGGCAATGGTGGCGCCAGCAGTGGAGGAGGCAATGCCTGTCTTGTTCTGTCACTCTTTTCGTTAACGGTGTGTGAAACAAACGGCCTAGGAGAGTTAGAATGGTTTGAAGAACCAGATCTGTAGTTCGAGTATCTGCCCAAAGATTGGACTTCACTCTGCCTGCCTGATTGTCTTTGGTCTGATTCCTTTGATGCAACGGCCAGTTGAGGTGGCAATGGTGCCCTTTTTGCCATATGCTGACTCAAAGGAGCACGAGAAGAAGAACTGGTCGAACTTTTAACATTTCTAGATGCAGAATAGTCTTTCTTGGCTTGCATCAACTTCGTTTTGAGGTCGGGCTTTTCCTTCATATCTGAATTGCTATTTATTTCAGGCTTATCATCTTCAGGCTTTTCCTGTAAACTAGACTTTTCTTTATTTCCATCGTTGTTTTTTATTTCCTTTTTTACTTCATCCTCTTTCTTGTTATTTGTATCAGGTATCTCTCCATGCTCCCTTTTTTCACCACTTGCATTTTCTATACTTTCTTGTTCTTGTTTCTTCTTTTCTTCTTCTTTTTTTCTCTTTTTCTCGGCTAACTCCCGCTTTATTGTCTCAATATCTTTGGTTTTCAAATTGTTTTGATTTACTTGAGTACTCAGATATACTTTTGATGTTTCATGGTTGACCAGGATATTTTTCTTAGCCTTGGTATCATCTTCTATGGTTTTGGACTCATCCGGTTTCGCGGTGTAATTTGAATAATTATCATATCTTCCTCTGCTAGACGCAGCTACTCCCCGTACTTCAGCTCTAGGAACAGCAGGTCCTTGTGAATCATAATCAATAATTCTCTGTCTCTTTTTCTCTTCCTCTTCACGTCTTTCTTTCTTTAGTTTCTCCTCTTGTTCCATCCTTTTCTTTTCTTTCTGTTGCCTGATTTGAGCTTCTATCTTCTCCCTTGCTTCCTTTCGTTTCTTCTCTTGAGCTGATTTTTCTTCTTCTGTCATTGGCACAAATTCCCACATATGTACCCATTCTTTTGATCTTGACTTAACAAGTCCAATTAATGCATTTGCAGATAGCTTCAAATCTTCTCTATTTTCAGTGGAAGCGATATTTTCAATAAGGCTAACTACTTTTTCGCAGTGATCTTCCACATTGGGGTAAGTTGTCAGCACATTTTTCAAAAAAGTAATAGTATTCCGGCGAGACATGTACTCTTTGACACCCAAAGCAGTACCTATATCCAGCAATATTATCTCATGATATTCAAATAAAATTTTGCGGAATTGCTCATGGTCAACTTTAGATAAGTCAGTATTAATCAAAGTGGCCGCTTCTTTATCAAAAACTAACTTATCAGTCCAAGTATGTAACTTTTTCAAAACTTCTGAGTAAAACAATCCAAAATTTTCTGCCTCAGTAGGTGTTGAGGTGAACAAGGTTGCAAATAAGATTCTGGATTTTATCAACTCGTCAAGAAGGGACAACAAAGAAAAGTTTTCGACTGATAATTCGTGTAATTTGAATATGAATTTTGCAGTGAAAACTGAGTCAAATGACGAATGAATAGCTCTAGGTAATATGCAATATTGCAAAAATGCACGAGCTTGCGCACTGATATTCTCAATGCCCACGTCTATAAACCAGCTTCCTGATTCCTTATGAAGTCTTTTAGAAATCATAGTATCATGTTCTTCATGAGACTTTTGATCGTTGGGAATCGCCTTTATAAACAACTCATCTTCCATTTGTTCCTTTTTGGCCTTTTCAATCGCTAATCTGGAGAAGTCTTTGTCCTTTGAATTAATAGAGATATATTCTTTGCGACTCTTGATGTTTGACTTTAACTTAGACAATTCCCCATCATATCTACTATGGCAGTAATTTATATCATTCAACGATAGTTGCCAAAAGCTAATAAACAACCCAGGGGTCAATAATTTCAATATTGATTCTGGAACTAATTCAAAAGCACTTTGCATAATTGGTACCAATGATGAACACCATGTACCAGAAGAAGGACCCTCGCATTCTATTTTGTAAGATAATATTGGTCTCCATATTTCAAAGCTCCATTGAAGTGGAATATCGTATTTTCTTACCAACTCCGGAATAGATAATAATGTATTTTCAAAATTTTCCGGCTTACCAAAAAAGTTTATTAATGTAGTGAGCAAATGAATCACTGTACTCATATCATCATTCTTGCTTGATACAACCTTCAAGTGCAGTTGGTTGGAGTTTGTTGTGAATTCCTTTATCAAATGACAAAGCAAAACCAACAATTCGTTCACAGCGTTCAATTCCACAAAAGTTTTAACCAATATACTTCCTGACTTAACTCTTTCGAATCGAAGATCACCAATTGTTCTGTACACTAGCTTCTCTAAAGAGGAGCCACAGTTTATCATGTTGACTTGATTAGTTGTCAAGTTGGTGATTGGTTGTAGGCCTCCCATAGAAAGAAGTATTTCTTTCAAAACAATTATACCAATATTTTCACCACTGTGAAAAGACTTTAATAAAAATGATATTATGGTCTTGAGATCAATCAAGTTGGGGTATCTTTGGCATATCTTACCAATAAAAGATGAAAGTGATTGGAGCCATTGTCTGTCATTCAACCCATTGTCTTGAGTAGTTGATCTTCCAGAAGCAGTAAGTCTCATCAAAATTGCAGCTGTTAAAGTATCCCATCCATAGCTATTAAAATACCTCGCAGTTTCAACTACTAAAGTGTTTAAGTTGTCATAACTTTCGATCTGTTGCAAAATAGTAAGAAGGCATGGTAAAGGATTTGAAAAACTTATTTTAGCAAGTCTCCTCATCATTGGACGTACGTTTTCTTTTGATAATCTTTTCAATACATTCTTTGTTGATTTTTCAGATTTTCCATAAGCGATCTTTACATAAGGATTGTTTTTTGCTAAAACCTGATATAGTTCGCCATAAACGCTGAACCGATCCTCAGTAGAATAATGTGACAAAATTGAATAACCTTGTTCTATCACAATGGGGTTCTCTTCAATTAGAGCCATTGAAGGAAAAATAAAGTTTCTGAAGTAATGAAGCCATTCATCCTTTCTTATTGCATTATCGAGATGTCTTTTTAAGTCATTAGTGGCAATTTTGCATATTTTTTGAAATAGTTCAATATCGGTTGCAAGCTTAACCCCACTGAATTTCAAAAATTCTTTTGAAATTTCAAAGAGAATTGGGACATCTGTAATTTGCGGCAACTTGTGTAGCCAATTCTCATAAAAGTACACAAAATTCTTTTGGCCAGCATTTTTCATAAATGGATTTGCTGTCCATGAGTTTGTTGGTGGGTGTGATATTTTTGAAGAGTGTCTGCTAACTGGTGGCTTTCTTGATTTTTGCAACTCGAACAATTCAAGTTGGCTCAAAGGATTAATTAGATCGTACAATGGAGATATCATTGCGCCAAATAAGCGATTTACTAGGCGAGCAACTTCGTTATCAACATGTACAAGAAATGGGTAGTTTGTCAAAATAAAAATTGAGGGCCAATAGAGACCACAGCTCAATGACAGCTTGAGAAATTGAAGTTTGATATTGTAAGATAATTTATCTTCGAATTTTATAGGCTCCTTTGAATCAACTGTCACTTTTGGCAAAGACTTTGTCTTTATGTCACCGCTATTTTCATCTTCATCTGCTAGAGGAGCTGCCAATGCGAGAGCGCTAGCACTTGCTTTTGAAACATCATCTTCTAATCTTTTCTTATATTCATCTTCTAGTAATTGCATATCATCGTGTGTAGGTCTCAAGTACGGCCATATTGATCCGAAACTTATAAATCCTTCTTTTATAAGGCAAGCTAAAAGAATTTGAAATGATTCTGGAAGCTCTCGATCTGAAGGATACTTGATTATTTTTAGTCCAAGTATTTTGGCTGCAGTATCACTTCCACCCACCGATAAATTCGAAATAGACGATATATCGCTCTCCATAGAAGGCCACCAACGAGATTTTCTAAGAAGACTTAATGCAAATGAACACCTTGATATAAAACAACTGGAGCATATCTCCAACACAATATCGAGACATCGATTTGGATCCAAACTATAGTGGCCAATTAAATTCTCAATGATTTTAATAGCATATTCCACTTTACACTCAGAATCTTCTTGTTTGAAAATGTAGTACAACTCGATAACAAATTTTGAATAACCCTCTGTTTCTTCGTGAAGCAAATTGAATTTCTTTTGTGTATAGAATTCGTCTCTAACTCTGCTATTTAGACTTTTTGATAACACATCCTTCGGAACAGTCCCCAGCTCTTTCAATAAGTCAGAACTTATGTACATTGCAATTGTTTCTGTTTTTATTACATTGTCTTTCAGACTAATTAAAAGCAACAACTCTTTTATGTTGTTCGTAGGGGGGAAAACATTAAGTACCTGACAAAACACGCGAGCAAACATGTCACTTTTTATCGAATCTGACAAAAATTTAACTATGCTATCGAGCTGAAGCTTTCCATCTTCAAACAACAATAATAATTCTGTATATACCTGTGAAGTTATAGATTCTTTTTCCAGACTAGATCCATCAAGAGTTTCTAAAGTCTCTATTAGTGCTTCAGAACCCAGTCCATTGAACTCGTCAACCACTGAGCTAGTGAGATAAGAATAGGGCTCAACGCTCATGGTAGAGATCTGGAAAGTTGGCCTATATCTACTGTATATATTGTATAAAGCCCGACAAATTTTTGATCATATTTATTCTCACGTGATCATTCATCCAAAAGTATCTATATAACAAGTGATTTAGATTATTGGAGGGATATATTTGGAAATGCCTTCCTTTCTGTCAATTTGGTCAATGCCATATTTATTTGTTTATTGAATTACTAGTTTAGTTAGCAGTAATTAACACTGTTTTTTTATAAAAAGTATGAGATGTATTTTTCATTATCTGCTCACCTATTGTAGTGTAGAAAACAGATACGGACGCTTCCTTGTAAGAACGAATACTGATGATTTTGACACAATATTTGGGAGAGGGAGGTTTATTTATGGGCTAGGCCTTTACCACAAATTTGGTAATGTCAAAAATGTAAAATACATGGTACTGCTAAAGTTTCCAATAGGATCTTTATATCTAAACAATAATGTGACAAGAAATCTACTGCTTTATAATTGAATAAAATCATCTTTTAAAGAGAAAAGGTATATAAGTAAAAAATCAGAAATCTGTTTAAACTTACGTGTTTATTACGTTTGAGCCTCAATTACAGTTTTAAATTAAAAAATTAATATTTTGAATATTTGTTCATAGTATGTTTCACTTCTTAGTAGTTAATATTTTCATTTAATGATAATTATAAAAAAAACCGTGATTTTTTGAATTGAATAGTAGCCCAGTCATTCTTTTTTCATAATTCTGTAATTCGGATTGTTAAATAGCAGAGTCATAATTAACTTCTACATAATTTATCATATCAACTTTTTATCTGCAAGTATTTTCTCCTGAGGGAAGAAATACTCTACTTATATATACTTGCAAATTATTGAATTTAAAATATGTAAATCATCATAAAACATTTTTTTCCAAATACAAAAGGCCAATCAAAAAGACACTAAAAGCATATTCAATAGTCATCGCACCTGTTTTACGAAATAATATTTAGATGTGTAGAAAAAGAGACATGTTTTCTCTCAGTTCAAAGTTCCCTTCAGTAGGAAAATATAAATTTCTTATGGTGAGTACTTTAATTGCAAATTAAAAAATTTGATTCGAATTGAAATATATATTTCGTAATTTAGTGCTGGCTCTCCCCCTCCTATTAAACTTTTTTACGGCGGTTCCTTATATAAAAGAACTTCCAGATAAATTTTCTATTTACCCTCTTATTGTCTAATTTTAAGAGTAAAAAGTTGATAACTGATAAACCAACTAATCTTTTTTTCAAACAAATCATCTTTTTATAAAACTTAAAACTGGTAGGATGTGAAAGAAATGTAAACCACATTATTGATTAGCTATATTCAATCAATATCTACCGTAATTGTTTATTATGCTTAGCATACATAAAGACCTTCCTCTTAAGTTTATTAAATCTTAATCAAATGCCTAATTTGAATGGGAACATTATACCCGATCTTGATATGCTACTTCAGATTCACTTCAATTACATCCTTACCTCAATGGCTCAATAATTGTAAAAGTAACACAACAAGTTAAATCGCTAAGCTTCGTTCCTCATGGCCCAATGGTCAAGGCGTCTGGCTACGATAAAAAGTAACCACTTCTAGGTTGGAACCAGAAGATTCCAGGTTCGACTCCTGGTGGGGAAGCTTCTTTTCTAATTTTTTTTTATTATTTCAATAATTTAGAAAAAATTCAACACAGCGAAAGGTTGTACACTAGAAATACATTAAAAGAGTAAATCATAATATCAATACAAGGTATACCTCATCCGTAGATAACGTTCATATCTAAAATGGAGCATCAACATTATAAGCTTTTGGCAAAATTCTAATGCTTAGTTTGTGTTTATCAGGACAGAAGTTTTTTTAAAAGCTTTGAAGTTACCACACTGGTTTACTGCTGTTTTTCTCTCTCTAAAAAATGTAGTTTGTTAACTAACTAAATATATTTTCTATGAAGCATGTCAAAATAACACAAAAGTCAAGTAGAAAATCTTTCAGAATGGGTCTTATTACAAAACTTTCCTCATAATAGATATACTACCCTGCTCTATATTCACTATCAACAAGCTTCGTTCCTCATGGCCCAATGGTCAAGGCGTCTGGCTACGATAAAAAGTAACCACTTCTAGGTTGGAACCAGAAGATTCCAGGTTCGACTCCTGGTGGGGAAGCTTATTTTTTTTTGAATTTTTTGAATTCTCAAATTTGTCTCAATTGATACTATTCTATGATCAAAATTGAAATCATAACTGTCATCCTCTAATAAATAATACCAATAAGCTCTTTTCATCTTCTAGAAGAAATACTTTTTCAGTAAATAGCCAGCGTTTCAAGTTTATTTCAACACCAAAAATTTAACTTTCACTTTATGTTGATCTCAACTTATACTAAATTTCAATATTATGGAATAGCTATTTGCTCTATTTTGAAAAGTGGCTTGGTCTACAATAAAAGTGATCTGGCCTTAGTTTTTCATCCGTATTTTAAGTTTAACCATGTCTGAATTATGAAGGTCACGTTCCTGGCAAATCTCGGAACCAGAAAAACCGGCTCGTTTCCACCAACGGTCATAATTGCTTTGAATATAATATCAATATTTTCAAAATTTGGTTATATCATCAAGGCCAATTATAATGGGAATTAACAATCCTATACCTCGAAGCTTAAAGAGCGAGTCTAAGTATGTGTGGTGCTTTTGAGTATTTCCCATTTTTGGACCTAGTTACTAACAAAATACTCTATAGGAAGGCAGCTAAGATTCTCGCCTCATTTATTAAGCCTAACCAAGTTGTTGGACCAGATCAAATAATTCCACCACGCGTATTGAAAAATGCTAAAGGGCTTGCTGTTATAACTGTCTTAAAAGCAGGCTTTTTGTTCTCGGGAAGAGCTGGTCTGGGGGTTATAGTGGCACGTCTTCCGGATGGATCCTGGTCGCCGCCTAGTGCAATATTTACGACAGGAGCTGGTGTAGGAGGACAAATTGGAGCAGAGCTTACAGACTTTGTATTTATACTTAATTCGAAGTCAGCAGTCGACTCTTTTGCACAAATGGGATCAGTTACTTTAGGTACTAATGTGTCAATTGCGGCCGGACCGTTGGGAAGAAATGCAGAGGCAGCTGGAACAGCTTCACTCAAAAGTGCTTCTGCTGTATTTGCTTACTCCAAGACTAAAGGATTGTTTGCTGGTGTTTCATTAGAAGGGCTGGCTATTATTGAACGCCGTGAGGCTAACCGTAAGTTTTATGGTGGGAACTGCAAAGCTCGTAATATTTTAGCAGGCCAAGTTGAGACTCCACCAGCCTGTGAGCCCTTGATGCATGTACTTAATTCTCGTGTGTTTAACAACAACCATCTCCGCGACTATGAGGAATACTCTGACGATGATGCATATTATAGCGATATACCGACTGAGTTTAGCGATAGTGCTTCAGAGCGTAGTCTGAATATCAATGGTGGATACAGACACGGCTCTGCAGGTGGACGAATGCGCACTGCTAGTTCGGCTCTGCGCCGCCGCTATTCTGATTATTACTCAGATGATGATGATGATTATTATTCTTCAGATGATGCGCTGAACTATAGAAGACATTCATCTCACAAGCCATCAAAGAATCCTATGGCATCTTCAGGGAGAAAGTCTACTTGGGAGGATGATGTTTATGACAGTGGTACTGCAAGCAGACGCCGTGGAAATAGCGATGTGGATCAATTAAGTTCTCGCATTGGTAGCACAAGGATACTGTCAGCTAGTAGTGCTACTACTACATCACCATCACGTCCAGTATCATCCAAACCCAACTTTGGAGCTCGTCCTGCCAAGGCGTCTGCCAACCAAGCAATCGCATTGTATACTTTTAAAGGTGAGCAAAGTGGAGATTTGGCATTCAGAAAGGGTGACGTGATTGATATTGTTAAAAAATCAGATACTGTAGATGACTGGTGGACTGGTAGAAATAATGGTATGACCGGTATCTTTCCTGCAAATTATGTTGAATTGATTTAATGTATTTGATTGTTTTATGTAATCTACTTCTTTGGTGTTTTCATCCTTTTAATCACAAATAGAAAGTAAACACTTTGTATTATCTATACTAAACAAAAAAAACAAGTAAAACAAAAGTGCGTTTTAAAGCATCTATCAAATAGTACATACAACTAAATTCAACACAAAAGTTTACAGTGTCTTTAAGACCTTTTAAAACATTCATTCACAAAATGTTCAATAACGACTTTGCCTTCCTCAAACGTAGAATCATTGTATCTGACAATGGCTGCTGCGTGTGTAGCCTTAGTATTCTTAATGAACATGGCATGCTTTTCCCAAGCCAAAGAATTCAAGTTAGTAATTATTAGATTCTGATCGTCTGAAAGATCAAGTGTCGTCGCTTGATTATTTTCTGAGACTTGTGGAGTAAGTAAGAATTCTGAATCTGAATCGTTATCATGGTCGCCAATGGCATCATAAACAGACTCAACAAATGAGTCTTGCCTGTCAGCTACATGGTTGTTAATATCTCTTTCAAACATATCGAATAGTGATTCATCATTGGTGCGGACTTTAGTTAACCCCAACTGGTCAGTTTTTTCCAGGTCTTCATTGATATATTCGGATAAATACAATAGATTATTGGAAGTATCTTGAAGAAATGTTCGCACTCGTTTATTGAGCTTCATTCGCTCAAAAACCGTAGCAAAAATGAAGAAGATGATCTTTATTGGTGTGAGTAGGATGATATTTCCAATAATCTTGATCCAAATAAAAACCTTAAAAAACAGATAGCTGTACGAAGTATRTTCTCGAGAATTGTTGTTCTGTTCAGAGTGCGCATATGAAACTGGTTTAGATAAATCAACTATTATAGGCTCATATCCTTTAATATACAGCACACTCAAAGAGCTAGGCAGGCTGTTTGACATAGAGTTGAAAGGATCATATTTCGAAATAAAGGCAGTGAACCAGCTTGTACGTTTATCATTGATGACGTTAGCGTACAAAGATCTATGTTTAAAATTGTGGAGTGCCTTGTAGAAATAAGACTTCGGGTCTGCCATCCATACAAGAAGCGGTTTTTTATTTCCTCTATTGTCTTTCAAGAACAATTGGTCACCAGTGTGAGCAAGGAAATAGGAAGCAAACCTGTTAAACATATTGGCCAGAAACTTATTCTTGATAGGACTCAACGCTCCAGCGTGAGGTGAACAAAAGGTAACAAAGTTAATGGGTATAATATACTCAAAAAATCCTTTGGTGTACAAGACGCCGATAGCGTATCTAGAGATTAACCCACCCAAAGAGTAGCCTATTATAGAGAATTTTGTTACCTGTTTACCTTCCTGGGATAATCTTTGTGTTTCGCTAACTATTTCATCCGATATTCTCTTGCCGTTAATATCGATTCCATCGTATGTTAAATACCCCGAATGTGAACCGGTTTTGTACACAACCGTCTTCTCGTCTGCAGATGGTGTTGTCAAAGTGGAGCGCAATAGTTGTGATTCGATATACTCAAGATGGGAAGGGTTTCCCCAAAGCCTAATGTTCTGTTAGAGCTAATCCTAAACTCCTGAGTAGCCAATAACATACCCATGAACAAGAATGATTAAGTGGTACATAGAGTAGAAGCGATCTCAAAGATATCTTTATCAAGGTCAAAGTTATCTAAAATAACTTTTTGTATCACGTTGGATTTTGGGACCAAATATGTCGCGAGATAAGAGCTGGTACGACATTTTGCAGTCAAAACCAAATAATTCTCTTGGTATACTTTTAGCTATATACAGATGATATCTAAAGATGTACTTTTGGAGGAGTTAATTAGAGTGTCAAATGAGATAATCGAGGAGACTATCGAAAAAAAATTGGTAAGATGGATTGCTTTTATTGGGTAAAGTCAAAGAAGTTGCCAATTATCAAAGCAAAATCAAAGTGGCTATAACAGTATCGATAAAAGACTGATTATTGAAGGCATTTGCTCACTAAAACACCAGCAGCAACACTCACATTTAAAGAGTCTACAAGGTCATCATCTGTTCTAGACTTCTCAATGGCAACAATGTAATCAGACCTCAATTTGACATGGGTTCTAACACCGTCTCCTTCACTACCCATAACCATGAGAAGCGGGCATTCACTCAACATGTTAGACAAGTCTTCCATTTCAACAAATTTGTTTTTGATACCTGATTCAACCTTTTTGTGCTTGCTCTTAAGAGATTTGGTCTCTTCACTCTGTGGCTTGGCTCCAGTAGTAACAATATTCCACCCGTTTTTTTTGATGCGATCAAGAAAGTGCAAGCTATCAGATATCAGGTAAATGTCCATCAAATCTAATGCACCAGCAGAAGCCTTGTTAGCAACAGGGCCCAAGCGTGCCGAATTACTTTCAGGGACAATTATGAAATCAACACCAAAGTAGAATGCAGAACGAATAATTCCACCAATGTTTTGAGGATCAGTTATACCATCAAGATATATTCCCAAAGGATACTTGTTTGCTTTAGTTTCTTGTTTTCGAACTACCGATTTTGTTGTCTCCACGCGCTCGCCATAGACATCATCCAAAGTTGTTACTTGGTATTTGTCGTTCTCACACAAGCCCAAATCATACAAACCAGGAAGCAGTAGAGGTTTGGTTTCCAACACAACTCCGTTATGCACTCCATTACTAGCAAGAATACTTAAATCCAGACTTCTGGGCTTTTCGTAGACACGAATACCAAGCTTTTGCTTAGCCCACTCTATTAATTCTGTGTCCTTGCAGTTGTGTGTATACAAGGCACCAAATGAAGAGCGCTTTTGGGCCTTTAATACTGCTCGCACAGCATGAGTGCCAAAAACGTACTCAAACAAGGCATTTCTACTATTCAGGAAACTCAGCCTATCGTTATACAGATCCGAGTAGTTTCTACTGCGCGAAGAATTTGCACCAAAACGTTCTTGCCGTGCTTGCCTACGTTCCTGTAGCTCGTGATCCTTACGAGCAGCTCGGGCTCGACGCTGTCTTGCCACCTTTTCATCCAATTTTTCTCTATGTGCCTTACTGATGTTACCGTACTTTTGTTGAAAGAACTCGTCTTTACTTATGTTTTTCTCCTCCCATGGTTTTTGTTGTGTTTTGGCAAAGGGAAGGTTCTTTTCAAATGACTTCACATTGCGTGAGCTTGAATTATGAGACTTGAAGACAGGAACGATCTCACCAGATCCGCTTTTCTTTAAACAGAAGCTCAGGGTACTGAAACATTTCAGAGAGAGTCTAAGCATATTACTAAGGGGTTAGTGCAATCAGTTATACTTTTCTGGGGTAGGATGACTTAGGCAAGTTTTATGCAATTTTCGATTCATTTTTCATCGCATTTTTCATACATCCTTCCTCATCGCTCTTGACATGAATTATTACTATTGATGAATTGAGGCTATGGGTATAGATTTCAATATTATCGAGGCCGTTAGTATTATTAAAATTATCAGTATTAATAAAGTCATTATTATTAACAAAATCATCATTACTGATAAAATCATTACTATTAATGGTCGTGCTACAGATATTTGGTACCAACTCTAGCAACATATAGCACCGCAGTCTAAAGACTAATAAATAATATTGCACAACTTTTTCTCTAATGTAGCAAATTAAAACAATACGCCTTTAGTACTAGGGACATCGTTGGTGCCGTTGCTGGATATGGCTTCCTTGATAGCTATAGCTAATGCCTTAAATGCACTCTCAGCCCGATGATGGTCATTGGCTCCACGTAAGCAATCAACATGCAAAGTGATTCCAGCACCCTGAGCAAAAGACTCCAATACATGGGGTATCATTTCACACGACAAGTCGCCAATTTTTTCACGCTTCAAGCCTAAGTCAATCACTGCATAAGGTCGGTTCAGCAAATCAACCACAGCTCTACTTAAAGCTTCGTCCAAAGGCGCAAACCCGGTTCCAAACCGCTTAACACCGCGAACCTGGCCTAATGCCTTGTGAAACGCGAGTCCCAACGCAATAGCTACATCTTCTGCCGTATGGTGGTCATCAATATGCAAATCCCCAATACACTCAACCAACAACGACCATCCAGAATGCTTAGCCAATGCATGAAGCATATGATCGAGGAATCCAATACCAGTCTGTACCAAGATTTTTTGCAGACTAGTAGCTTGTGAAGCATGCTCATCATCGCTCTTCTCCAGGAAAAGCGATTTTTCTAGCGAAACGGCTCCTCCATCAAGAGAGAGAGCAATTTGGATCTTAGTCTCGTTAGTATCTCTTTGAATTGTAGCACTTCTCATTACAAATAAGGTATGAAGGTACTACTTGATAAGTTCTTATGACTCAGAGATCTTGGCTATATCCTGGTCCAAAGATGTCCTGCAGATTAGAATAAAATGATGTAAACGATAAATGTCAGTTATCAACATGTTAGAGGCTATTTAGTGTTTATGACTATTGAATTTTGAATGGTATTTAATTCCGAGTGGTATTAAATATTAAAGAATAATATATAATAATAATATCAAGACAACTATTAGTGATTATTAAAGAACTAAGGAGAATACTAAATCTTTTGACATTAAGAAGGATCCATCGGCCCCAAGAGCATAAACAATCACAGGCTATAAACTATTGAAGGAAAAGCTATAAAAGTTTTTATTAGCTATCAGAAGATAGAAATTGAACATTGCCGAGACTTAATTGTGGTGAGTTACGTATTGGAATCCTTAATTATAGAGTGTTTGTTCATCATCTGTTCTGTCGTGAGTCTGCTTGCTAAAAGCTCATCTATTAAAAGTTTGTTTATTGAAGCTTTATCAAAAACTTCATCGAGCAAAACCTCCAATAAAAACTTTTCCTATAAAGATTTGGCCTATAAAGATTTGGCCTATCAAAACTTCGCCTATTAGAAATTTACTTGTTAGGACTCTAGGTTGAAATTTCATCTACTAATCATCAGCTATACCTCAAGCACATCACCCATATCATTTTATAAATGTACACTTATATGGAAATTCTTCAGAAATGCTTTTACAAAACCATTGGTTGGAATGAAAATAACATTTATTCCAATATAACAGCTACATCACAGGCTTTACTTGAATTTCCAGTTCCCAATGGAATAAAAGTCGACTCCTCCAATAAATCTACCGATCAATTAGCCTCAAGCTTCACCCTTTCAAACAGCAACACTATTAATGGATCATTGGCATACCTATACTCTTCAGTTCCGCTTCGCAATACTATGGGAACTGGCGATATTTCTTTGCAAGATGCCATTGCAGGTTTCAGAATTATTGAGCCCACGGGCAGGACAAGCAGTAAAAGTGAAAAGAGCATTCATAGTAACCCATCATTGCTTTACGGTAGAATGTACTTTCCAGGATCAGCCTTAGAGGCAATGTTTATCAAGCATATAGCCAAGAATACTCAATTGCTTATTAAGTGTGTCAATAACCCTCGCCTAGAGAAAAATGGGACTATGATTGTTTATTTGCAAACAAACACGCCCCGATTTCTGCGTGAGTTCATTTACTCTACTAATGAGGCACTACTTGGATTCAGATGCTTATATAACTTTGGACATTTTAGAGCGGGTGATAGTCCAAATTTGAATAATTTGATTCCCAAATTTGACAACTCTGTTGTTTCAATAGGCACAGAACTATGGTATGCAGCCAGAACTATGAGTCCTGGCCTTTCAACTGCGCTCCGCTATTCCACTCGATCCACCTCAACTGGTAAACCATTGACCATGACATTGGCACTTAATCCTATTCTCGGCCACATTTCGTCCACATACACAGTCAAGACATCTGTAGCATCAACTATATGCTCTAGATACGACTTCAATTACTTTTCGTATGCCAGCAATTTATCATTAGGATTTGAATTATACAATTATTCTCACCATCAAGATTCATTCTCTCCCAAAACTACAGAATTGAGCTCATCACTACCCGAAACTCTAGGGGGATCGCAGAACGTACCCTCACAGTATAAAATGACCTCAAATTCAACAGACACAATTTCAATTGGGACATCTACGCTTTTAACTTGCCAACATCCAAACAGTTTGATCATAAATCCTATTCAGAACTTGGATAATTACTATCATATAAACCCGTCATTGTTACCAAGTAAAAACGAAATGTCTTCCACAAATGAATTACAAAATGCCTCTGGAGGAGCTACTACTACTTTCCAAAGCCTTATCAACGAAAGCCACTTCTCCAGTGTGATCAAAGCATCCACCAGTTTAAACGATAGAATGGTCAAGCTTTTATGGGAAGGACGTTGCAAAGACTTTTTAGTGAGTACTGGTATCAAAGTTTCTCTTGCTCCAACTACATATAGCCCCGAACTATGTAAGTTTGGAGTCTCATTCTCTTATGCTTGTTAATAGAAAGTATAGTGTTGGCTTTATATAACTGCAATGTCCGGGTAAAGTACTTATACCGAAAACTGTTTCTCAATGAAAAAAAAATAGCACTGAGGAAGAACCGCTACACCGAGTGGAGAGAAAGTGCAACAAATAGGCCATAATGAATAGCCAGGAGCTCTTTAATCTAGTCAAAAACTCCAGGTTGGCACAAGTTGCAACACCCATCCTGAAAAAAATACGTGGGACTTCAGCCATCCCCACACACCAGACCATATACACGCCTAAATCAAGTGCTATTCGGTCACAGTATGGTATTAAGACTTCATTGCCTAAAGAAATTGGATACGCATACATATCATTCAATGATATAGATAACCACAAGAATATGCCAGATGTTGAGAAATCTACTAGTAAAATGTACAACCGATTGCGGTTCCAGGAGTCTGGCCTTGTGTTGAACAGTCCTCATGCAAAGTCCAACCCTTTATTTTCGAATGCCAAAAACACTTCATATTCTCGCAAGACTGATGATACAATTACGAATGTACTCAACTTGCACGGAAAAGTTTCTCCAAGTGAGGTCCAAAATCTTTTGGATAGAAACCCTCGCATGTTCAAACAGTTCCAAAAGTTTTTGCTTAAAAATCACCCTCAAGCATTAATGCTGGGTATTTCGGGTAATTCTCTTGTTGATTCAATTAAAAAGTTTTTGGCCACTTCTCCAGAAATAATCAAAAATGAGATTGATTTGAAATCTTTGATTAAAACAAATGGAAAGGTTAATGGGACCTTTATGCCAACGTATATTCAGGGTACTGGCGGATTTTCTTACAACCAAAAAGGAAGATTGACCAACACTCCAAACGGTATAAAATATGGCACAATCATGCCTGGTAGACTTGTTGGTGGTAAAGAGGCAGCTATTGGTGGATTTGTGGCCGGTGTTAACGAGCGCGATACTACATTGCAGCACAATTACGCAAAAAATTACCCTGGAAAACACTCAAGACAGTTTGTTATGCCGTTCAAGATTTCTAGTGCTGAGTTGTCTGAATCAGGCTCTATCATGCTTAATGCTGATGGTGTTAAGGTTGGTAACTGGATGCAAAAGCGTCTTAATTCTCACGAATCACCTGATAGATCAAACTACAAACCAGCTAACCCTAACTTTGGAAACTTAAACGAGAGAAACAAGGACACTGATAGTTTATTAAAGCTCTTAGGTGTATAAATATTCTTTAAAATGGAGTTAAACTTAACTAGGTAAATGAGGTGAGATATGTTTGGTTTCTATGCACTTTGAGAACTAATATATTTAAGGATTTTGTTATCACACTAACGATATATATTTCTTGTTTTGAATCAGCCAGTTCTTTACACCATTTAGGGTTACAGTTTTTTATTAACTTTGTATCATGTATATACATATCTAATAATTAGATAATTTTATTAGTTTATATTAGTCAGATTGATTCTGGGTTATTGTGTTTCTATTGATAACACAACCAGGGAATCTACCGGTTTGGCATCTTGCTTGGCCTTTTCTTGCTTGACATCTTCTTGCTTGACATCTTCTTGCTTGACATCTTCTTGCTTGACATCTTCTAGTCTGGCTTCAGTTTTATTAGCTTGTTCTGCCTCTGCCTTTTCCTTTTCAAGCCTAGCTTTTTTGATCGCTTTGGTCTCATACTTTTCTTTAGTTTTTCTCTTTTTAGGACCTTGCTGTGTAGTACCAGAGGGTTTATCAATTGTTGAAGGAGGGACACCGGGCATTTTCTTTTCCTCCTGAATCAATTGTTGGCGAATATCATCCGCAAGTTTTTCGTCCAACTTACCATCAACCTGGTACCATAAATAAAAATTAGGCATTCGGCTACCATTTTTCAAAATATGTGACATACGCTCTTGAACTTTGTATAGGGGTTTGACACTATTCACTACAATTGGAACAAATCTTAAAGGAATATTGTGTATGGTGAATGAAATAGCAGTGAATCTTATTTCTGGTTCGGCTGGAGGCTCAAGCTTTTTGGAAATCGCTGTTTTGCGCGGTGGGGGACGTTTTTTCTTTTGAGTAGAGCCCTTTCTAGATCTAGTACTTCTAGATACTAGGTCTTCATCTTGAGGTAGTTGAGGTTCATCAGCATCATTTGATTGTAATTCTTCATCTTTCAAGCTTGTATCTGTGTTTGTTTCATTGTTAATATTGAGAGCCTCTTTACTGTCTGTAATAGGTTCTGCCGAGTTTCTCGATTCGCCAGTTGGCCCTGGAATGGGTTTCATATTACTAATATTGTTTTTTTCAACCTCCTTGATATGCGTATCTAGATTTGATTCTTGAAGAACTTCATTATCTAGTTTTTGCTCTATGTTTGGGCACAACTCCTCTATTTTCTCCTTCTCCTTTGTTTCCTCTTCCTTTTTTAAAATTTCCTCCTCCTTAGGCGTTTCTTTAGGTTCAAATACCCTCCCATCTTCAGCCACCTCCTCTTCATTTAGTTTCTCTTTCTTTTTCTCTTCATCTTGCTGTTTAGTTTTTTCTTCCTTCTCTTTAATTTTCTTATTGTACTCTTCTAAATGTTTTTGATACACGTTCACTTCTTTGTGATTATGTATCCATAGAAAGCTAACCAATATGTCTCTTACTTCTTCATCCTCCAGCTCCCCTTTGTTACTATCAATAGGCTCTAGAACTTCTAGTACAGCATCCAGTGGAATTCTAAATCTGATATTAGCATTCTCAACGTACTCAAATAATATAGTAGCATCATTTAAATACCTTTCTTGAAATGCAGTTAGTTTTTGATCCTTCGGTACCTTCTCCTTTTTCTCCTTTATTTTTTTTTCCTTCAAAGGCTTTTTCTCTTTTGCTGCCTTCTTGTCTTTAAAAGAATTATTATCGGAATCTACTGGGATTTGTGTACCATTGGGCGAATGCATTGGTGGATTAGAAAAAAGGTACGAGTGATGAGGCTGTGCACCCATTTCTCTGGCCTTTTTTATATATCCTTGAAATGTCACAATTTGTTGCGGAGTGGCACTACCCAGGGCAACAATTTTCATTAATTTATTCAAGGACTCATCAGTTCTTGCAATTGCATTTAAGTTTGATATCATTATGGTATTTTCCACAGACTGCATGTTATTGGGGTCACTTCTGGGGGGAACCGTGGCAGAAGGATCCTGGTTTTGAGGAATAGTCTGGTTTAAGGTATTTGCGGAAGAGCCATGTGCAGTTTCAGATGAAGTAGGAAAAGCTTGGTGAGTAGCAGGATATTTTGTTACTGCTTGTTTTTTACTTGTTCCTTTGTTGTTTTTAGTTGGTTCTCCTTTTCCAGGCTGCATCTTAGTCAGAGTTTCTTCTTGCTTTTTAATACTATTTTTGGCTGGTAACTTGTTGAAATCTGAACTCAGACTTTCAATTTTGTTTTCATTTACAGTAGTTGCACTTTTATCGACACTGTTGTTTAAATTTTCATCAGAGCGCTTTTCTTGTATTTCAGTATTGGATATTTTTTGGCTCAAGCTAGAGCTTTCACCCTCAAGCTTTGTAGTATTAAAATGATTATTGGCCTTCAAGGCTTCGATCTTGGCTTCTTTTGACTTGGGAACCTTATCAGGACGACCATCCTTCGCGATGAATAGCCTTATCTCAAACGTGTGGGGCCCAAGAGACATCGATGCATCACACAACTTAACCATAACATCTCTTGCACTGACATCGTAACCCAAAACAGGTTCACGATCGCCAAGAGACTCATCTTTAACAGATTTTGGTAATGGTTTGTCTTGTTCGGCCAACTTTTTGGCGTAAGAACTTTGTTTGACCCAATATAATTCAAACATTGGACAAACGTGGACAAAATTGAACCTAGATTTCATCAATGACCTATAGAAAACCCCAGAGTCCTTAATTGTCAATGGGTTCTTGAGAACATCTTCGTAATGGCCGTTGGGGGGTGAATTAAATGATACTGGTAATCCGTTAATTACATCAAATGGCCGCACAATTGCTTTCGAGAGGAGTTCCTGCTCCTTTTCGATCTGCTCCCTTTTAGCCGAAGTAATTCGCCTTCTTATACGAGGTGCCATGTTATAGTCTCTATGGGAGGCCAGGCGTAGTGCGTTTGAGCGATGATTATTCTGCTAACCTGTTTTAATTTTTCAATTTGTCTTTTCTTGTTTGGAATCGCTCTGGCACTTTTCATTGGGGCCAATATACACAACCCATATTTCTAGACATCGATATTTGCGTAGAAGACACTTAAAATGTTTACTATACTCTATTTAGATGTTGCTCTCAAATACCTCGAGACCCTGATTAAATAAATTGATCATAGACTCAAGTTCATTGACTAATTTTTGCTTAGGAGTGGAGTCCATAAAAAACTCGGAATTAATGGGAGGAATTGTAGGAAACTTAGTTGTAACGTTGTTTAACGAATTATTACTAGCCATTCCAATACTTGCCACAGACGCGGCTCTTGTTAAAAACATGTTTGGACCAACAGAGTTTGTAGCTGGTGTGTTAGTCCCGCTTGCAGGGTTTGCACTTCCTGCCAAGGTTGCAAAGTTTGGCCCATTAGACAATTGGTTCAAATGCCCGAGCCTTGTGCGTTGATTAGACACAGAATCAGATCTCTCTCTAGATATAAGTGCTTCATTTTCATTGACACTGTGTTCAGTAAAAAACTGGTCGTTTTCAGTTACGGGGGTCATAGTCATTGGAATGGTAGCAGCTTGTGCTGGATTGATACCAAACTGATTTACATTTTCGTCCTGTTTATGGTTTGTTATGTTATCTTTTGTTAATGCAGATAATGTATTGACGGCGTTTGATGGAGTAGGCATCTGGATATGAAAACCAGGCCTTGATTTGGCAAGTTTAGGATTCTTTGAACCCGAAGATGGAGTTGAATTAGGCATAGTGGTACTACTCAGTCCAGGGTTTGTAGATGCAGAGTTTGTTGCTGCCTGGTTTTGTGTGTTTGTTGGATTTAAACTTTGCAGTGGCGTATTTGAAGTATTGGGAGTGGCAACACCAGAGTCATTTCCAACCTTGAGATTGATTGGCTGTAGTAATGGATTGGTTGTCGATTGTAGAGCCTTCATCGACTTAGATGGTGAGCTTGTTGCTGTTGAGAGACTAGCAGATGAAACGAGAACAGAGTTCGATGGAGGTTTTGGGGATGGAGTATTAGAAGAAATACTCATACTTGTGTACGGAGGTGTGTGCGATACGGTATTATGCGATTGAGATGGTCCTAAGGACTGCAATGTGGATTGTGAAATTTGTCCTAATGATGTAGCAATCAAGTTCATACTTCCCGATGTGTTGGAAATAGTACGTTTTCTTGGTTTACCTGTTGGAGGTCCCGAATGACGAGAATCTCCCGATGCTGATTGAGTATGGCCCAATGGAGGTGGTTTATTGAGGGATGGATGAGTATTTGTAATGGAAGCGGTATTAAAGCTTGCCAAATTTTCCATATCGGGTATTTCAATTGTAGGAGATTCCATTCTTTCATTGAAGGGGGTTGTCGATTTGGAGTGGTATTCATAACCTCCCGTTGTGATAGGTTGTGGTAGGTCCATATTATCTGAGGAATTTTCGGAGCTTTCAAAAAGCACTTGTAAAGACTTGGGTATCTCGGAGTACATGTTTTTGGAGCCAGTATTCGTATTCACAGACTGATGTCCATTATTTGTTCTTTGGTTTCCAATTGTGCTATTATGTGTACTCGTGTCAGCACGAAAAGTTGAAAGTGACTGATATTTGTCTGTGTCATCAGTGTTGCAATTATGAGCATCTTCAGAACTTGGTATTTCAACTTCATTTTCAACAATGTATTCTTTGCTACTCAAGGAGTCAAAGTCCCATTTGACTTGGATTTTGTTTGCGCCTTGTGGATTTTTATGCGCTTGATCGGCAGTAGTCAGATCTTGTGCTGAATTTGGTGGCGTCGGAGGAATATTAGCAGCGGCGGCATTTTCGATTTCTCCTTTGTCTTCAGGCAATTCATCCTCCAAATTGACAAATATAGAATCGCGAGAAGAGTTGCGATCTCTCCAATGCAAATATTTAGATATAACCTCCCTTAGGATCAGGCATGGATAATTTTTGTTGAGCCTAACTAACTTGCATTTGAGTAATTCATCTGCGGATGGTCTCTCATCAGGGTTCTCATCTAAACAAAGGGCAACAAATTCCTTTAATGCAGAGTGATACTCTCTTCCTTCTAAACGAGGCGGCGTCAGCTTTGAGATCAACTGCATCGCCCACATGGCGTCCTTATCACAATAAGGAGGATTACCAGTCGCAATCTCATAAACAGTGATACCTAAAGACCATATATCAGCCTTGCTGTTGTATGCATCACCTTCACGAATTACTTCCGGTGCCATCCAGTAAGGAGTTCCGGCCATTGTAGTTCGTTTAAGCGCATTAGAAGTAACTTTAGTTGCAACACCAAAATCACATAACTGGACAATACCCTCCTTTGTTATCAAAATATTTGCAGCTTTGATATCACGGTGAATAAATCCAAGTCTGTGGACAGCGCACAATCCTGTTAAAAGCTCTCGTAAAAGTACACCTATGTAATGATCTTCAAAAGGTCCAGCTTTAAGGAGTGTTCTTAAAGACCCTCCTGCGCAATAATCCATAATAATCCATAATTTCGTGTCATTCAAGAATGATCCATAGTAATGCGTGACATTTGGTACATTCTTGAGCTCTGTCAAGAACTGAATCTCTTGTTGTACATCGGCAACTTCATTTTCCTCGGTGTCCAAGTTCAAGACTTTAATTGCCACCACTTGCTTTGTTTGTTTATGATACCCTTTATAAACCACACCAAACTTTCCACGACCAACAACCTCTGTTCTCTTATATAACGACGATACTAAACTCATATCCTTCTCTAGCCGTTGTTACAAGATGTCTTGTACTAGCCATGAGTTGTAGTGAACCAAGCAAAAAAATCTTCAGACCAGATCAAATGTTAAAACAAAGATGTATAATGCGCTCAACAATGGAGGTTTTAAAACTAGTGTCTGATAAACGACTATTAGTATCTGCTTAAGGAATGTTTGGGGATGTTGTGCAAGGCTGAGTTTGTGTCGATGCTGGATTTGAGTATTGCCTGTGTTTCGCGTCTAAACTCTGTGTGCAGGCAATTACACCACCAAACCTGAGACACCTGGATACTGGTTTTAGCAGGGTTGAAGAGTTGATGATTAGACATAATTCATAATAGTATTAGTCAGAATAGTTCCACTGCTATTGAGACTATTGGGCCCTTTTCGTAATTGAACCGGTCACTATGTATATTTGAGAATTTGGTAAAGAAAATAGTTCATCGCTATTTTATCGAGTGGCAGATAAATATATTATTGAAATTATTTAAGGCATATTTAGTTGTAGTAGTCTTGTAATGATGTAACTTATTCGAAAAACTACTAAACCAGAGAAGAATGTTTTGATTAAGGTTGAGATGATTGTAACCAGGCTGATAAATACAAATTTATTTTTAAAAAGTATTTACTTGGTTGAAATATATATAAGGCAGAGGCATCTCAATTCTCAAACAATACCAATAAAAATTGTTCAATCTACTTTGTGGCAAAACTCATTTCAATTATGGCTATTATAATTAGACTGGTTGTATTAGTCTCCGCTAAAACAGTGGTTTTCAATAATATAAGGACAACCAGTCCCAAATTTCTTCAAAATTGTCTCTATGATAATAGCCTTTGAAAAGCCCAAAAACCACTTTTAACACGTAAGCTGCTAAAATGTATATATAATTGAGATTCCGCTTAATTACAAGCTTTTGAGTTCAATCATATTTTCCACTAAACTCTCTATCTCTGGGAAATCTGTCCTAAACAATGCACATTTCTCACTTATTGATTTGCAAGCAACCTCCTTTGTTTCCAAATTCGTTTCCTCAGCCATATATAGTACTAGAAATTCAATAATCTTAAAATTGAGGTGTTGTTGGTTAATAATCGACGCCAGTTCTTTGCTCGTCTCGGGTGTTTGCTGCGCCATGCTTCGAGCTTTGTCAAATGTCGACAACTTAAATTGGCGTATGATAATAGAGCATCCATTATTTTCTTCAAATACTCTGTAGTTTTTTATGTTTTTTAAAAGAATGTGAATCAATGTCAGGATGAAGGACACCACAAGCCTCACTTGTTGGTGGAAAGAATCACTCTGCAAAAAACCAAGAATAAGTTTCATATTACTACTGCGATTAAAAAGCTTCCGCAGTTTAGGGTGCATAAGTAAAATACCCTGTAGTAACCGATTACATGTCAAGAGTTGTTCCTCAGAAACACTTTCGTGTTTTCGTGAAGCATGCTGATAGACATTTATCAAGTGGCTTGCGATATTGTATTCAAAAGTATCCTGAAGCGACTGGAATGTGGCTAACAATGTAGAGGCCTGTGATACCGTGTTGGCAAAATCTGGTACTAACTGTGCGAGGAAACTGTCCATTTGCTCCAAACCGCACAAACACTCACTAACGTCATTTGAATCTAGCAATTCAATGAGATTAATTATTTGTTCCTCCATACTATAACATTAGGCAAGGATATTCAGCTGATTGTAAAGCTCATCCCAAAGTCGTTACAAGTCTGTTGGAGCGATACTATTGATTGTTAGAGCCTGCACAGGGCCTCCACCATCATTCCAGGCACTTTTTTTTTGGCGAAATGCATAACTTCAGCACTAGATAAAGTTTCAGCAGTGTTGTTTACACTGGTGGCTTCTTGGTACTGATAGGGAATGGGATCATTGTAATTATAGAAATACAAAAAGCTTAGAAATATACCAAGATTCATTTTAAAATTTTCAAAGCAAGCTAAAGTGAGCTATAACGAGAAATAACTTCAAGTTTGGTATACAGCCGTTTTGTGATTGAGCTATACTCGGGAAAACACTCATATAATGCAGATGCTTGTGCTAGAAACGATGTCTAGTTCGACTTCGTCGATTTTTTTTGGTTGCTGTGTTGCAGTGGTATCATCTGCGATACAATCACTTGGTATTACACTACAACGCAAATCACATCTTCTTGAAATGTTAAACATCACAGAGCCCTCACACGGACCGGAAAACTATCCTTCTCCGCATCACCAAAGTAATAATAATAATAATAATAACAACAACAACAACAACAACAACAATAATATCAATAATATCAATCGCCACCATCTACAGCGTCGAAAACGCAGTATGTGGCTTACTGGATTCATGCTTTTCATTGTGGCTAATGTCTTGGGATCACTAATTCAGATTACAACGTTGCCGCTCATAATACTATCGCCTTTACAAAGCATTGGTCTTATTTTTAATTCGATTCTAAGCTGTATGTTGCTACCTGGGGAAAAGTTTACCAGAAAATTAGGCATAGGTACAGTGATGATAGCAATTGGTGCACTTATCATTGCATACAATGGAGGTGGTGCCTCTTCAGCTGGCGGAGGAAACAGCGGGGGTAGCTCAAAAGATCGATTTGACTCTGTGCTACAACATCTCTTAAGTCGCAATTTTTTGGTTTGGTTTATCATGACATTTGTTGTATGTGGAATATGTGCTATCACGAACCATATTTTGCTCAGGCAAAAATCTAGCACAATAAAGATTGCAAAACGTTACCGCTTTTCCACAGGAATTGGATACGGCATTATAAGTGGTACACTTACTGCACATACTTTTCTTTTTGCCAAATCTATTATTGATGTTATCATCGAGACTATCTTGAACAATTCACTGAAGCCAAGCAAACAACTAACAAATAGCCCTGCTCCTTATTTTTTATTGGCGTTTATACTCTCCATCATTGCGTTACAATTAACAGCGTTCAACTTGGGCTTACGTCAGATTTCAACTCTGATTTTATATCCCTTATGCTTTTTGATATACAATTTGGTAAATCTCGTGAATGATGTTATCTTTAATTCATTACTTTCCAATAAAATAATTACATATACCCAATTCGCCTGGGTAGTAGTTGGACTATTGGGAGTATTTTGCGGCGTTGTGGTTATCAGTTGGGATAGTGCATTTGATTACCAACACGAAGAAAATAAATGTACAACGCCACTTGAAACTCTGTTTCCTAAATGGCAATATCTGTCAATGGCCTCACCTGAAGATCTCAGAAAGTTCCTGGAAATTAATAATTCTGGTTATAGTGGTTATAGCGATAGCTATGCTCATGGTGGCGATTCCTCGGAAAATATAAACGTCGCATCAGATCGCACAGTATCTAATTCACCAATTATAAACCAGCCACCTAAACGTGTGTGGTCTTTTGAGCAATCTCAATTACTTTCTCTGATGGACATATAGCTCTTTTGACGAGTTTGGGGCTAATCCTTTTATAAATCTCTTCTAGTGTGTCCCTCGATTCAAATTTGATTGTGACGCATAATACCGTCATAGATATACGAAAGCCACTGGTTGGGCTGTTTCGTTTAGTAATATACCGTACATATAATATCAAACACTTTTAATGGGTGCACTCGACGTCAACAATGTAATAAAGAAGTGAACTTGGCCAGGTGCCATAGTTTTATTATGCTACACACATACATAAATTTATACATAAGCTTGATTAATATGGCTTTACTGACTACTTGAAAAGTTGAAATGACCTTGCTCAGTTTGCCAGCTGACGGTGTCATACTCTTCAGTAGTATTTTGCACCCAAAGCCAACAAATGAACAATACACGACCATTTACAATAAGATGGGAAACATCATCTCATCGCTGCTATATAGAGCGTTAAAATACTCAATAAAACCATGTCAGCAGGTTCCTTACTGACACCGGAAGAATTATACCAAAATAATGGTCCTATAAGTAACCCAACAGTAATAGCATATAGAGGAGTTAATGATTTAAAGATTCTCAAGGATTGGTTCTATAAATTCAGCACATCAGGTAAAAATGGCGTAGACCATCGATATAGAGCAGTACAGAGAGTTAAGGCATTTGCGTCTCGGGGGAAACTACCCCACGGTGTTGAAGCAACTTCATTTTTAACATCAATATGCCTTGATGATGAGTCAAACAGAATTGAGCCAGTTGTGCTTCGACTCTCTTTCACTATGGGATTGATTCGGTTTGTTAATGGCCTTTTAGATCCGTTTCAACAAGGAAACTTTGCTATACCCATGCATCAGCTTGCAAAAACTCTTGGTCTTCCTAATTTTTTTGTTGAACTTAGACATATGGGGACTCACGAAAGCTTGCCAGGCCTATCCATATTACGCATTGCTTGCAAGCGTGCATTGTCGTGGCTTTTCGAAAATTACTGGTGTCATATTGAGGATGATATCAATAGAGAAAATTTAAGTGTTGAAACAGATAATGAGCTTTATGCAAGTCCAGAAACCTTATATGTGGAATCAATAACATCGCAAATCAGACATAAAATCAATTCAACTCAAGCCTCTGTAAGTTTAAAATCTTTTAAGAAGATTAGAAAATTGAACATTGAAACAGTGTTGAAGTACCCACCGCGAGAAAACACAAACGAAATTGTTAATAAATACTGGAAGGTGGTTAAAAACATAGCACGTATGCTTAATATAGGCCCTTTCGTGAAAGATAACCATGTTGATCATTTTGATTTATTCAATGGGACTGATTTACTTATACGTATTCTTGTGTTTGATGATTTTTTGATCTACAATAAAGAAAAAGTTGAGAATAAGAAGAAGTTTAACAACTTGCTTACAAAGTTATACAAACCGTTGTTAGACTTTTTGGGTACCGAGTTCAAGTTGAAACTTTTCTTCGGCATCACCGATATTTTGGAAGATAACATTAGCAAAAGTAAATCCTCCTCTACTCTACTGCCGACTCAGCAAGTATTCAATGCTCTTGGATTTTCAATAACACGCGATTTTGAGATCCTACAGTTAATTGAATGGCTTGGTTTTCTCTACAGTGATATTACAACTGAGATAAAAACTGAGTCAAAAGAATTTGATGGTCGTAATATGCATGAACCAGACACATCGACAGCCTTGCAGAAAGTTACACCGGAAACACTTGTAAATAAATTTGCCAATATACAAGAGGCATATATCGTTCTGCACGGGGAAACCATTCAAAAAGTGCTATCACTGTGGTGCAACGGTTATTCTAATGAAACTATTGAATCGATGTTGCAAAAAACTACAGCAGCTATAGAACTAAGAAAGTTTCAAGCTCCACCGTCTTTGGATGAGCTTTTGAAAGCTGGTGATACATCCAAAAGACACAGCGAGGACACTTCGCAAGGTAGTTTTAAAAAGTCCAAAATGGCCCAAAGGTATTTTTTATTTGAAGAGCATACCTTCTGGAAACCAACGCCATTTGGCAACCCTGTATGAATATTAATAGAGTACTAGACTTCAGCCTTTGAACTAACTGTGGTAGCAATGTGCAGGATATAGATGTTATCTAATCGTGCAGTACGATCAAATGTCAATTAAAAACTGTTAGATTATAAGCAGTGTGATTGTTGAGGATTAACCAAACGACTTAAAGCAACGCACTTTAGCAGCAGTTTTTATCAATAAATTTGACTAAAGCCATACTCAGTAACTACTGCAAATATTTTGTATTGCTCTTTGTACTGAAAGCTATAATCTGCTAACAACTTTTCGTAGGGTCACGTCACAATCCTAAGAGCATTTTACTTGGTAATTACTATTACTGCAGGCTCGGAACACGTTACAGGAGCACAGTGCTGATACATGATGAGTCCGCAATGGATTCCGCAGAATATACAAAAACGACTTCTATTGTATGTGTTACAACAGTTATCCTTTTTTTCCGAAATCGACCTACCTAATCTCGAAGAGGTATCCTTGAACAACATTGTTTTGCGCGATATTGCAATAGATCCTGAAAAGATAGGGAAACTACCAGGATGCAACTTTAGATATGGTCTGGTTGGGACACTTGAGCTTAGTACTGTTTCATCAGGAAGTTTGATGGGTGGCGGAGGTGTCAATATTGACGCAAAAGATGTGGAAGTTGTCATTTCTCCGGATCTTGAATTTGATGAAAATATAAGCAATAGCGTACTGTTTCTGTTGGCTCAAAGTACAGCTAATTTGGTTCACACTATGATGCCAGATTCTGAGGATAACAAGAAAAACAGTGATAATTTAGACAGTGAGGAGTACCAAGATGAAAATCTTTCCGAAGCTAGCATATCACAATCAGGTTCAAGCTCTTCGAGCTCTACTACAAACACTTCTACTGTGAAAACATCGGCTCTCGGAAATGTGATGCAGAGAGCAGTGGAAATGGCTTTAGCTAGACTTCAATTTAAAATAACTAATTTCAAAATTAAGTTGGTCTCTGAGCTAACAGATTTAGTACTTGAAATCCAAACCATCAATATCCATACTTCAAATGGGAAGCGAAATATAAAAATAGAGGGCATGCTGCTAATTACATTAAAACCGGATATTAATCCAGGAGATTTATCCGCATCACAAGAAAACAATACCCAAAGTACAGGTAGCGATGAAGATGAGAATGATGGTGAAGCCGACTATGAAGATGATGCAGCTCATTATGGCGATGAATCATTAATGAATAGCATGGTTTTCACACATGACGAAGCAAGTTCAATTTATATGAGCGCGACTTCACAATCATTTAAGAACGATAGTAAAAACGATGAACACGAAAAGACTGACAATATGCGCAAAAACAACCTGTTGAATTGCCTGTCACCAACATTGGCTCACATAAACTTTATAGAAATCGAGTTTGAAGGTTTGTCACATGTGTCAGATTTAAAAATTGATATAGGAGATATCAAAATAGCTGCAACTCCAATACCTCCAACTATTTTGTCGATAATAAGCGGAATATCAAGGGCTTTAAAGGTTAAGTATCATCATCAAAGAAAAGAAAAGTACACTACCAACAAATCAGGACTTGGTACCCACTCCAAATTTCCACAGTATGAAAATGACGACGACGAAGTCAAATATGGCGACGACGACGAATCAAGCGGTGATGATGTCGATGAAAACGACACGACACTTCTTTTACTCAACAAAATTCACATTTCGAATATATTAGTTAGTACCACCTCCGCGCTTCAGAAGAATGGTGAATTTTCTAGCTCCAACCATTTGTTTTTTGTTTTAAGAAATGTGAATATCAAGCAAAAAGGTGAAAGTTTGTTATATGGTGGAGTGGAATCATTTAAAATATTACGTTCATCATCAGGTACAGAGAATACCAATGTTTTTCACTTTGAACATGAAGAGAATCCCAGCCCTCAGTATTTTACAGGGCTTTCAACTAATTGCTTGAATGCTAAAACAGCAAAATCCACATCTCCGAAGGCAGACATACGTTTTGAAATATTTCAAAAAAAAGATCCCACGGCCTACTCTGACACCGAGATCACAATACTACTATCAAAAACAGCCTCCTGCGTCTTAGATATTGATAGTACGTCTACGTTATACAATCTTGTAACATCAACTGAAAAAGTAGTAGACAGCTACAATTCTTTGAAGACCATTGCAGAAACCTTCTCCAATAAGAATTCCAAAAGTAAAAAGCATACCAGATATCCTGTTAGTGCTGATATACAGCAAACACAATTTATTCTACAGACAGCAGAAATAAAAATTCTAATTAGGCTCAATCAGGAATTAAGCTTAAGAATAAATATTTCACCCATTCTGTTTAATTCTTCTCAAGATCAACTAAGTATCGTGGATATTTTTGTCGAGTCTTTAGAGCCAGATTCAGAAAATTCTGAAATACTCAAAATATCGAAGATTGCATTGGTTACAAAACTCCGTGAATTTAAATCTTTCATCAACAGACCTGGTACTTTAGGTATTGCCCCTGCTCCGAGAGAAATTATCCTATCATCAAGCCTAAATTTGATTATCAATAAAATAATGATGTGCGCTAATTTGAAACAGCTTTCAACAATTTTTACACAAGTTACAACATTTGTTACTTGTTGTGAAAAAGAATTAACTCGAAAATCAAACTATTTGGCGAATTCGGTTGTTTGCTCAACAACTTCGGTCACAAATTCACACTTTAGATTAGAAAGCTCTATAGCGCAATCACAGAAAAGATCCCGGAAAATAGGTCCCAATTTTAATATCAGCCCAGCTTCGACTTTTCTTGGTACTTCCAGGCTTATTACAGCTTCGTTATATATCTTGATCAAAGATATTGAAATAAGCTTGACTGATTTGCTCCCCAAGTTTGGTGGCGCTATTATTCGCTTGAATGACACAGCAATATATCGATTAAATAATGACTTTCAAGGCTCTATACTATCTATAAAGCTTAGTCGAGTAAGTGGGAACAAGGAAGAAAATATTCTTTCCGAATACCGTGAGACTCAACAGAAATTACTTCTTTTTCCATTGATTTCAGTACATTGCAAAACTAATGATAAGGTATGCAACGTTGATATTACAGTCAAAAATATTCTTATAGAGTACTATGCTAAGTGGTTGGAGTTCCTCGAAAAGAATTCAGATGAAATAGCACACAAAACTAACCCCAAGAAATCTTCTGGAGTTGTCAACGCCAACCCAAATTTGGGCAAAAGGTTTGATGTTAGATTTTCTTTTTTGGACTGTGTCATTGGCCTTACACCTGGTCGCTTACTGTGCAAAAGTTATTTGGTTATTGAAAAAGGCAATTCTGACCTAACTATTGGGCTTCATCAATTTTATGTACGTAGCTCATTAAGAAACATAACTATGTTATTAATTGACGATACAAAGAATGTCGATAAAACAACCTTAAATCTGGCTGTTGCAGAATTTACTGAGGGGCAACCAACTTCTTCATATATTCCACCCTTGGCATATTATTTGGCAATCGGATATATATCAGTTGCCAAAATAAATTGTTTGCACATTGGGGCTAGCATCAACAAAAACATTGATGAGATGGTTAAAAGAAATGAGAGTTTAAAAATAAATGATGCGTGCTCGTTGGTAGATGTTAAAATAAACTCTGACAATCATCAATTAGAATTTTGTGCAGATTCGATGCATACTTTTCTTCAATTAATCAATGACTTAAAGTTGCCATTAAATTTTGAAGACAGTGATAGAGTTCGAATAACCTTAGATAAAACGGTGGATCTTATGAATGATATTGATCTAAACCAGTTTAAACGGGACCCCAAAGAGTCTCTTAAAGACCCTATCAATCACGGCTCGTGCAATCAAGCCCCAGAAACCACCAACTTAAATCGAAAAGGCCACGCAAAAATTAGCAAGAAATCTGAGAATTCTACTAGTAACAGGAATACGAAACACTCAACATTATTTTTTAAAGAGGACCATTTTGTTACATCACCAATCAATCCGCAATTAAGTAAGATGGTTTACCCTCTTAAAATGAACATAAATCTTTCCAAAATTAAAGTTTATATATATGATGGCTATGATTGGAAAGAGACTAGAAAAGCAATCAAGGGTGCAGTGAAAAGAATAGAAACTCAGGCAATATTGGAAAAAGACAATAAAAGAAGATCAAGAGCTGAAAAGCAAAATAATTTTAACATTAATGACTATATTGCAGATTCATCCAAGGTAAGTAGCAATAGTCTGCAACAATCAAAGGAATATTCCAATAAACTTCCTTACAGAAATGAAGCAGTTAATATTGATGAAGAAGAATCTGACTCCGCAATTGGTGAGCTCTTATTTCAATCAGTACTTGTTTCTTTACCTAAGGGATCCGAACCTTCAAATTTGACAAAATCTATAAACCTCAATGTTCAGAATGGCTCCAAAAAAGATATAAATGATCAAGATACAGCTTCTAAGAGTGCTCAATTGAATTTTCAGTTGGGAAAGAGTTATAAAAACTTGAAGTTGCGCAGGTCCTCCGTCCATAAGGTTTTAGTGGATGCCAAAAATATAGAGGTGAACATGGTTGTTTATTCTTCCCGAGATCCCAGAAAAGATGTTACAGACGAATCTTTAGTGACGGAATACTTGAATTCTATTGAATTGAGACTTGACACAGTTAACATATTTGACAACCTACCAAATTCAACATGGAACAAATTTCTAAGTTATATGAATAGTTTAGGAGAAAGAGAGACTGGCACTAGCATGTTGAAACTTTCAATACTCAATATTAGACCTGATCCCAAACTTGTTTACAGCGAATCAATCATCAAAGCGTCAACATTACCCCTTCGTTTGCATATTGACCAAGATACTTTAAACTTTTTGTCAAGGTTCTTGGAATTCAAAGACGTGCGTTTTGAACTTCCTGTGGATGAAATACTATACATTCAGAAATTTGAGTGTGGACCCATTAGAATTAAATTGGATTACAAGCCAAAACAAATCGACTATCTTGGTATTAAAGCTGGAAAGACAAGTGAGCTTGCCAACTTTTTTATTTTGGATGGGTCTGATATTTCTCTTCCTGGGGTGAGTGTATATGGAGTGTATGGAATTTCAAACTTAGGTGGGTCTTTAGGAGAAAAATGGGTGCCTAACATTCGACAAAAGCAGGTTGCAGGGGTTTTGGCTGGCTTATCACCACTAAAATCAATTGTTAATATTGGGGGTGGATTCAAAAACTTGGTGGCTATACCTATTAAGGAATATCGGAAGGACGGTCGGTTAATTAGAAGTCTACAGAAAGGCACACGAGCGTTTTTTCAGAATACAGGTTATGAAATGCTAACTTTAGGAATCAAGCTTGCTAGTGGTACCCAGGTACTTTTGGAACAAGGCGAACAGCTTTTAGGTGGCGAAGGTTCCTCTGCCAGAACATCATCTGCTAACCAAAGAAGAAAAAGCCGGTCTGGGAGTAGTGATGACAATGAAGATGCAAAGTATGATGTATTGCCTAATAATATTAAAACAAATTGTGGGCTTATGGCGGGGTCTCAGATATTACACCAGAGTGTGCGGATTGATAAGGATCAGTATGGAAGTCGCAAATTGTACTCATGCGCAGAAATAGACGACGATGAAGAAGAAGACGCACTTACTGATAGGCTAAATCACGAACTTTTAGCCAAATCATTAATGATGTTGGAGCTGAAAAATGGCAGACAAAGAGCAGGAATAAATCGAAAGCCAGATAAAGAATATGGAAATTTTTACACAGAAGAATTGGCAGACTATGAATTTACAGACTCTGGGAATGAAAGTGAAGATGCCCAATATGACTATAGTGAAGAGTTTGAAAAATTGGTGAGTCTCTATGCCAATCAACCTGAGACTATTGAAGCAGGAATACGATTGGCATACAAATCTTTGGGCAAAAATTTTGACTCTACAAAACGGATATTAGTACAGCTAAGACAGGAATTAGAAGAATCCGAGACGTTGCTGGATCAATTGGTCTCGGTTCTTCGCTCATCGCCAATAATCCTCATACGACCTCTCATTGGTACTACAGAAGCGTTATCTAAGGCATTAATGGGACTCAGCAATAAAATAGATCCACTGCATCTTGTTGAGCTTAAAGATAAGTATGCTTTAGATAATTCTGATACTGAAAATAGTGATACAGAGTTTGATATCTGACTCTGCTACTATATAGCACAGTCAACATTTGATATAAACCCCCCGAAAAAAACCTAAGAACATTTTGAACGAGCTCATGTGCACGAAAGGCACCAATTTCCTATACGTTCACAGCCATGCGAGTGTCATGATTTTATGATAACAAAAGAAATGTGTACTTGGAGCGATGTCTTTTATACTAACAATTTCTGAAGCCTGGCTAATATTATTTTCAATGCTCACAACCTTGCCATTCTTCATAAATGTTTTCCTATAAATTTTCTTTCCAAGTGTGGCCTTCTGTATGCTCTTTATAGGAATCAGTTTTAAGTTACCCCAACACAGGCGGCGATACTCAATTGATGAAACTAAGTGCCTTAGTCTAATTATCCGAAATTGTCAAAAAATTGTGTGATTAGATTTTGTCGTGTGTTGTTTAAAAAATATTTTTTAAAGTTCTTTATCCATTTCCATGCGCAGAATACTGTACAAATAAATCACAGAGGGGAACGGAATGCCAATATTAATTATGTAACATCAGGAGGCAGCTATTAGATTATATGAGGCACTTTAGCGTTATCTTCAAGATAATTTTATTTTGGACTTGGTTGAAAAAAACCTTAGTTTTTTCAAAATCAAAAAAAAAAGAATTAAAAGCTTTATACCCCAATATGCTTTTATACAGAGTCAGAGTATTTGCCTATTTTATCTTTATGATGGTCTTGTGCCAAGATGGAGAGTAGCACTATTGCCTTGGCTATCTTTACCGTACTAGGTAATTATCCCCGGTAAATTCTTTAAAAGAAACTGTAGAACGATGCCTTACGGCGTAAGCTGGGTTTTTCAAATGCCCGTTTCTTTTTTAGTATCAGCACACTGCCATTTGGAACGATGCTGTCCGCGAAGAGGCTGCAACAATTAACAGAACGCCTAAGTAGAATTTTTGCACTTCACCTGCCGGAAACATCTCGCCTGTTATCTTTTAGTTAAAGCATGTTCAGCTCACGGGGTATATAGTATTTAAAATTTTTGTAGTTTTTTTGCGAAAAGAATAACGTTAAGTATAGAATTCAGCTGTTGAATAACCAAAAGCAAATTTCAATATTGCTTTAAAAGATATATGCCTTTCATCCTCAAAACTTACCTTCAATCAGTTCACTAATTAGCCAGAAGATCTTGCTATTAGGTATATTTTGATATTTTATCTTGTTTTCAATGCAAGCATCGCACAGAATTAGTAGCGAAATCAATCCAGTTGCAGATGATTCCATACACGTAAAGTCCCATAGGGTTGGACTGTCTGATTTAAGTCACTCTGGTGGTGATGAGGAGAAGAAGCTGGTCCAACAAGAGGTGTATAATGAAATTGTCGACACTGACTCTATCCATAAAGGAGAAGTTGCTGGTGATGTTCAAGGAAACATTAATTCATCTAGGTCATGGTTTCTGCGTTTTAAAACTCGTTTTCCTTATTACATGATTGCATTTCATATATTTTTGGCATGCTTTTTCACTGCATGGTGGTTGTCAATTATCATTCAAAAGCGTCACAGACACCAGTGGTTAATCCCCACAGTTTTTTGGGGTATGGCTATGGTACGCTTAATTACTTGGCACTGTCGCATCTTACCTTGGGCTTTGGGATACGTTCTGATTGTTTGGAACAAGATTATTGACATAATTTACACTCGTATTCTTAAAGAACGTTATCAGCGTCTTTTAGTAGGTGCTGGAATTACACTTGCAGTGTTCCTTTTGGGTACTTTCGTCACCCCTGAGACTTCTTTTTCGATGCGCAAGGACCGTGCTATTTCATTCTTTGGATGCGTGGTAACGATTGCAGTTCTCTACATCACTTCCAACAACCGTAACAAGATTCAATGGAACACCGTTATCGGAGGATTCCTTATGCAGTTTATTATTGCACTCTTCGTGTTGCGTACCAAGTGTGGTTACGATATCTTTAACTTTATCTCAACTTTGGCTCGTGAGCTTTTGGGCTTTGCCAAGGATGGTGTAGCCTTTTTGACTAACCAAGATATTGCTCAAATGGGTATCTTTTTCTTTGCAGTGTTACCTTCGGTTGCATTCTTTGTTGCATTTGTTCATATCTGGTACTATTTTGGCGTGATTCAATGGGCTATTGGAAAGTTTGCCTACTTTTTCTTTTGGACTTTGAGAGTATCTGGTGCTGAAGCAATTACTGCTGCCGCATCCCCCTTTATCGGTATTGGTGAATCTGCCATTTTGATTAAGGATTTGATGCCCTATTTGACTAAAGCCGAATTACACCAAGTTATGTGCTCAGGATTTTCAACTATTTCTGGTGCAGTACTTGTGGGATATATTGGATTGGGTCTCAATCCACAAGCTTTGGTATCCTCGTGTGTCATGTCTATCCCTGCCTCACTTGCAATCTCTAAATTGCGGTATCCAGAAACAGAAGTCCCTCTTTCATGCGGCCTGGTTCTGATTCCCAAACACGCTGAGGATGACAAAGACGCTCCTCAAAATGTGTTACAAGCCTTTTCGGAGGGTGCTACCTTGGGTATTCGTATTGCAGGGACTATGTTGGCTCAGTGCATGTGTATCATTGCCTTGGTGTATTTGATCAATGGTATCTTGGGCTGGTTCGGCCAGTTTTGGAATATCGATGGCTTATCATTGGAAATGATATTGTCCTATATTTTGTACCCAATTTCCTTTTTGCTTGGAACCCCACGTAACGAGATTTTGTACATCTCCAAGTTGGTTGCCACTAAGTTTGTCCAAAACGAATATGTCGCTTACTCTCTTTTGATGAATGACGCTCCCTATAATGCCATGTCCAAGAGAGGAACCATAATTGCCACATATGCTCTTTGTGGCTTTTCAAACTTGGGTTCTTTAGGTATCACTTTAGGTGTTTTAAACACTTTGACTAATGGCTCACGTGCTAAAGACATTTCTTCCACTATTATGTCTGCTTTGATTACTGGTGGTATAGCCACCTTAACTTCCGCTGCAATTGCCGGAATGGTTATTCATGACTTGGATCAATTCCACTTATAGTTGAACCTTCTTCTTTATGTATATATATTTGTGAGACGAAACACACTCATCTATAATCATTAGACTCTAATCAACATACTATAATGGCACATAAAATGCGTTTTGCAGCCTTCTTTATACCTTTTTTTGCCTTCAATCCGGGCTGCCAGATGACTAAGAAAAAAACTGCATGGGGCATCAAGCTCGTATATTCAAATGTCTATTTAAAAAATATACATTTAGATGCAAGTATAGCTGAAGCCATGCTTATGGACAAAATTATCCTTCCATTGGTTAAAAGTGCCAAGGAGCCAGATGTGCTATTATTTGATGTGGAAACTGTGAAGTTATTACGTGAAAAATATGGTATTTTAGGGGTACTTATGGGCACTTTGGCTCAGTACCCTCAACAAAACTTCTTTCTTTCATTACCTTTGAAGCTTCTGATATGGGAAATTTTATGGCTTTTGGAAAATGAAGCTGCTGTTTTGGTGGACTATGTTCGGTGGAGAGGAGATTGTAATGACCTGGTGGAGGAAACAGAGGGCAATATGCATCAGGATCAGAAAATGCCCAATTTTGTGGTTACTCCCAGCGAAAGGAAAGTTGGAAAGAAACCCAATGATGAGCAGGTTGTAACCATTTATGAGTACCTAAAAATGTATTTAGATAGCTGTCCTGATTTGGACGCTAAGGCGGTTTTGTCTAATTATCATTCTTACAAGTATTTGAAACAAAAAGGATTTTTCATTAGTCCTGGACTCAAGTTTGGTGGTGACTTGGTCATGTATCCTGGAGACCCTCTTAAGTTTCATTCGTATTCAATCGTGAGGTACAATTTTGTTTACCTTAACGATTTGGTGGTTGGAGGAAGATTAGCTACTGGTGTTAAAAAGAACTTGGTAGTCATTGAAACTGAAGATGAAGAGCAAGAATTGAGTCATAAGTTTGTAGAAAATCTATGCAAACCTGTTAAAAAGCTCACATACTCAATACTGTGGGCTGGTTTTGGTTGATTTGAACGGTAAATACCCAAGAAATGATGAATTTAACGAACTTAGCAAAATTTAAGTTACTCAATGTAATGTATTTATAAAGTCCAATAGATATTAGGATGTAACTGAATGGTATGGTGACTGAAAAGAAAATTAATAGTTGAGAAAAGTAACTACTAAATTTGTAAACTAAAATGAGAAAATAGGCTTATAAAATGAAGAGACAGATAATTATAGCTAATTCTGGCAATAATATCTGCTTGGGTATATAAAACTCTGCTCAGTGGCAGTGATGCTTCATCACTTTATCAAACTTCTTGTTTTCAGCATGAGATGTAGAGTGTTTTGACGATAATAACTCTGCTCTTAATTTTTCCTCGTCAAATATCACATTAGAATTCTGTTCAAATGCAGAGAGTAATATTTCAAAACGAGGGTCATTCTTTATTGAGATATCAAATTCAAATCCATTGAGGTCAACTGCCTGTTGAATCTCTGAATCGTCGGTCGTAATTTCATCTAAGATAATGGTACCGTTTTCAGCCTTAACTACTCTTTCGTATTCATAGTTATGGTTGTTGCGTGCATTCTCAATCACCAATGTGAAGTTTGTATCAGTTTTACCAAACCCATGATTACCATTTGCTCCAAAGAAAAATGTCGACGTACCATTTTGTTTAGTTACAGAACGTACCATAGGCTTTTCATCAACTCCCACGACATTTTCCTTTCCTTGGAAAAGAGTGACATCGAGACGAGAATCTCTAACGTTGCGTGGCCATTTTTCTAATTCTGCAGCCACTGCCAATGGATACTTGAATGTCGTTTGAAGCAGGCGAATAGTCTCTCCGTGTTTATCCTTTATAGCAAACAGCTTTTCATTGTTCCCAATATGCAAAAGAACTTCTTTTAAACCAAAATTAGAATACTTTTGAGTATTGAAAAGTGTGACTTCTGTTTGTTCGTCATATGAAGTATCCAATGATGAGCCATTAGCAAAAATAAATTCAATGTTGCTTTTCAATTGAGCCTCAAATTTGCCCTTGATTACCAGGATAATTAATCCAGTTTTAGGCGGTGATAAAGCAACAATTTCACCGCTCTCTGTATTGTTCATAGTAATCAATTCACCTTTTGCGTCCACAATTTGGTCACTTTCAAAAGTGAGTAAATTTGCTGCAGTAATCCAGCTTTCTTCTATTCCTGGTAATTCAGATGAGAACTCACTTACACCATTGCTGACTTCGATCTCTAGAATCTTATCGGTGTATTCCAGAGTTTCCCACATACGGGGCAACAATCCACCAAGATCAATATCAATAGTAGGTATATCAAATGTATTTGTACCCACAACAGGTGTCCACAATGCAGGAGAAAAGCTTCCAGAGAATGTAATAGGTTGAGGGGTCTGTGTAGCAATCTTTTCCCCATTGAAGTAAACGTTAACCACACGAAGAGGGCCATGTCCTAAAAAGTTACTTCCTTGGTCTTTGAAAGATCCAACAAACCTGTCAAGTACATTGCTATACCAGTACTCTTCTCCTGCATTACCTGAAGTAAAAATAGAAAGTCTCAAGCGTGTAGTATTCTTAGGCACAACAGGTAAGTCAACCCTAATTTTATCTGATGGTAAATAAGCCAAGAGTCTTTTGTTTTTACCTGAAGATAACAATGGGAACACTTTATCTGCTGGTCTCATAACAGAGAACAACCCATCTTGGGGCTCTTGGGAGTCAAAAAATTCCACAGATAAGCCCACCTTAAACGCACCAGTAAGGACCGAAGATACAAGGTTGTCTAATTTTAGAACCATTTCAGCAGGTTTTTCAAAGAGTTTGGCGTAGGTGGAAACATCTTTATTGAATTGAGAAAATACATTGCTTCCGTTAGGTTCGATTGTGGAAGTTCTCCAGATTTCTGCACCATTGATAAATAAATGAGCCAAACGGTCGTATTGAACACCATTGACATCTGTGCGGAGGGAAAGCACAACCCGGTTAAATTTGATATTTTCTGGTGGTGTGAATGAAAACACAGCTGGCTTACCCCACGATTGAGCAAAAGTATGGTTTAACAAAACAGCTGAGTAAACTGGCTTACCATAGCTTGCGCGGGGGACATTGGGCGCGGAAACAGCAATAATCTCTTTCGGTTCGCAAGTCGAATTTTCTGACTGCGTATTCAAGATCAAAGGCGAGGATTTAGTAAAGAGTGGTGTAAACCCATCAATGTGCATAGCTCCTTGACCTCTTTGATGATGGCCACATCCTGGGAATCTGAAATTGAAACCTTGAGGCCATTTTACCAACGAGGTTAGCATTAAAAAAGAAAGTATGGCCAGTAATACTATCATTTTGATCAAGCGGGGGTTGCGATTGGGACGGGTGCCATCATTCAAGTGACATGTAGATTTGAATGAGATAGATTTCTCAGGAAATGTATCTTCTTCTTCCATTGACTCTGTAAAATGTTCGTACAATTTGTGACTCTCTAAGTTTGAAGAATCATCATTGGTATTGGCGAATTGAAGCGAAGGAGTTCTAGGAGCGCCATAACGAAACATGTTCCAAATAGAGCCTTCCCTAACACGAGGACTCATATTCTCTGTAGTAAGCTCAATTTCAGATCTTATAATCTTGTTACCAGACTATAGTTTTATAAATTGCTAAACCATCTTGTTTTTCCGACCAGGTGATGCTGTTACAGCCCCTATAACAAACAATTACATTTTTAGGTGTAGTTCAGCTAAGATTCAATAGTTACGTTATACTTAACAAAAATATTAAACTCTGTTACCAAGTTTCATTGGCTTTATATAAAGTGACTTATTTGCAAATACAACTTGCTATTGCAAACATATAATTAAGGTTGTACTGGCAAGTAGCAAAAAAATGCGCAAACCCGGAATCGAACCGGGGGCCCAACGATGGCAACGTTGGATTTTACCACTAAACCATTTGCGCTTTTTATGAAAAATTAGTAGGCTTCAACTTAAATGAATACGGTTTGGTAATGCGAAAATATTGCTATTCTATATTTTCACTGGTCGATGTATAGTTGCTCTAAATATAGATTCTTCATTTGTTTGTTTTTGAAAGTATAAACTTGAAAAGTAAAATATCCATAAAAAAGATATGTTAACAAATATTTCAGACATTAGTTTTCTCTAAAACTTGTTTCAATTATAGCATCTATTAAGAGATCAAAGATATTTTTGAATATTTACAGAGACGAATAAGTGATCATTAACGAAGTATAATCAACAAAAAATATCTTTATTCGAGAAATTAGGATCCCATTTTAAAAAAAATATTCGTTTTTGCAACTAGCTTAAGTAAGGGCTATCCTGAATGAGTTTTAAGTTCCTAGATATGATATATTATATTCTTTATACTTTGCTTAAAAGTTTGCAGATTTGCAAAACATAAAGTAAATAAAATGACAATCAAAAATATTCTACTATTGCGCGAAATTAAAGTTAAATTGATTGTTTTAATGCAAAGTTTACTAGGTATGTTATGTTTCATACAAAAGAATACTTTAGCTTTGTAAAAGTTTGAAAGCGCTCTGATATTGAAAAAAAAAACAATAGAATATAATTCCAAGTGAGAAAAATTTCCTCAAAATATCACACTGTAGTTGCAACTCGAGAGTCAACTGGTATCATCAAATCAGCCTTTACAGAGTCGCGTGAGCTTTTTGATGGTTGCACTAATCGAATAGCTTAATTATTTTTTCGCAGCCAAAAATTTGGCTGCGAAATTTTGGTTATGCAACTTTTTGCTAGTCTTTTACAGCGGCAACGAATATTTACCAACTGGTAAGTAAAGCACTACAATTGATAGGTTTTGAAAAAGAAATAGGAGAAGTGCAATATCAAGAAAAGCCGTGAACCTTTTGTTTGTAAAAGTAAGTTGCAGATTCTACTAAAACACCGTAAAATTAAAGGCTAGTAAAGTTTGTCTTTTCCGCCTGGCGCTTCATGCTTGTAAATTTCTTCCCCATATTTTTATAAACTATCACTATCAACAACTTCTTCTTTTCTTTATCTACTTTTTACATTTAGCGAAATGACATCTCGTCGTATATTCAACACTACTCTCACAATGCAAGAATGCAATGTGCGTGTGAAATCCCTTATCGATACATTTGTGTCCAAGAACTGCCGCTGGTTTGGACAAAACAAACTGAAAACCACGGCAAGTGTCGGAGATTCTATGAAAAAGCTTGATGATGCTTTACAAGTAGTTTCAAAACAAGAAAGTTCATCAGAGGGCTACTTAGATAGTGCAGAGGAGTTTTTTCAGGAAAGGTTGACTAGTGGTGAGGATGGCGATGATTTAAGTAGTGCAATGGAAGCACAAATACAAACACAGGATAGCAAATCTAAGTACAATTGGTCAAAACTGTTCAACTCAGCTTTACTTGAAACAAATTTAAATTTAATGAATGATGAAAAGATTGAAACTGACGCAGGATTTGAGCTCCTTAAGGAGTTTTCAAAGGATGAGAATATACTCAAAATCATCAACTTTGAATATTGAATTTAAACAAAAGTTGTACACAAACATGTTTGAGTTTAAGCCTTTCGTACGGAAAGGTATTTAGTTAGACTAGAACTCTTCTCATAAACTATAGAACCCAAAATCTTTATTATTCTAAAACTTAACTAAATTTATTCATTAAAATCCGAAAACCATACCATAAATGACTATTATAACTGGGATGGCTTGAATAAAAAAAATTACCTTTAGCCATAATTTGGCTGATATATTAAACCAAAAAATTCCTTTTTCAAATAATAAGACTAGTAGGCATTGAACATAGTAAATATATAATGTTTGTAAAACAAAAGAGTTAAAAGCAGGTTAATCCATGAGGGCAGGTGTTGAGAATTAGTTTGTATAATAAAAGATAACTATCTGCTGAAAAAAAGGTTGCAAATAACAAAACGTTATTGTGAATTATACCTTGGAATTCTTTTTTTTTGATATATCATAGAACAACAGTCTTGTATAATAATCAAAAAGCTTATGGTACAATAGGATTATTTGATTGAACGTTCCTATTGGGTTCTGACAAAACACCGTGTTAGGTAAGTTAATATTCCGATATGTATGATACAGAATTAGCTGATTTAGGTTAAAGAACATAGCTATATGGAGGGTCAATCATTTTCAAAATAAACGCCTGGCCATAAAATAGGCCTAAAGAAGAACAATTGTAAAGAAGTACAATTGAGTGCTAGTGGCTAATAGTTGTTACATTATTCGCACTGCTTTTAATAGAGTAGCCAATATCCTGTATGTTCTGATATGTACCTACTTTAAAATATATTGAATAAAGAATAGTTTTACCTATTAGAGATAAAAAATAAATACAACTATTTAGCTTGTCTTATTTTTACGTTTTATATAATGCTTCAAGTATCAAAATAATGTGAATAAGCACTAAGAAGAAGTTGGACCAATTCCAGGAATTTAATCTTGTGAGAATTCACTATAAATAATCTTGAGGCACTCACAATTTTGACGGTTGGTTCTCTTAATTTAGTTTGATAATTGTCTTTTTAATTCTCTAGTTTTTTTTTCTCCCCTATTATACATTTCATTTTCTAATTATTATATTTGAGCTTTGAAACAAAGTTTCGGTAGTTTACTTTTTTAATATCATATATGGCAAGTATCAAATTTAATCTTCAGAATAGGTTAGTATTTGCCTGGTTTTTAAAGCTGTACGCTATATGTGTGTTTGGTACCTTTTTTTGTTAGTCCATGATATTTCATTTCTTTTGAACTCCTAAGTATCATGGCTGTCGTTATAATGTCTTTGCAGTGTTCTGATAACCTTTTTTATTGAATTATCTGACACTGGCTTTAGATATACTTCTAGTTGTTCTCGAGTACATATCAGTAATAAATTTTGATTGCGCCTATAATAATCTCGACCTATAATCACCCGCTTTAATTTTTTCGACCAAGTTTTAATTACCCTTAAATCCCATGATAAAAACTTTAATTTAATTATCAATTCAGTAAATTTTGAAATTCTTATTGAAATATGTCTTTATGTATCTCAATTAAAGAAATTCTGTCAGTTTAATAGCCCAAGTAATAAACTTTGCTCTCATTATTAAAAAACTGTCTTCCCTTGATATCTTATTTTGGCAACATTTACAAGTTTTTGAAAGTTGTATTTCAAAGTAGTGAGGAAGAAAATAATGCAAATACTCAGTTCTTTTTCTATTTATATCTTTCTCTAGATTTGGTACTTATTATACCCATTTAAGGGTTTAACATATTATACTACAGAAGTAATTAACTTACTTTATTTTGGATTAATTTATTGAACTTTAATAACGATACAAGAGTCTTGCTAAAATAGCTTACGTGCTTGATAACCACCTATTGAAAATGCTGATATAGTTTATTTTTTAGAAAATTACTATCATCAGTTCTTTTGCGATATTAAAAGCTTGTTTTGATTCATTAAAATTTGACAGGTTTCGAGTAACTGATATAATTCAATTAAATCTACTACATCTATAAAACAAGTAATATTTTTTTCTACTTATACTCCAAAACTCACGCTTCATCTTTTTATTGAGTAGTTTCAAGTTGTAGCCATTTTCTACTTTAAACCATTTACCAAAGCATTTCACTCTTAGTAGCACTTCTTGTACCGCACTTCCCATCAATATATATAATCATATTTTTTTTACTCTTCTAAAATACCTTATTTACATTTATTCATTAAATATACATAAGTCTTAAGAGCTGAAGACTATATTCGTCTTCTATGTTCATATTGCCTTCCTTTTCACCGGGTGAATATTGCACTAGGTTGGTTTAGGTTATAAAATAATTACAACTGTGTATTGTAATAACTGATACGAGATAACATATTATTTATAAAGTGCTAAGAATGGCTTTCAACTTTCATATACAAATTAGCTAATCTGATAACATAAAAAAATAACTTGTAAGTAATAGAAGCTAAGAAATCATGTCTCGCCTCTGTTATTAACAACAAGGTAATATCTAAATAAAATTGATAAATAACAAAAATGCAACATGCTAAATGAAACTGACAGTAATGTTTTTCTATAAACGCTTTGTGTTAAATGCAAAACGATATATTATATTGTATTGTCAGCTTGTTTAACGCTTTTTTGAAGAATATATTTCAAAAGCTACCTTACCATTACAAGCTTCGTTCCTCATGGCCCAATGGTCAAGGCGTCTGGCTACGATAAAAAGTAACCACTTCTAGGTTGGAACCAGAAGATTCCAGGTTCGACTCCTGGTGGGGAAGCTTCTTTTTTTCCACTTATTTTTTTTTAAAAGAAGTCTTGCTTTACTCGTAGTTTTATTGAATCACAGAATAGGTTGATAATACTTTATTTAAATCATCATTATCTAGACGTGCAATTAACATATTTTATCTCATAGTTAAATTGGTTGGATATCTTGGAATCAGGCTTGATAAAAAAAAAGGAAAATTACAACATTTTTCAATTACAGTATTGAACTTCTTCATAAAACGTTCAAACAATGACATCTGACGAGAATACTTTGAGTGACAAAATTGAGGTTATCTCTATTAACGATTCTAAACCAGAAGATAATGCTGAAGGACCTATAGTACCTCATGAACGCCAGATCGTGGATGCAATTATTGAAATTTGGAAAGAAGACCCAGAGACCGAATCTTTGGGTATGAGTAAACTCCATGCAATACTCAAATCGCGTCACCAAAATTGGACTATGTCTGAAAAGAGAGTCAAAAGTCTTTTGAAAAAGTTTGGGTTGATGCCTACACCAAATAATGAGCAGTTCACTTATGCCAATGAAATAAAATCAGAGGAAACACCAGATATCAAACTTCCTCATAATCTACAGATTACTATGACTGCCAAACGTGGAAAGGGATTATTTGTCAAGAAGGACACCTCCAAAGGAGAGCTACTTTGGGAAGAAGATCCGTTATTTTTTGTTCCACCGTTATCTAATGTTAGTTTAGTGAAAAATGGAAAGGCTTGTTCGTATTGTGCTAAAATTTTACACGACTCTTCTGGTGGATCATTATTGAAAGGATTGGATTGCAACGTTTGTTCCGAAGTATGGTGTTCACAAAAATGCAAAAAAATCGACTCTCAAGTACATGGCCTCTTGAAGCATAACATTTACAACCCCAACAAAAAGGTAGGGTCTGGTCTTAGTGCAAAAATTGACTCCGAAGCATTTTTAGAGTTGCAAGACTATTGTCTCACCGAACAATGGAATGCATTATACGCTGTAACTCTTATTTACGCCAATATACTATTGGATAAAAGTGGTGTGAAGGGCCGCCAGTTTCGTGCTATGGCCAGAGTGTCACAGGATATCCGATACAAGGCACTCAACTCATCAGCTGGAGCCTTTGACAACTTACAAGGTGGAGCTCTTTTTGTACAAGAACAACAAGAGTCACTCTGGGAAGAGGGCTATAGCAAGTTTTGTAGGGTATTTCCACAAGCATCATCATCGATTACTCAAAGCGAATTTTTGTACATGATGGGTACCTACAATATCAACAACTTGGACTCCTCCATATTTTTGACCCAATCACACTTGAACCACAACTGTGACCCTAACACTATTGTTGAGCTTTCAACCACATCACGTACCGACAAATTAAAGGTTTTTGCAGCTCGTGATCTTAAAGTAGGACAGGAATTAACTACCAGTTATGTTAATCCCAGCCATACAGTTCAGCAAAGGCAGCGGGAATTAAGGGTTAATTGGGGATTTATTTGCAAGTGTGAAAAGTGCAAAAGCGACTTCAAGGCTCAGCAAAAGAGAAAATCGTCTGCTGGCAATGCATCTACATCCAAGGAAGATATCCGCAAAATGTTGAAGAATACAAGCAAGGAGGTCGGCAGCAATGGAATTGACCTTGAAATACCAGCTGAATTTAGTTCAGAAAGAAGAAAGTCCGTTAGGTTTGACGAGAAAGTAGTAGCCGTCAAAGAATGATGCTTGTATAGAAAACACTGAAAATATAGGTAAACTGCACTTTTGCCTGTTTCTATCTTCTGGTTCTTGCGTATTCCTTGTTTAGTAATGCATACAAGAATCAGTGCATATTGGAGCTATATACATATATATATTACGACTTTGAATAGAAGATAAGCAATGTGTAACAAGTGTTTATATTTATCCAATTATCGAAGTGTGTGCTTAGTACCATTCGAACGAGGATTGAAGGGTTCGTCATTTCATGATAAAGAATACCTTCTCTTTCAGATTAAGGTTTTGATTAGTCAAAATAAATAAGGAAAGTTTCAATTGGGAGGCAGCTCGGGAGGCAGCTCGCAAGCCAGCATAATTTATAATTGTGGACAACCAATATCAAAGATGTCCATAGGTACTTTACCCTGTATATATAACTGTGGGTTTAAGAACAATCGCAGTTATGAATAAGATACAAAGTAAATATTTGGCGCTTATTTCCAGTCTGGCTTCTGGCTCCAAGTAGCCTATTATTCTTAACCTGCTTAAAATATCTACATAAACAAGAATCAATATCTAAGCCTGAATAAAAAATAAAGAATAGAGCCTAACAGCCTTTTTGCTTTAAGTTGTCATCTCATAAACTTCTCCCAAGTAATGTATTCAGTGATTTGCTACCAACAAAGGTTCAAACCAAATATATTGTAATACATTGATGCTCGTTAAGTTTTAACCATTTGGTTTATGTGCATCGCCAAATCGTAGTTTTGCCTGAATTTATAAATTTTCAAGCTGGGTATCAAAGTTGCAGCTACCTAAGGGACAATTGTTATGGAGCCCACTCAGGACCTAATACCCCTCAGGGGTAGATGTTTACAGCGACTCGAGAGCTCGTCATTCTGTGATATGTCTCGGCTACGTGATTACCGGATTCTAGAGAAATTAGGACAAGGAACTTTTGGAGTAGTGCAAAAAGCTAGACACATCAAAACTAACCAGATAGTTGCATTAAAACAGCTCATCAATCATTCGGCTAAAGAAGGGTTTCCTATAACTGCTATGCGAGAGATTACTATATTAAAAGAACTAAATCATGCCAATGTTTTAAGCATTTGCGAAATGGTGTATGCTGAACCACAGGTGTCTTCGCCCTTGGATGCCGTAACTAAGCGCGGGTGCTTTTATACCGTCCTGCCGTACATGGCTAGTGACTTGGTTGGATTGCTAGAAAATCCAGCCGTTCTGTTGGCTTTGCCTCACATAAAGTGTTTTATGCAACAACTCTTGCGTGGTGTTCAATATATTCATCAGCACAGATTTTTGCACAGAGATATTAAAGCTGCCAATATCTTAGTGGGTTATGATGGTGTATTAAAAATTGCCGATTTTGGGCTAGCTCGCAAGTACCACGGTCCCACACCAAAAGCCGGAGGTGCAAAGGGTGCCCCTGGCGGTGGTGTGCGCGCGTACACTGGACTAGTCGTAACTCGTTGGTATCGTCCTCCAGAGATTTTATTAGGAGAACGCAAATATACTACAGCAGTCGACTTATGGGGTGTGGGCTGTGTTTTTGCTGAGTTGTTTGTTCGTAAACCTATACTAGTAGGTAAACTGGACGCCCACCAGGCACAACTTGTATTTGAGTTGGTAGGGCTGCCTTCAGGCTGGGCTCATGGCGCACGCTTACCCAACCAACTGGACTTCCAGCTAGGGCTAGGATGTACGCGCTCATTAGAAAAGAGGTTTGCTGATATAATGCCACCGGATGCGATAGACTTGCTTTCAGGACTTCTTGTACTAGATCCGTACATGCGCCTCAATGCTACTGATGCATTGGATCATGAGTTTTTTAATAACCGCCCACTTCCTACGTTACCTCAAGACTTACCTCAGTTCGAAGAAAGTCATGAAATTGACAAAGAGCGTTTCAAACGTTTGAAAGAAGGAAACCCTATGAACTTCATCAACAATGTCACTGCGAAACAGCCTCATCGTAATACAAATATACCATCTGGCCCACTGGCAAATCATGCTAGCTATCTGGGTCAACATAGCCAAGGCTCGTCACGACCAGCATCAGACAGATATGTTCCTCGCTCTAACCGCATTATTTCAAGACACCAGCCTCCCCAGACAGCACCATTTTTACCCAAAAGGCCAACGTCTATGTACAATGAATCTAGCGAACAACCCCAAAGGACACGTTCACGCCCTGCTTATGAATCAATTAACTCTGATAAATTACCTTCGCGCACCGCGCAAACCCGGGCTCTTGAAAGAGAGCTGTCTTTGAATCATAAAACAAAAGAAGCAGACCAAAAATTGGAGGGATTACCATTAAGGCCAGCAAAATTGTCGTCTGAAACCCGAAATACTCGAACAGGGCCAAATCCCAAACAACAAGCCTCACCAGTAGGAAAAGTCAATAACATTAAAACAACTGATAGTATTAGGGAAGGTGCAAGTGGGAATTCGTCTTCGTCTAAATCTAGAGAAATGGCTAAATCAGGTATATTCATGGGACAGAAACGAGGACCTGTGTCGCTCCAAAGACCAAATAAGCGAGTTCGCTCCGGAAAAGCAGATGATGCAGAAAGTGACTTGAGTGAAGTGGAACATGAGTTGAAGAAGGATGAGGAAGAATCGATCAAATCATTTTTGGACAGCAGCGAACAGAAAGAAAAAGAGTCTATAAACCCATCACTGGAAAAGAGCCTGTCTAATTAAACTCACCAGTAGTGCTGTAGCTGAATAAATTATTTATTATTAATATGCACTACAGGGAGACGTTGATGGTGCTTCAAAATGTGAATTTATCCTTCAAGTAACGGGCTGAAATCGCAATATTAATGCCTAATGATGTTTTTTTCAAGGATTCTTTGTATGTGGAGAGAAACTGGATCCAATGTTGTTGCAACTAAATATAGCGGACAGTAATATCATAAAAAAATTCCTGCAACTTTGTTGACTCCACATAATACATAACCCAATATAATTCTTGAGCTTGAGCTAAAAAGAAAGGCCCCATATTGGTTTGCAAATAGATATCGAATACGTGTCGTTATATTCAAATAGACGTGAATTCTCGATATGTAATGACAAAAAGCTTACCCATTTTCCATTATTCTACCGCTTTGGACCTAAGAAGCTTAAGATGTACATATTAAAAAAAGGCATGTGCTATCAAGTGGAAAGAATGTATTGATTTAGAGCCTACATTCCAGGTAAATTCCGATTAACATATGGTCCTTTGCAAAAAAAACTGTTCCAATAATCTAGGCTCATCCTCATCATATTTCCATTCTGTAGCTGCTTTGTATTCAGCTACAAATTCTGATTTGGTGGATAAAACTGTATTTTCCTAGTGAAGAGAACAAGCTTTTAGCTAACATAATAATATGGACATATAAAACATGAACCTTTTAAATCATTGCACAATCTGCTCAATAATAAATAAAGCCGTATGTGGTTGTTTTCAAGGGTTGCAATTAGCCATCAATATTAACCGGGGAAATGCGTGTATGTAAATTACGGGCAAAAAGAAGCTTGATGCTTTTCATCATAGTTTTATGTTATTTGATGCAAGTAAGAATCGCAATTACAAGCCTAATTGAACTGACTGCAGTATACCGGCTCTCGAATTCTCGGATTGAAAAAAGGAAAATACCAGCTCAAGTACAATTAAGCTCTTTACATATTCCTTGGGCGCTCATATATAATATTGCATTTGCTATCTGATGGGTGCAAAATCTCTTTTTTTGTTTTTATGCGGTTGACAAGAAACATCAAATGAATACACTAGCTTGGTTATTACTTAGTATTTACTTAGCAGTTGCAAATGCACAAGGTAAGCCTGGCGCTCCGTATGTGCAAGCAGGTGGTGTAAATATTGGTATTAACGCTTGTCAGGGTACTATAAAGTCAACTGCAATGTTTTGTCCCCCAGACGCAGGATATGGAATATCACTGTGCTTTTGCACTAGCCCATCATATTTAGCTTCAATGTTGGGATGCTTAGAAATAAATAAAGCTCTTACTAGTGGCACCATCAATAAGATGTTTGAAACATGCACACTAGCTAATCTCACACTTACAAGACAAAATTTACGTGATGCATATCAGAGTTTTATTCAGGATGCAGTGAATGTAAGCCTGATACCCAATTTTAACGCAACAGAGCGTATTGAAGTTCCCATTCTTATTAATCGGACAATGCTAGCCAAATACCAAGAGTCGTACAATGCATATTTGGGAAACTATGATAACTCAGTTTCTCTTGGATTTGTTGTACTTGCATACTGGGGAATCGTGCTGTTGATCGGCGCGATTTGCAATTGGTCCAAGCTTTTAATCCCAGGAGTAGTCAAGCAATGCACAGGCTCTCTTTCGACAGCATGGCGTCGCTATGTCAGTGTTCCGGCATTGATACGGCGTCGTCGTACAAGTGAAGGGAAGTTTTTGATAGTGTTGGATTTTTTGGTTCCTACGCGCATAGAGCTGATAATCTTAACTGGATTTCTCATTCTCATGACAATAGTTTGTGCTGCAAATATACACTTTGTGGAAAATGATACAATTTTTAAGTCACAGCGTGATTTCGGTATGCATCTTATTGCTGATCGCACAGGGATAGTTGTTCTGGTCTATATGCCTTTATTAATCTTGTTTGCTGGAAGAAACAATATTTTGCAATGGATAACTCGTTGGAGCTTCGCGACATTTATAGGCTATCACAGGTGGATTGCTAGAGTTGCTTTTTTGATGGTAGCAGTTCATGGAATTTGCTTTACTTTTGTCATACAAGCTAAATATGCAAAAGAGGTCAAAGAAACTTACCTTATTGCTGGTATAATGGCAGTTGTGGCTGGTGCTGTTATTATGATCCAAGCATTATTGAGTTTGCGTCGCCGGTGGTATGAAGTGTTTTTGATGCTTCACATTGCTATGGCTGCAACATTTATAGGAGGTTCATGGATCCATGTTGATACATTGGGATATGTTTGGTTTTATTATGCTGCAACAGCTATTTGGCTACTTGATCGTGCTGTGAGAATCGGCCGCCTGCTTGTCTATGGATTTCCTCAGGCTAGAGTTCTGTTGGTGTCAGATGAGACATTAAGAGTTATGGTACCACGCCCTGAGTGGTGGAAACCGCTTCCAGGTGGGCATGCTTTTATAAACTTTATCCGTCCATCATGCTTTTGGCAATCGCATCCATTTACATTTACAGATGACTCTGAGAATAACGCAATTGTATTATATCTCAAAGTTAAAGGTGGTGTTACGCATGGGCTATATAAATACTTATCAACATATCCAGGTCGCACCACAAATATTCGGGTTGCATTAGAAGGCCCATATGGTGAACCTACTGCAGCTCATCGCTATGACTCTGCAGTTTTCGTCGCAGGAGGAAATGGTATCCCTGGTATCTATTCTGAAGCAACGAATGTCTACGCACGTCAAGGCTCTCACTCAACCCAAAAGATTCATGTTTTATGGTGTATACGAGAGTTTAAGCTGTTGTTTTGGTTTTATAAGGAGTTGATGGCTCTTAAAAACACCACAATCAGAATGACCGTTTATGTTACAAAGCCAGACTGCAAAGTCGATCTTGAGGATTTCAAATCGCGATTAGCTCCATTAGATCTGGCTGGATCAAGCATGTATGACCTCAATACTACTGATGATAATTTCAGTGAGAAAGAATATCCCAGTGCTTACAAAACCAAAAACTACGATGATTTCAACAATCCTGAAAATTCCAATGGCGACGATACGTCTGCTCGCATAGTGAGTAGTATATACCGTGAGTTGGCCCATGTGAATTTTGTGGAAGGTCGTCCCAACATGGATAGACTAGTAGCTGAAGAAAAAGACCAAAGTACAGGGTCAGTGGCTTTTATCACCTGTGGTCATCCTGTGATGGTTGACGATTTACGGTATGCTGTGGTTCATAATATAAAGACAGGAGGACCTCGCATCGACTTTTTTGAGCAATTACAAGTTTGGGCATAATTCTACAACGATCCTTAATATAAACCTAGTTGTACCCTGTACTATACTAACTGTTGAAGTACACCATTATTTGTTTTGTTGAAGAGATTTTAAGTTTCCAACTTTTAAAGTGAAATGGTAACAGTACTAAAATTAACATTCGTTGTCACACACTGAACTTGGTATTTATTATGATATATTGATATTGGTCTTCTGATAAATTTTGCAAGCCTTCGGGCTTTATCTAATTGATCAGATAAAAATGGAACTACGAAATTAGCAACCCACAACTTGCACTTTGCAATTGAGAAATCCTATAATTATCTTATCTAAAAACATTTTCTTTTCTCATTTTGCATTACACATTGTGGTTAGGGGAACCAGTGTACTGTCTACTGTGACTTTATTGTATCTGTTTGTATTTCACTCCTCTAAGCTATATTAATTATCACCACCCAAGTGTTTGAGTTGGTATGAAATAGGATTTATATCCTTGGCTTATGATTTTACATATTTGTGGTGTGTACAATCACAAGCAATGGGGGAGTTAGAGAAAAGAAAACATAGAGTGTTACAAGTTTGGATATTAATGAGCTTCATAATTATTCTCGTAGAAGACATTAAATATAGACGGGTACAAGAAAGATGGATGATATTTCTTACAATTGGACAATATGGTCGTTAATTTAATGCATTAAAGACAAAATAGTAGGAATTAAGCTAGGATAAAGTTTCACTTTTTCAATCCCCTAACTTTACATGGTGAAATGAATATGGATATTTTGATTTCAGCGATTTGCACCAATTAAAATACATTAAGTTTCTAACAAATCACTTTGCCAATTGAAGCAGTTGCTGTTGTTTTGCACTAGGTATGATTTAAATTCTACACCTCTTCCTCTCTTTTGAAAATGGTGCAGTCTATGCTTTTTTATGCAACAGAAAAAGGCTTTATAACAGTATATCAGAACAGAAAGCAGAATCTGATCAGATAAGCAATATTATAGTTATACGAGGTAACTGAAAAATTCTTGGGATCTTATATATTTAAAATTGAGGGTACCCCGTCTAGTGTTGCAACGAAAAGCACTAGGAAGATGAGCTTTAGTGGAGCTCTTTCATTTTGCTTTAACAGAGTTGTCAAAATACATATTAATTCTCAGCTTTATAAATTTACCGAGTTGGTAGAAATGCTATTAAAACGGCACCATTGAGAACTATGGTTTTATGTCTTAAACGTGTTTTTCAATTATGGTAGCTATATATTTCTAAGTAGATAACGAGAACTCTGTTGCCTAATCAGAGTTTGATATTGACACAAATAGCAACAACAGACATCTTTTATTGCATTTATAAATACTATTTACTGTTCTTGAGCTAACCAATAGCAACACAACATCAATTTATAAATGCAGGCTGCATCTATTCAAACATAGAATCAACCGATGCTCCCAAGTATAATTTTAATGTATTTCTAGTTGCCGGTAAAATTTTACAACGCACTAATGCATCACCACCAGCCTTATCATAAGCCTGAAGTCGGTGGCAACCACCAAAGGCAAAATAATATTCTTTCCCCTTTTCTCGTACTTTGAAGACATCCACAGGTGGTAACTCGCCGGAGGTTATATTTTCCACTGTACAAGTGGCCAGAGCTGTAGGATTTCCGTTTAAGGTGGCAGACATAGCTTCGATCTTTTGGTGATCTAACACTGGCGGTATAGGTCGCCTTATATTCTTGAGAGGTACATGTTCAATTTTAAGATTTGTAGTTTGTAGTGACATTGTTATGTATGGTAATATAAGAAAGATTTATAGAAAAAGGTTTCATTGAAGAGAGACAATATATATATATATATATATATATATATATATGTTCTGGTGGTTCTTTATATTACAAAGCAACTGTTCTAGGCAATTGGCACAATATTCAAAACAAAAGTTTTATATATAGTTTTGATTTTCGGTTGATCATTCGTATTATAAATGATTGTTCTACTCGAACAAATGTTTATTAATCACAAGAACTGGTTGATAGATAGGAAGTCCCATTTCAACATAAAGCGACAAATCATCAAAATTTTGATAATCCAACAAAAATATGTAGATTTCTAAGTTTAAACAATTTAGAGATATAGATAAGATCCCACAACAGTAAGAGTTACATCTTGAAGAGAAATCACCGTTTATCGCAAAAAAACTCCTGGAAAATATTTGGTTAATAAGACTTCTTAATAAATATGGATACCATTTAGATTATTTGTGCCAGGCCACCTAATTTGTAATTTGCTATCTTCACTGCATTACTCTATATGACTAATAGAGTCTTTCCATCTCTAGCCTTTCATCAAACCTCAACTTTAAAGTGTAATTCTACTTCAAATTAAATTTGTCAGTGGCCGTGTTATTTAATACTTCACGTATATTACCCAAATGCGCCTTGAAATATCATGCAATTTCAAAGTTTAATCTTCTTCCACGAAGACTCAATAAAAATTTAGAGAACTCATCTTGAAATTCAATCACTGCTCAAAAATATGCACAAACACTCAAGCTATATTCACCATATAATCATGGATACATATGCTTTGGTGATGGAAGCTAGATACTCATTTTAATGACCGGTTTAGGTCTCGAACCCAGGATCAGTCAGAACTTTTTTTTGCTTGCCGCGCTACCACTACTGTCCGATTCGGCTTTGAAAATTTCAAACACCAAATTTCAGATACTGGCATTAATGAGCTAATGTAGCTAATGGTTTAACAGCCAGTAATGTACTTTTGGGCATTAAATGCGGCTATTGGAGTGCTTGTGATACTATTGCCGCTATTGGTCATACAAAGGACATCAATAGTGCTACGAAAATTGCGTGTATCGCTATTAATTGCACTTTTGGTTTTAGCGCCAATTGCCTTTACACCCCAGATATCTATCAATGGAGCTCCCTTTGATAAGTACGGGCTGAAAATTGCCTTCTTTAGTTGCAGTCTTCAGGTTCATCAAGCAGCACCAGTAAACTGGTGTTTAGATAATACCCCTGGAGCTCAACTGCGCTGTTTATGCACTGATAAGCGCGCTTTAGCCAGTATGGCTCACTGCTACTACTTTGCACACGAAAACGATATCGAGGCGTTTCTATCAATGTGCAGCGAAAATTTTGGGATAACAATAACTCGGGGTGAGTTCAAACTGGCGCATGAGTGGTACATGGAATCTGTGCTGCCCAAGCAAGGCATTATACCAAAGGCAGATCAGCTGGCTAAATTGCATATTACTTCAAAAATTTCACCAAGAGACATAGACACAGTGCAAAAACATATAAGCTATAGACATAATATTGATAAAAGGCTAGAGCAGCAGACCTCTGGTCCCTTTATTCTCTCGGATACCGAAATCGCAACTTATAGTGCTGCATATGACCAGTTTTTGGGCAATTACGATAGACTGGTTGATTATGGAGGGTATTTACTACTATTTTGGCTAATAATTGCACTTGCCGGATGTATAGTTAACTGGACAAAGTACTGGGTTGTCGCTCAAAAGCTACCTAATGGGAAGGCTTCTACTTGGATTCGCCGGAACTTGATCATGCCAGCTACTTGGAATAGATATAAGACACATGCAGCAAATTGGGGTCCGGTAAATATGCTAGTGCCCACCAGAGGTGAGACGGCTAGCTTAATAGTATTTGGTGCTTTATTAGCATACTTTATGGTTACCCGAATTTATTATGTGGAAGGTGATCCGGTTTTTAATTCTAGAACGGTGGCGCTTTTAAGGTACTTTGCAGTTCGTGCCTCCATATTGGCACTGTCCTTAGTTCCAGCAATCATCCTCCTTGCGGGACGTAATAATCTCTTGCAATGGATAACGCGTTGGGACTATTCCACATTCGTAACAATGCATCGGTGGATTTCAAGAGCAGTGATGCTTCTTTTGTTGATTCACTCAGTCGCATATAGCTTTTACGTTTCCAGTTTCCGGGAAGACCTAAAGGAAGGCTGGTTTGTAGCTGGAATATGTGGAACCATTTGTGGTTGTATACTTGTGATTCACAGTGTCTTATATTTGCGTCGCTACTACTACGAACTATTTCTTATTTCACATATTGTTTTGGCTTTGGTATTTTTGGTGGGCGCATGGATACATGTTAAGAGCTTTTACTGCACTTGGTACTACTATTATGCAGGTGTGTTTTGGATAATTGATCGTTCCTTGCGTTTAGGGCGGATTATATCTTTCGGATTCCCAATAGCAGACGTTCAACTTTTGCCTGACAAAACACTTAAAGTAATAGTTCCTTATCCGAGCCATTGGACGCCACTCCCAGGGGGGCACGCCTTTATTCACTTTATGAATTCAACGTACTTTTGGCAATCACATCCATTTACTTATACTGCTATTGACAACAAAATTCACTTTTTTATCAAGGTAAAAAATGGAGTAACAAAATCATTGTATGATTCTTTGATAAGCAAGCCTGGGCGTAAAATAAAGGTTCGTGTCGCTGTTGAGGGATCCTATGGTGAAAAGGTTCCAGCAAATCGCTATGATTCAGCCGTATTTGTTGCAGGAGGTAACGGAATTCCTGGCATATTTGCTGAGGCCGATGCATTGGCAACTGAAAGTAGCGAAGCTAAAAGGCTATCACCTCAATTAAAATTGATTTGGATAATTCGTGAATATCGTTCAATATTGTGGTTTTACGAAGAGTTGATGCTGCTCAACGATAAAAATATTTCAACCACCATATATGTTACGAATCCTAATTCAATTGGCACTCTATCTAAAAGTGACGAAATTTCGATATTAAGCCTTCAAAAGCCAATAACATATAACAGTTTCGAGGATGTGCAGACCTCTACTCCGGAAGAAACTAAAGGCTCTTCTAGTATGCATAGATTGCTGCTGCAGGAGTCGCCTAGCCAGGTTATAGCAGATATAAAATCCACGCTTAGACATATTGATTTCAAAGAAGGCCGGCCATTGATGAATGATATTGTTTACACTAATATTGAAGAGTCGCACGGTTCCACCTGCTTTATTACATGCGGTCATCCCGCAATGGTGGATGACCTTCGGGCTTCTGTTGTCGACAATATAACAAAGTTTCGGCATAAAAGAGTTGATTATTACGAACAGCTTCAGGTTTGGGCATAAATAACAAATTGCTTTAATCACTAGCTCTTTTTTTGAAAGCTTTATTGGCTAATTTGTAATGCATACCATAAGTGGTATTGTATTGTAAGGGTAATTATTAATATTATTGATCTTGGGGTAGAATTTAATTGGTTCATTTATATAGAAATTTCAGTATTTTACAGAATTAATTTGAAATTAATTAAAAGATTTTGGAAATGGTGGAACATTAGTGTTGGAAATTAATCGGTTTCAAATACATAGTAGTTGTCTTTAAGAAAATATAATTCCTATATTTCCAAATCATTATTATAATACAATTGGGTAAAATTTAAATACATGTCTATTGATTATAAAATATAAATCGAGAAAAATTGTAATTATATGTAAAGTAGATACACAAATTTGCGGGACATGTCCATGATAGTTATTAAAGCATTAGATCGTGAAAAAAAGTGACAATATCCCAATTAGTAGGAACAATTTTTGTTTGTATAAGTTGAATGAAGTGCTTAAACACGCTCTTCACTTGGTTTGGCTTCAGCAGCGTAACCACCAGAAGTGGCCATTTCCATCTGGGAAGGAGGAACCCAACCAGAAGACTTCCAAGGAAGAACCTTCAGGGCGTATAACTCATCAACTTCTTCCAAAGACAAACCCTTAGTTTCGTTAACAAAGAAGTAAACGTAGAAGAACGAGAACAACAAGCAACCAGTAAACACGAAACCGTAGTAGAAGTGGATAGCCTTAGTGATGAAAGGAGTGAAGAAGGAGATCAAGAAACCCCACAACCAGTTAGCAGCGGTAGCAATAGACATAGCCTTGGATCTGATACGAAGAGGGTAAGACTCGGAAATAATAGTGTAGACACCACCAGCCCAAGTAGTGGCAAAGAAGAAGATGTAGAGACAAGTGACAAAGATCATAGCGTTACCAGAAGCCTTGTAGGTGTTGTTGTTGTCGTAGTTGCCATCCTTGTACAAGTGAACGGAACCAATGGTGGAGTAAATCAAGAAACAGACGAACATACAGGTGGAACCAGTCAAGAGACAAAGTCTTCTACCGTACTTCTCAATAGCGTAGATACCGAAGAAAGTGGAAACGAAGTTGACAACACCCAAGATAATGGAGGTCTGGAAAGAGTCCTTTAAACCGACAGCCTGGAAAATGGTAGTACCGTAGTAGAAAAAGTAGTTGTTACCAGTCAATTGTTGTAAAGATTGCAACATAATACCCATAATGACTCTTCTGAAGATAGCGGGCTTACCAGTGATCAATTCGGACCAAGAGGCGGAACCTGCAAGGGCTTCTCTGTCAATACCGGCCTGGATCAATTGGACTTCAGTGTAAACAGCAGGGTCCTCAGCCAGCAACTTGTTGGAGCGACCAATAGACTTCTTAGCTTCTTCGATGTTCTTCTTCTCAACAAGGTAACGGGGAGACTCAGGCATACAAAGCATACCACCGACTAAGAAAATGGCCCAAAGGAAACATAAACCCATAGGGATTCTCCATTGACCGGAGTTGTTCATGTGCTTGGTACCGTAAGTAATGATGTAACCGATGAAGATACCGAAAGTGATAAACAACTGGAAGCAGACAACCAAAGTACCTCTCAAGGTCTTGGGAGCACTCTCAGAAATGAAAAGAGGAGACAAGACAGTAACAATACCAACAGCAATACCAGTGATGGCACGGCCAATACAGATCTGGTACCAGTGAGTCGAGGAAGTGATTTGAACAACCATACCAACAACATAAATGGCCATTGCGAACATAATACCAATCTTTCTACCGTACATGTCGGCAACTTTAGACAATACAACACCACCGACGGCACAACCAATGTTAAAGATAGAAACCATCAAACCGACACGAACCTCAGAAAGGGAGTAAACACCATCCTCGAGTTCACCAAAACGTTCCAAAAAGTCAGACATGTTGACGAAACCAGAAATGGTACCGGTATCAAAACCAAAGACGAAACCACCAAAGGCAACAAGCATGCAAAAGAAGGAGATAGCGATGTAATCCCTCCAAGATTTTTCAGGGATAGTAGGCATAACAGTTTCATTATGACGAAGGTCAATGTCTTGAGACTCTTTAGCCAATATAGAGGCAGAGTCTGTTGGAGTGCGAGCTCCAGAATGTGTTTCGCGTTCAGACATATTCATTGAGTTAAGTAATTAAAGATGTGAATGATGATAAAAAAATTATTATATCAACGGATAACAGTAGCTGTATTTATACCAGCAGAGCTAGACTAACCACGGACTTTCGGAGACTAGCAACAATCACTATTCAAGGTAATCTGCTGAGCAGTATTCGGAGAATAGCGGCAGGATTTGCTTCTCCTTGTCACCGTGTGAGGTGAAAATAAATGTCATCGCATGAATTTTGTGCGGCTTGTTGCCCGTTAAGGGCTTGTTACATGATGAAGGCTTTGGTAATGGCATGGTTGCAACAGAAATTCTTAGCAAAATAGTAAGATGGTGCCAGAAAAAAAAGAATTTTTTGGAAAAAAAAAAAAAAAGGAACAACTATGTTAGACACGAATTTTTCCGAGCGGGGTATTATACGGAAATTCTATGGAGTGCCCCTCATAAACAAAACTGTTATCGGCCGTTTGCGGAAGAAAAGAAAATACTAGCGAGCTTCCCCAATGAAAATTTTTCCGAACGGCGGGTTGGGTGCTGGGGATAAAGCACGGCACTTTGGGGTTGCATATAGGACGATAAATACATTAACGTTTGTTTTGGGAATGAAAGAAATCTCTACAAAAAGAATTAGGTTTTGAGGCTGTAGATGGCTATTCCAACTAAAAGCTGAAATTCAAAGCCTCGTAAATGGTACTAAATTTAATGCAGTAGTTGCTGATCTTTTTTAGATCGGTATGTGCTGATAGTCACTCATTTAGACCTGGTCTTGCAACGGCATCATCAATATTCGGAATATCTATTTTTTCAGTAATATTTTTTCTCTCAAATAAAAAATAAATCAGTTTTTCCACTCATACTATAATCGGGGTAGAATCATTTGGTGGCGCCACCAGCTTCGTAATTTCTTATTATATTTAGTGGTTGGAATGAGAACCTCAACTGATTTCGGCCATCAGGTGCTTCCAAGTGTATTGCACACACGAAAAGTACCTCCAACCATATGCTGATGTATCCAAGAAAACCCCAGGTTCACGTGTTTGGGGTAGCGACCCTGTAACGAAACGCCTGGCTGTGTTTTTTTTCGACCATAGGTGGCATCATCTTATTGGCTGTTTGCTGCGAGTGGCGTGTGGTGTGGTATGCCATATGGTGGAAAAACTACGGAGAAACATAAATCCATAAAACACGAATCCTACATGCTGTTCGGTGGTGTGTGTAAAGTATTGAATGCTATAGATAATTTATGCGTCGGTATCGGAAAAACCCGTGAGTGCAAGATTTTCCGTGAAAAGTGAAATAATAAGACAGAAAACCAAAGGATGATAAGTGTGTTATTCCCATGGGGAATAGTAAAGTGGTGCTTCCCGTGGGGTATTATTGGAGAAGAAGCGTTAACAATAAGTTCGTAATGAGAAACATATAAAAGAATAGAATAGTTTATTAATTTGATTCAGTAATTTTACATGATGGCTGGTATAAAGTTAACTTCCAACTTCGCGTTTTTAAAAGCCATTTGACTATCATACTTCGTGTCTTTACCACAATTTAGATTGAATCTAAACTCTGATAATGACATATCGAAAAAGCCAAAATCTTTTTGATCTAGAAAATGCCTCACTTTTGTCTGGAAAAGTTTCTTTCTCGCCTTACATTCATTTCGGAGTCGGTATTGAAACTATGCCTCGATCGCATGATCCTAAAACTCTCTTAGTAAAGCCTTGCGCAAAATCATTTGAAAAAAGAAAGTATGACAATTATGAGGTTGTTTCCTTTATTGATACATCAGAAGCGTGCTTCAAACCAAATCAATAGAAGCATATCAAAATGGCGCAACATAGCTAAATATTGCAAGAAGGATGAGACTCATAAGATAAAAATAAAACACGCGAGCTTTAAAAAACGTGTAATGTATTAGAACAAATCCAAAAATTGCTTATAACTTAATTAGATGTTATTTTCTTATATTGCTTAAACTCAAAAAGTGGATAGCAATGAAAATAAAGTATAATGTACTATACTGGTAGATGGGCCTTCTCTGAAGTTATTCTGTGGTAATGCAAAAATTATTACGAGCCAGCCCAGAGTGTATCTCACGCTTGGGAAAGCTTTTTTTGTTAATTTTGCAACCAGTCCACTCCAAAAGCCAATATGCAACCTTTTTTGCTGCATAATACTTTTTCTGTTTGAACCCAAAGTGCTCTATTATTTGCTGGAATGTATTCTGGTCAAAATACCGTGAATTTGTAATGCATGGAAGAGGAAGAACCATAAACAATAGGCTAGGATTGCCGCCTTGCGGTTTTACCAAAAACTTGGTTATTCTCTCAAGCATCTTCCCACGCTCGAGTGGTGAGGGTACAAAGTTTAGCACTAGCAGGCAGGATATAGTATGAAACTGTTCATGTGTATTTTGTGGCAATGGCCGTGCCATAAAATCCTGCTCTGTAATTAAATGATGCTGTGAATTCAAATCAATTCTTTCGACATGCTCAAAAATTTTACTGGTGGAAATAGCATTGTGTGGACTAAGACACCCAATTTCAAGAGCCGTGGACTTTCCTTTCTCGTATCCTATTTCATGCAACCATTCCACTAGCTTCTTAGAAGAGTCGCCGCCACGTAGGTTATTCTGTCCTTGAGTAGATGCTGACTGGTAAGCCTCAATGCCCCCGCGATGTTCAATTTCTGCATCAATTCTGGCAAGCGATTGAACTAGTTGGCCCTCGCTAAGAGTGTTGTCAATTCTGAGAAGCAGGTTGTGTTTGCTACCTTTTTCAATACTTTGTTTAGCGATGGAATACCCGTTGCTTTTGAGTACTTCCTTGTAATTTTCGAGTGTAATATCGCTATGGTACTGTTTTAACCTATTGATGATAGCATGCTGGTTCTTTTGCAATACATGAAACCTTCTAATTAACTGACGTGCCTGTTGTGGTTTAAGACTTTTAGGCGTAGTTCTGGATCCATTGGTACTACGTTGCCTTGACAAGAGTCCACCCTTCTTCTTGCTCCTGTTGTTTTTCATTAACTATTAAGACTTGATAACTGAAGGGATTTTTATGTACAGGCGATGAGATGAGCTTTGAATTTTTTTGGCCATCTCATTAAAATAGTTAGTATTAACCATGGCTACCGCAAAAAAAGAGGCCAAGCCTACGAAGAATGGAAAGAATATGAAGAGTGGAAAGACTGGTAATAATTCCAAAAAGTCAAATAACTTGAAGAATGGGAAAAATGGAAAGAAAAATGGAAAGAAAGTTGCAAAGAGGGAGACTCCTCTGTTGAAACAAAAACTAAGAAAACAGTCTAAAGTTGTAAAAGCAGATAGTTTAAGCTGGAAATCAGTAGATATTCCTGATAATGTTAATGATTTTCTGGGATGCTATGGTTTGGAAGAGATTGATGGTGTCGATGTGAAAATTAGAAATGGTAAAGCAGAATTCATAGTGAAGGATACGAGTAAATTGAAAACTTCTGATGAGAATGAGGATGAAGATGAGGATGAAGATGAGGATGAAGATAAGGATGAGGAGACGATTGATAATGAGAATGAAAATATTGAGGACAAAAATACAGCTGAAGAAGAGAGTGACGCAGAAAAATCTAGTGAGGCGATAGATGAAGATGAATTTACTGGATTTGGTGATGAGGATGAAGAAATGAAAGAAGAGTTTGAAGAAGATAATAGTGATCAAAAAAAGTCCGATGATGAAGATAATGAAACAGCTGAAGAATTGGTATCAAATGTATTCAAAAATCTTGATATGGTATTGCCTGATGATATCCAGTTACCCCAATGGTCAGATGAAAATGATAAAGTCTTTTTGAGCCCCTTTGTGTTAAATGGGTTATCTGAGTTAAAATTTGACAAGCCTACACCTATTCAAAAAAGAACTATCCCTTTAGCTATTGATGGGAAGGATGTCATTGGTAAAGCTACTACTGGTTCCGGTAAAACATTGGCATATGGTATCCCCATATTAGAACGCTATTTGGCTAACTTGCACATTATTAAGCAAAATGTTAAAGATAAAGTTATTAATCATCCCACTGGAATTATTTTTACCCCCACCAGAGAATTGGCTCATCAGGTTGTTGACCATTTGCATAATTTGGCTAAATACACACCCTTGTCCCAATATGGTATTGTGACTATAACCGGTGGATTATCCATACAAAAGCAAGAAAGATTATTGGCACATGGGCCTGGCATTTTGGTCGCAACTCCTGGTCGGTTCTTGGAGTTGATTGAAAAAGATGAAAATCTTTTGGAAAGATTGGCCAGTACAGACATTGTTGTTTTGGATGAGGCGGATCGCTTATTGCAAGATGGCCACTTTGAAGAGTTTGAAAAAATTATAGAGTTGTTTGGTAAGCATAGGCCACGTAACAAGGATATTCCATGGAAATGGCAAACCTTAGTGTTTAGTGCAACTTTTGCTAGAGAACTTTTTGGAAAGTTGGATAGATTCCAAAAGAAAGGCAAAAGCGAAGGCAGCTCGCTTATCGATAATGATGAAATTTTAGAATTACTAAATTCCAAATTGAAATTCAAAGATTCTAAACCTGCTTTGATTGATGCTAACCCCAAGGAAATTGTTTCTGGACAGGTCACTGAAGCCTTGGTAGAGTGCGGCCCAACAGAAAGAGATCTTTATCTTTATTACTTTGTTTTGATGTATCCTGGTTCAACCTTAGTGTTTGCCAATTCAATTGATTCTGTTAAGAGGTTAGTGCCTATGTTTAACAATTTAAACATCCCAACATTCTCAATTCATTCTTCCATGATGCAAAAACAAAGATTAAGAGCATTGGAAAGATTTAAAGCTGCCAGTGAGAAAAATGAAACGGCTGTGTTGGTAGCATCTGACGTTGCAGCAAGAGGATTGGACATTCCTAAAATCGATCATGTTGCCCACTACCATTTGCCAAGAAGTGCTGATGTTTATATTCATAGATCCGGAAGAACGGCAAGAGCTGGTAATGAAGGTGTTTCCATTATGTTCTGCTCTCCACAAGAAGCTTCAGGACCCTTGCGTAAATTGAGAAAACTTGTGGCAAGTACATCGTCTAAGGGTAGTTCTAAACTAAGCATGCACTCTAATGTGAAGTTGTTACCTATTGAAATGGATATTGTTTCTCAGTTGAAGCCAAGAATCTCTATTGCCTCTAAATTGGCTGATGCTTCTATTTCCTCGACATCTACAAGAAAAGAAGACACCTGGGTTAAACAAGCTGCTGAGGAGTTAGGCGTTGAAGATGTTGCTGATTTGGATGCATTTGAAGATGATATAATAAAGAGACAAAGAAAAAGAAAAGAGGTTAAGATGTTGACCAAAGAAGAGCAAAAGGTTTTACGATTTGAGTTGCGTCAGCTATTGAGTTCGCAAATTCGTAAAAATACTAGACGGTCTTACTTAACCAGTGGTTTGGATAATTTGGCACATCAAATGGTTACAGGTAATACACATAAGGATGTCTTGGGTCACTCTCAAGTTAATGCATTGGATGACTTGAGAAGTAAGAAAACAGAAACTAAAAAGTTGAAGAAGAAAACCAAGGCTGTAAAGCCAACAGCTAATGATCTGAAGCATGGAAACAAAGTTACAAAACCAGCAACCAAGAACTCCAAGGATAAGAAACTATCCAAGACTAAAAATTGAAAAGAGTTGTAAATATTATATATTGATCAATACAGGCATAAAGTCGATTTGTTGAGTTAGATCTACTTGATAATTGAAATCTTAAAATAGAACTCCAGAAATACACATCTAGTATACACTTAAACCCATGAAGACAAATGAGGCAACTAGCCATTTCTTTGTTCCTTCTATAAACCTAGTCTTTTATCATTTTAAAGAAAGTCATCATCGTCGTCATCGTAGTACTCATCATCGTCAGACTCGTCAGCCAATTGCTCAAAGTTGACCTTGTATCTTAACAATGCACCGATACCACCAAAACCCTGTACAAATTGGGCACCCTCTGATGATCTGTCAGTAACAAATTCTAAATTTGCACCAAAACTCTTGTAGTTTTCAGCTAACCATTCCAAAAACAACTCCTCTTTGACAATTTCCATTTCAGTACCCGTCTTTTTGTCTAATTGCCAAGACTTGTCAGGCAATTCTGGGTTGGCGTGTGCTATGACTTCTTCACCCTCAATATCCTTCAACGTGTAACGGATGATGTTCAAGTTTTCGTAAACAATAAGGATCTCACACGCACCTAAGTCTAAGGCCTTCAAAGTGTCATCAATACCGTAGCAAAACTTTCCTGTATCTTGAGAAATCTCATCAAAGTACTGGTTCAACAATTTCTTTTCCTGGACAAACTTGACATTAGACAATGTTTCAGCGGATAATTCAATTGCCTGATTAAAACCGTTTTCACCACCGTATGAGATATCAACAATTTTGATAACCTTAGCCTGTAATCTATTGTCGAATAAGTCTGACTTGGACAACTCAGTCTTGAAATCGGCAGAACCAGCTAAAATCAAACCTTTAACGTTTACCTTATCGGCAGTAATAAAGTTCTGAACAGCCACCTCTGCTACCTTTCTAACATAGTTATGTCTCTTCTCCTCTCTCAAACGCGAGAAACGCATGGCTGACTGACCACCTCTTCCGTGCTTCTTGGGCAAGTCTACAGTAAACTTGTGCAAAACCTCACGAGTGTTTCCCGACACCGCTCCGAAAAGTGCTCCATTACCATCCATGATGATAAAACCAAATCTATCATCATTTTCCAACAATTCAGACAAAGCCTCCACGTGGAACTTATTGTCGCAAAGATAAAGCGATGTGTTAATAGGCTTGAAGGGCTCAAAGTCAATGTTCAACTTCTTTTCCTTACCTTCGTCAGTAAGAACATCACCACAGTACACAACCAACCCGTTACGAGGCACGGAGTTGTATAACTTCAACTTTTGCTGTGTCGATGTAATTGCTGAAAGCACTGACAAACGGTTAACACGAGACTTAATGTTAGAAGCAGTACCGTACTCTTCTGTCAACATTTTCTGAATCAATGATATTTGGCCCTTGGGTGGAATAACCAACGAGATCATGGATGTACCATTACCTCTTGCCTGTTCCAATGACTTGATCAACTTTTTGACCTTCCAAATTTCAATGTTCTTTTCGGCATCTGTTTCTGACATGGCTGCTGCTCCAATACTATAGGTAGAATAAGGCTATTCCCGTTCTAATAGGACTCTTCAACTCTTTCTTTACATCATTTGCTCAGCGCGCTGTGACAAAAAACTTTTTAAATCACGTGAAATTGATCATGTGATTTGATTCTTTTATTTGCCATGAAATGAAGCAAGCGCTGGTATTTAATTTATGTGTATATATTTATTTACATATTATATACGAGTACTTGTATTGCTTAAGCAGTTGTCTTGTATTTTAAAGTCTTAAAATAACTTTTCTTTGATCATGTGTAGTATATGATTTATAGAAACTATGATGTTTGAAGATACAAACATAGTGTTTTCCGATCATCGGAGATATGGTTATATGTATTTGTTAAACAAGGGTGGCTATTTCCTAAGGCAGTTGATTAGTGTGGTTTTATTTTTAGAGTGGTATTTTACTTTATGGGAATACGGATTTTGCCTCAGTTGCAGTTTCATATGTTAATTGTACTATCACTATTGAGAAAAATCATCGATGTAATTTTAATTATTGAATGATATTTTTAATTAATAAGAAAAGGATTGTGTTTACTATGTGATATATTAATGAATACTTAACTTGTATCCTCGATCATACTTTTATCTAACGCTTGTGATTATCAGCTATTTTTCTATGCAATCAATACCAAAGAATTCTGATCTAATAGTCTCCTCTAAACTATTAATTTCGCTCTTTCAAAAAAAGCTCAAGAAACAGCACTAGCTGTCTTTTCATCATAATAATTACATCTTAAAATCTTTCTTACCCATTTCTATATGTTTATTTTCCATTACAATAGTTTTCTATGTAACAAAGTTGAAATCATCACGTAAAGACGAGGAATATTTTCTGTATTTGATCTGATAGCTTGTATATTTTAGAATTTGACTAATTTGAAAGTAGCTTAAAGAAATAGAAACGCCTATAGCAAAGACTCTAAGTTAAGCTCTATCATTCAGATAGATTACCAATATCTCTCTACATTAGTGTATATAGTTTATTGGTAAATTGGCTCCATTATTCATATTTAGCCTTCCCAATGCTACATCAAATGTAAACAGAAAAGATAACCGAATACATTATCTGGTACTCTTGTAGCATATAAGCCTTGGCCTTCTATAATACCTTTAATAGTCATCTATAATTTCATTTTTACATAGTATTTGATAGTTGGACCTGTTGATTACTGCTTATTCTCGGCTGGCAGGGAGAATGCCCAAGTTTTTCCGGGACACATTTATCTTTATAGACAGATCCTTACCCCTACAGTATGGTAAACATGGCATCTGAACCATCACAGAATGGTATAAGACCAATAGAGTCTCATGAAAACACTGATATTGTCTCCTACTTGGGTAATGAACAAAGATATGATAGGTATGAGGGGTCGCTGGACGAAGATGAGGAGGAGGTTCCAGCACCGCCTACTAAGTCGCGACGCCCAGGAAATAATGCGTTCAGACAGCAAAGACTCAAGGCATATAATCCAGTATTAACAGCAAAGACAGTTATTCCCTTGCTTATTGCTATAGCGATAGTTTTTGTTCCTCTTGGGGCAGCTATGTGGTATGCGCTGCACATCGTGCAAGATGTTACTATTGACTATTCACAGTGCGAGAATCTCGCACTGACCGAGTACTGGCTGGAGATTCCAGCAAATTACACTGAGTACAATATGCACCTGGATGCACCCCCTATCACACATCCGGCAGTTTGGAAATTGGATGTAGATGAGCTGCAAATGTTTGAAGACGAACGCAAAGTATGTCGTATTCAGTTTCAAATCACCCAAAGATGGAAAGCACCCATCTATTTTTACTACCGTCTCAAGAACTTTTACGCCAACCACCGTCGGTATGTCAAATCGTATAGTGAAGCCCAAATAACGGGGGACGCCGCCCTGTTGGACACCATGAAAAACAATGCGGGTCAAAACTGCGAGCCTTTGTCCACTGACGATAACGGTAGACGTATATACCCATGTGGCCTTATTGCAAACAGTTTGTTTAACGACACCTTTTCTCTGACATTGCAGCTGGTCAACCTGTCTGACAGCTCAAACTACGAAATGACAGAAAAAGGTATTGCGTGGTCTACTGACAAGAACCGCTTCAAAAAGACCAAATATAACTACACTGAAATTGTGCCTCCGCCAAACTGGTACAAAATGTTTCCTAATGGCTACAACTCCACTAACGTGCCCGATATTTCTACGTGGGAGCAGTTTCAAAACTGGATGCGCCCAGCAGCATTGCCTGATTTTGTCAAGCTTGCCTTACGCAATGACAAAGATGTCTTAGAGCCTGGTATTTACGAGGTCCAGGTTGGTCTTCATTTTCCAGTATTACCCTACAAAGGCAATAAATACATCTACCTTTCACAGCGTAGTGTTATGGGTGGGAAAAATGACTTTTTAGGTATCAGTTGGATGGTTGGCGGAGGTGCCTGCTTTCTCTTGGGCTTATCATTACTCGCCGTAAATCTTGTGAAACCACGGAAGGCCGGCGATGTCAATTTGTTGAGTTGGAACCGTGAATCTTTTGCTAAAAATGAAGGAGATAATGCTGAAAAACTGCTCTCCTAATTAGTATATACACGTTTACTCTGTTAAAATTTAATGTATACTTATATATTCTTTTAGCGACTCTCGGTACTAAACGGCACTCTATTTTCTTTTTTTTGCACCCAAAACATCTAAAGTAGCACTTTGAGAAGAAATAAACAGCGAGAAGCCAAAGAATACAACACATAATCAAAAGATATAGTATATACACAGCCCGATATTCTACAACAGCCTCGGCGTGTAGTTGTTTGATTAATAATAGTGATATAGTCAGCAAATCTTTAACTCCTAAAGTTGCATTAGTTTGTTTAGCTATTTTGAACCTTCGTTCGGAGATAATTTCGAAGCTTATTAATCTTCAATTATCCCATGAGCAACCCAAAAGCCAGAGTATATATAAACAAGCGTAGGTTCCAAATATTGGTACAAGTATATAGAATTAACAAATATAATACAATACAACAATAAAGATGAGCTTACCTACTGAACGTACCCAAGTAATTTTGAAAGAGCGTGTTAAGGGCTCCATTAACTACGAGTGGAACCAGAAAGACTCCACCTTTGCCATTGATCGTGTTCCCCTCGATGCAAAGAACCTCGGTGAAGATGAGGTTATGGTCAAAATGTTGTACATCTCCAACGACCCAACCCAGAGAGGCTGGATTGCTGATGGACCTCCTATGAAGTACTATATGCCTCCAGTTTTGGCCAATGAGCCAGTTAAGTCTCTTGGTCTTGGTCGCGTAGTTGCTTCCAACAGCTCCAAGTTCTCTGTGGGAGACCTTGCAACCGGATTGTATCACTGGGCTGACTATGATGTTGTCCCTGCCTCTGCTCTCCATACCAAGGTTGATGAGAAGCACCAGATTCCTCTTCCATACTATCTCTCGTTTATTGGCCTTACTGGTTTGACTGCCTACTTTGGATTGAAAGAAGTTGGAAAGATTGCTGAGGGTCAGCATGTGTTGATCTCTGCTGCATCTGGTGCTACTGGTTCAATGGCAGTTCAATTGGCCAAGCACGTTTTTGGTGCCAAGACAGTAATTGGAATCACTTCGTCTGCTGAAAAATGCCAGTGGGTTGAGTCTTTGGGCGCTGACAAGTGCCTCAACTACAAAGATGCTGACTACAGTGAGCAATTAGCCAAGGTTTTGGGCGAGAACGCACCAAACGTCTACTTTGACAACGTTGGTGGTCAAATTCTTAACGAGGTCTTGCCACACCTTGAGCGCAATGCTCGTGTTATTGCCTGCGGAGCTATCTCTGGTTACAATGATCGTAATGTCTACCGTATTTCCAACTGGGGCAGTATTATCACAAGTCGCTTGACAGTGCAGGGCTTTGTTGTATTTGACTTTGTCGCTCAGTTTGGCGATGCTGTCAAGGATATCACTGGTGCTCTTCAAGCCGGAAAGATCAATGCTTCTGAGGGTATCAATGTGGTTGATCTTTCTAGCGAAGAAAACCCATTAGAGAATGTTCCTAAAACATGGGAGACTTTGTTTTCCAACAAGGGCAATGGTAAGTTGATCACCAAGATTGCCTGATTGTATATAAACCTTCCTTTCTGTAGTTGGAATTAGCATGTGACATGGAATGACCATCAATTTCACGCAATACGAAACCTATTGTTTCTGTTGCAATTGAGCTACAAGAATAAACGAAATAAATTAACTATATTCAAATTTAATATTATACGAGCAAATGAAGCTTCTTTGCATTACCGCCGTCAATCTGTACCATTTTTCATTTAAGGCTCTCTACATTTATCAAAGCCTTTTCGGTCTTTGGGGTTTTACACTTCATGAATTATAAACTTGAATTCATACCATTTAAACATTAATAGCTGTATATAATCCTAAAAACATTATATATTAAGTAATCCCGTGTATTTGAATACATTACTTAGAGGATGGGCACTGGCAAGAGGTGGCACTGGCGCACTTGCAATCAGAGCCGCACTTGCAAGCAGAGGCACACTTACAAGAAGCAGAGTTGCATTTGCACTTCTCAGCGCAGTTGCAGCCTTCAGTTGAGTAGTTAACAGGGGTAGAAGTGTAGGCAGCCATTATAAATATTCAGTTAATAAAGTATGTGAGTTGATGATGAAATTAAGCATTTCTGGGAACAAACTACCGTATTTATATCGTTTGCGTCTTTTTTGCCGTGAATGAGTGGTGCAGGCAAGCCAATTAGCTTTTGTTGGCTCATCAAGACATTCTAGAATGGTCGAATGAATAATACTCTAGAGCAAAGACTATTTAGCAATACACAAGTATTAAGCTTAATTAGCGTGTGAAGCAGAGTATTGTTGATGAGGTGTCAAAGGTGTTTTAATGCAGATATGGAATGAAATTTGTTTTGGAAGATTTGAGCCCCATACATCAAACAACGTTTTAATTGGGATAATAGGTTTTGTGGGGCAAGAATGTAGTGAAAAGAGTTTGTTGCAAGGGTGGAGTGCTTAAATGAATGTATTTTATTAAGTTTTTATTCACTATTGTTAATTGATTTTTATTCCTCAATTTTATTCCTCAATTTTGTTCATCAGCTCTCACTCCATAATTCGCAATCATCAATTTGAATTCATCGACTCATATTTACCCTTCAAGTACATCTATACATTCAACTATATAAACCACAATCCTGTAGTTCAATTTTATCATCATACTATTAACGAAAATTACACCATATTGACTTGTGGTGACTCTCTTTATTATGAAGATGAATACCAAAAGACCTCTCAAATAGGAAGAGAAAGTGCCTGTTTATAAAGAAATCTCTAACGTTAATGACTAATTATCCTCTAACTTCAACTGTAAGATATCATAAAAAATGAAAAATTGCTATGCAGCATAAAATGAGACTGCTTTGTACCATAAATGAAAGTGTTTGTAACATAAAATGAAAGCACTTGCAACATAAAATGAAAGTGCTTGCAACATAAAATGAAAGCACTTGCAACATAAAATGAAAGCGCTTGTAACAATTTTTTTAATGCTACGTAACATAAGATATACCATACTACATAACGTGAAATGTGCCCTACTTTGTAACATGGATTTTGAAAGTACATTCAAATCGTCATGGGTTCATCTGCAACCATTCAAAATAACATAAACTCATGATACAAACAGTATTAAAATATTACTTCAATTTATCCGAGTTTAAAATACTACATCAATTCATGAAGTGTTCAAAGTAGAGAATGTGAGCCTCGGATTAAATACAATAACGATGGAACTTTTATTATAATGCTTAAAATCCAAGCTCTGCCGAAAGTGAATTATTTATAGCATTATAAATATTCAAGATGCACAGTTTTAAACCTTCCTTTGAACCCAACTCATTATAATATATTAAAATTAAAGGTACATGAATGAGAAATGTCAATAACTTATTTATGCTCATTGAGTCTGGCTTTAAAGCCTATTTATATGATAAAATCCTATAAACCTCTTCTATACAAACCTCTTCTTCGCATATCCCTCTTGTGCTCCTCTTATACTCCCCTTAAATTCATTCTTTTAATTCTCATTGATTTCAATCTCACATTTTAAACTGTTTTGATTTGGCGCGTTTTTTTAACATTTAAAATTCTTTGCAACAATACAGAACCGTAGCCATATCAAATCACTGATTCAAACAATCGCCTAGAGGGTATAAGAAATGTATATTGCTGGCCATGCTGACTTTAAACAAAACAAAGTCAAATCAATATGTCTCAGCAGGTTCGGCAGATTTACCTGGTACCATAGCACTGCAGCTCAAAGAACAAATGCTAAAGCGGTTTCAGGAAACAGAAAATGATATGGAATTGGATTCAGAGTTTGATGAGGGGAAACTAGAACAACTTTCTTGCTCTAAACTTTCACAGACTGCATCAGCGCCGGTTTCGAGAGAATCTGATAGCGCTATAATTGAGTCGCCATTTATCAAACGTGTTCAAAATCGATTGAGCAACAACTTCACAGCATCGAAACCAAGACCATTGTCTCATGGTAATCCAATTTTTCCTATACCCGAAAACCTTATGTGGAATAAAGAAAATGACTCGCCCTTTATTGATAAACGAGATGATAGTACCGCGATTCTGGAGCTCAGACGAAACCATAAACCTCGTGAACCAACTATCGTAGAAACTACGCCAAAAAAACTGACACTGGGCTCCAAAAATCACCAACGAATGCCTTCGGTGAAAATGTCTCTAACCCCTGCGCAGCAGGTTGAGAAACGACCAGGAACTCGGCTGTCCAACGCAATGGAGAATTTTCAGTTCTCCACTATGGTGGGAAGAGGTGCTTTCGCCAGCGTCTACAAGGGCATAAATCTCAAGACAAACCAGGTGGTGGCCATCAAACAGATTCTCTTAGATCAAGACCAGGATGTAATGGAGCTCATGGGTGAGATCGACTTGCTAAAAATATTGAAGCACCCAAACATTGTAAAATACCATGGTTTTGTGAAAACTTCAACATCCTTGAATGTCTTTTTGGAATTTTGCTCCGGTGGCTCTTTACGGCAACGTTATAAGCGACTAGGTCAAGGGTTGGCAGAAAGGGAAGTAACTGTTTATGCCCTGCTGATTTTACGTGGTTTGAATTACTTGCACGAACAAGGTGTAGTTCATCGTGATGTGAAGGCTGCAAACGTCTTGATCACAGAGGATGGAGAAGTCAAATTAGCTGATTTTGGTGTGGCTACAAAGGTTAGTGCCCAAAACGCAACTGTTGTTGGAACTCCTAATTGGATGGCCCCAGAAACTATACTTGGAGGTGAAGGCCTATGCACTGCCTCCGATATTTGGTCTCTTGGCTCAACAATTATTGAACTTCTTACAACCAATCCCCCATATCATGATTTGAATCCCATGGCAGCTTTGCACGCTATAGGAACTGATGATTACCCCCCATTACCAAAAGGCATTTCGTCTCTTGCCAAAGATTTCTTGCTTGAATGCTTTCAAAAACAACCGAGCCTCCGAATAAGCGCAAAATTACTATTAAAACATAAGTGGTTGAATAATTCAGGAATTGTGAAAAAGCAGTCACATTTAGAAATGCCAATATCAAAACGCTCAAATGAATTCAAGTCTATTAAAAGTTATACAGAAACAAACAATGAAAATTGGGACCAAGATTTTGGAGAGCTTGAACTACCTAAGCTTCTGGGAAAATCATCTAAATTTCACATTTTGGATCATAGCACTGAAAATAGAAAGGAAGTTATGGCTGAATCGGGACCGGTCAAATATACTAAAGGAGAGTTGTTGCAAAAGTTTGCCGAAAACGATGAAGGTGTGTTCATTGAAACATCAGATTCATTCTTTACTTTGAAAAAGAACAATAAAGTTTTAATGGCAAACCTTGATGACAAAAACCTCTTACAAGAAGAAGAAACAGATCCATTCCTTGATGTTGAGATTGAAAATTTCGACACTAATGAACTTGAGGTTCAAAGTAAAATCGCATCATTGGTTTCCAGTATATCTGCAAAGGTTGATACTATTCATTCCCGAAATGAAGAAGCTATACCATCGCTTGTTAAGCTCACAAAAAGAATGATGTATCTTGTAAAAAAGTACCCTAGTCTGCACGATGCTTTGGTAAGAGATCATGGTGTTTTAACATTGCTAGAGCTTCTAGGCAGTGCTTCGGACTTTCCAAAACAAACACAACTATGGTACCAAACTTTATCAACCCTCAATCATATCTTCATTGGTAACTTATCTCTGTTTGAAAACTTTTGTTTTCTTGGTGGGATACCATGCTTTACTCAATTTCGCAAGAAATCATTTGATATGCGCATAAGGTTTCAAGTTATCAAATTTATCCGCCTCTTAAAAAACTCAGACAGAGCATTATCAATGTTTGTCTCTTGTGGTGGGATAAAGGTAGTATCAAAGTTTGTTGAGGAAGACTTTGATGTTGCACCAATGTTTCCTATTATTTCAATAGAGTGCATATATAATATGCTTTCAAAGGATCTTGCTAGGTCCAAATCCGATTTATGTCGGATCTTATCGAAACATGGTGTAATATTCTATTTTGTGGTTCTTCTTAATCGCTTGGTAAAGTTCAAACCAAATCAAACTTCAGCACAAATTTCAACAGAGCAAGTTGTTGCCACTATAGATAGGATAATGCAAATTATCAAGTATTTTAGTGACTCTGAAGCTAGGGTAAGATTAGATATTTGTACCACTGATTTGTGCAAATTATTGATAAAGGTTCACCCTCATTTAAGCTTTAGCAACAGGCTTACTTTGCTTAAATTTTTCAAATCCATGTCATGTATTTCTAATGCATTAAAGCCATTGTACAATGCAGAAATATTGGAGTTTTTATTGAACCAATTGGCTATCTATACTCCTGCAACAGAACATTACAAGGAAGTCATCAATATAGTCTGCCCAACCTTGTACAATTGCTGCTATCTTATATACAGCAGAGAAATTGAGATTGTTAATCTTGGGGCTGTTCCTTATTTGAAAGAATTATCCAAGATAAACTTACCATTTCGCCAATTTGTGCTTCCCATATTGTGCGAATTTGTCCATTGCGACGAGGTTGTGCGTGATCATTTGAAAAGACAGGATATTTTAACCGTCTACTATAATCTATTGATGGACCCCTATTGGCAATCAAATGCATTGGATTCTATCTTATCTTGGGCACAGCATGATCCCGCCTATGTCCAATTAGATTCCCTGCGAGCTATAACTTGCTTAACTGGTGGTTTCTTGGTTTCAAAAGTATCGAACATGGAGGGTACTTTAGAACATTACTTGAAGTTAGTCACGCTGAACAAGAATGTAGGAAGATTAATGCTGACCACTGCCATTATCAAAAACATTTTGCTGAAACTCACCACTCACACTAAAAATCCAGTTATTCAACTAACGCTTTTAAAAATACTCAAGAGCTTGATAAATTATGCCAGCCAGAGCGACACTCTAGAGTTACTAAACGTATCACAGGATGTACATGACGTAATGGAAACTTTAAGCGCTAAAAGCAGTTCCGTTTTGGTTGAAGAATTGATACTGAGTGTGAGCTCCCTCCTATAGAAAAAGGTGACAAAAGCATTAGCAAAACAACTGTATTATATTTTACCAGCTATTAATATCTCTACATAATTTATGAATAATGAAATTTCAAACGGTGTAAATTTATTGTGGGGTATATAGCTCGGAAAATGGTTTCAAGACAGACCGAAAATCGAAAATTGAAAGCTTCAAGACCGATAAAGAGCGCACTGTATTCGATTTAGAAAACAACAATGATACCAATATCATATCCATCTCCGAGAGTTTCTCAAATAGATGCTCATATATTAGACTCTGAGCTATTTTCACTTTTGAAAGAGCAGCTTTCGTCGATTTTTCAATTTCATTCATCAAGTCGATGGTCTTTTAACCAACACCCGGAGCTATGGTCTTTGTTGCTTAATTTGGTTATATTTCGGCTTACTGTATGGAAAGATGGATCCTCGTATGGCCTCAAATTGCAAAACCTAAAGTACAGTGATTTGCAGAATGGGAAAGCAATTGGAAAGTCTAAAAAATGGTATTTGTTAGGTACGTTGCTCTTAGCTCACTTTTACCAAAGGTTCCAATCTTACTTGTACCTGATAGAAGATCATGATATTATGCATAGTCCACGTGAAGGACTCTTCGCGAAATTGAAGCACTGGTTGGTGAGACATAAGTCATTTATTCTTTCAAAAGTGGACCACTCGTTGAAGATACTAAATTTGCTTAATTACATTATATTTTTAATTGACGGTAGATATTCATTTCTTGTGCATAGGATATTGGGAATATCTTTGACGCCGGTGATTCTGGACTTGCTTAAGTTCAATGGAAACAATGTTAATTTTGAGTTTCAAAATCGTCAATTAGTTTGGAATGTTATGACTGAGTTTTTGGTATTTACTTTGCCTTTGCTACAATTGGGCAAATTGAAAAGAATGGCCATAAAAGTCTTGTCGTATCGAAAGGATAGTAAATCTGGCAACGAAAATAATTTTGATTCAGCTACAAGCCAATATTCAAAGTTGCCCATTCTGCATTGTGCAATTTGTCATGATAACAACTTCAAAGCAGCAGCAGCTGGTGGGAAAACTTTCCCGTCTTTAGGAGTTATAACAAATCCTTGTAAAACAAACTGTGGACATATTTACTGTTATGTATGTATTGCCACTCGATTTAATACCATTGAAACAGCCGGTGAAGATCTTCCTTGTCTCAGATGCAACACCAAACTTGAATGGTTTAAAGAGTACGGTACTGAAGCTGAAGATTTTGACACAGACGCTATTTTATTTTACAATGAAGACGAGGATGATGGCCACATTTCGGAAAAGCATACTGAAGAAGATGAGGACAATCTAAGCGAATTTTCGCTGGATAGCGTAGAAGAGGAAGAAGATAACAGTGAAGAGGAATTTTACGACGAAGATGATTTCGAACTATAATCGAATGCACTATAAGTAGTATTTTAAATGTACAAATGAGAAGAAAAGAGTTGCAAGTTCTAATGCAAATAATCTAAAAAACATGAATTTCAAGGCATGTTATTTCAATAATTTCAACAACAATTGAGCTCCCTTGTTGTCCTTGTCTTTAGACAAATCCTTTTTTATCTTCTTCACGGCTTTTTCAAGCTCCTTGAACTTCGAAGAATGTTCCTTCAGTAACTGCAAAACTTCGTATATGGCAACCACGACAAAAGCACATTGACCAGTTGTCCAGTTGGAAAGCTTGTTGTTACTCAATATTTCGTCAGCAATTCTGGTAGCTAAATCAGATCCGACTCCGGGAATCTTTTCATTTGATGTTGGCACCAAAGTTTTGGTTTCATTATCCCACTTGAATTCATTACCCTGAATTAATGCTTTCAACAGTCTTGAAATAAAGGGTACCTTATTGATCAAGTGATAGTCTTCTAAAACATCACCCTTTACGGTATTTTCAATTATAGCCTCGACTAGCTGAGGTCTCAAGGTTTCATTCACTTTTTCGTTATCCGTAGAGGTCAAGATCAATTCAGTGATAAATTGAGCAGCCATATTGACTGACAACATCCCAGAGAAGGATCTCTCTGGGTCTTCTTCCTTTGTACTAGACAAAAGAGACTCGTAAAATGCAGGCAACGCTTTAGAAAGCAATTCATTTCTTCTTTGTGCGTCGTCCTTTTTAGATGTCTTTTTGAAAGCTAATTCTTGATATTTTATCAATGCGTTTTTGATAATCGGGGAGAAGTATTTACCATCTAATCCCTTCAACAAGTAAAGTAATGGTCTTCTGGAGAACTTGTCCTTAATGAGAGAAGGCAATTCTTTATTGGAAAAGTAGTCAGCACACAATGCATTGTTAACCAATTTGGTATCATCAATTGTCATGTACGCAGTTATCAAGACATTGTTTCCATACTCGTTTTTAATCAATTCAAATTCATGTGCCTTTAAACCCTTTACAATTGCCTTACGTTCCTTTGCAGTTGCAAGTGCAAGCAAGGTTGATGCAACCTCAGAACCTTCTTGAGTGTGAACCAATTCGGCGAATTGCTCGGCCAACAACTCTATGAATTCTCTTATTTGCTTGTCGTATGCCTCAATATCAGAAGCTAAGATAGTAGTATACTCCCTCATCGCAGCATGCAAGATTTGAAAACCAGTGGATCCCTTGTCAACTGACGCGCTGATAGTGCCATACAAGTTGGTCATAATAAGCTGTTTCTTTTCAGAAGACTCACTGATAAGATCCAAAACAGTTTTACCCTTACCAGACTCTCTAAAGACAGCATACTCAGCACCCCAAAACTCTCTAATCATTTGATGTTTTTGCTCAGCAGAAGAGTACAATACAAACAAATCCTCAACTACATAAGCACCTTCTTTGTGTCTCATTAACTTGCGCAATTTTCCGTGAAGCTCATTAATAATTAACCCACGAGACTCCTTTGAACCATAATGCAAAAGCTTGATCAAAAGGTATTTTCCATAAGCAGAAGTAGACAAGTGATAAAAATGCCCTTTAAGAGAAGCCACAATAAGCTCTCTTCTTTCCTTTGAAGAGTACTTTACAAGTGTCTGTACAACTCTTGAAGCGTCATGCTTCATGACCAACTCAAGAATTACATCCTTTGACAATTCCCAAATCTGGTTGCACAACTTCTCACGAATCTCTTTAGGTGGAGTTGGCTTAGTAACTCTTAACTTTTCCCAAAGGTTTTTGATCTGCTGTACCTCAGCACCAGCCTTTCTTTGAAGCTTACGCTCAGCCAATGTCTTACGTTGTTCGGCATGTTGTTCTTTAGATGATTTTTTATTGGGGTCAACAACCTTATCCTCAGAAGCTTTACTCTCATCGTCGTCTTCATCTTCATCTTCACCTTCCTCTTCATCTTCATCTTCTTTTTTGTCCTCCAAGTCATCTAACTCATCCAAATCGTCTTCCGACTCTTGCGAATCATCGTCTGACGATGAGATCTCTTCGCTAGAGGCTTCTTCAGAAACATCTTCAGACTCAGGCTCAGGAGATGGCTCTTTCTTTGTAACCTTGCTCTTTTTGTTGGAGCCCTTAACCTCCTTAGCAGAGCGCTTGCTTCCTTTATTTACTGCTCCCATTATGCTGCTGCAGTTACAAATCGCTTTTTATCAACCCGTCATCTCAGCTATAGACAGCGCCCAGGGATGAAAAAAAAATTGCATCCCATCTCTTAGTCACGTGATAGAGATGAGGAAGATGTAATAATTACAACTATTATGAAGAAATCGATAGCTCAAGCTATGTAATAGTTTACTGTGGTTTGATACTATCAGAATACTGTGGTGGGAGGTAAAATTGTAAAATGCATTCGTATATCAAGTAGTGTGAATGTCTACTATGGCTACAAAATAATTTGCTGGTATATGTCAAATGCAAATTAGCATACTTTTCTTTCCAATATCTTCTTGAGATAAATTAACTATTTAAATACAATCTTAGCCTGGTGTTCTGTGTAGTGAGACTTTTTAAATGAGTCTCTACTATAGAAACTGAATCTCAATAGAGAAGCTATTAGTATAGGTACGTTCTGCATATAATATTTGGTCTCGGTATTTGCAACCTTTTTTTTGCAGCCAGTGTTATAAACAGATTTAACTGGACATAAGAAGTTGCTAAATGGCAAGTCTTTCACTAAGAGTATACGAATTTGAACATTTTTATCTACACTTGGTTCTTTTGTTCCCATGAGAGTAAATTTTAGTGTTAAAAATTGCCTAAAATTATAAAGTATTGCGGTATGGTTTTTTATGATAAAATCTGTCATTTGATGGATACTTAAAGTGTTAATGGTGTTTATTAAGCACAGTGGGGGGGGGTTGCAAACAACAGAGAATACTATGTATTTTGAGACTTGGTTTAACGAATTATTTAAAATATCTTTTATTTTTTGCTTACCAATTGATTTAATATAATTATTGTATTTCTTATAATTATAGTTTCATTTTAAAGAAATGAATGACAGTAAAGAAATATCTCATCCATTTTTAACGATGAGACACAATATTATTTTTATGTATATTGATTGTAGAAATAAACTATAAACCACAATGTTGGTTGAGAACAAAAGACCATTTGAGTATAAAAACTACTGTTAAAAGTTACTTCTCAATATGAAACTTTATTTAGTACGTTACAATTAAACTTTTATATTACAGTTTGAATTTTAATGTTTTTTCAAAAGTTCCTAGTCGAAGCGATCTATTTTCAAATAGATAGGTTACAAATAAAGAAAAATGCGACCCCTTTTAAACATTTGAAATTCCATAAAGAAAATTTTGTAATGTATGAAGTAATTTGGTTATTGTATTATATCGTTTAATTTTTATGTTCTTAATGTAACTGCTTAAAAACGTTTAGAAGTTTTCCGCTCTTTACTTTGCTTTGAGAGAGTTCTCAGCATGTTAGTGTAGTCTTGCCATTTTACAAAATGCAAGAAAGCGAACATATACAGATAAGTGGGTATTTCATAATAAACTGTAAAAACTCGTTTGTCAACACTATTAATGATTTAAATAATAATAAGTTCAAACATTCATTGTATTTCTTTGTTAAAGTATGAAAGGTCTTTAATTAGGATGATTTTTTTCCTCTCAAGTTACGTTTAGGGCACGATTTGAGAGATTAACTTTCCATTAGGCGAGTCTCAGATATCAATCTTATTGTGTGTATCTAGCAAAGATATAATAATTTCAATTTAATTTAAGAGGGTATTGGGTATCCGATAAAACAATGAAGTCTTGTACTGCTCCCTTGATAATGAGAAAATCACTATTTCTTCATTACCAATAAAACGTAGTCCTTCACAGAGGAGAATAAAATCATGCTCCTGGAGGTATTGAAAATCATAAAAAAGTGTATATTACCAAACACGCCATATAATAATAAACATTTCATAATCACAACTTATATCGTTTTATCTTCACACACAGGTATTTCACAAATTTCAATAATTCAACTGATACCTTGCTCAGACAATTTCCTTCAAAGACACATCTCAATCCAAACAATAATCAAAAATTACTTCCTTATTAATGATTAGTAGTATCAAAATTCTTCCCCGATAACATAATGCTCATTTTTCCAAACAGATATGTCATAAAGCACATTATTGGACCATAGAAAAAAAAGTCCCGAAACTTAAAATAGTTTTATCGCCAACAACAACAATTATTCTAACAGCTTTTACCAACATGCTTTCACTTATTCGTCCTACTAGACTCGCAACTTCCCTTAGAACCACAGGATTCTCAAGGCTTATGTCTTCAGCAAAAACTGTCCAGGAAATCACCAACTTGCCTCAATTTCAGACATTTACAAAACAACCTCAGCTCCTGGTAGTGGACTTTTATGCTACATGGTGTGGCCCGTGTAAGGCTCTTGAGCCTATTTTTGCCACTTTGGCAGATCGTATTCCTGAAGTGAATTTTGGCAGAGTTGACGTGGATAATGTGCCTGATGTAGCGACGGAGTGTAACGTCACTGCGATGCCCACATGTATTCTTTTCAAAGACGGCAAAAAGTTGGATAAGATAGTGGGTGCCAACCCGCCAAAGTTGGTTCAGTTGATCCAGCAGCACTCTGGTGTTGACCTCGCTGGTCGCTGAGAGATGATGAGTGCGGAGTCAAGGTACTGCAGGTAGTTACCCGTAGATTTTTTTGAATCGAAGCAATAAACCAAGCGATGGGCACCAACAGAGAGAAGATATTCTCATATGTAGAGAGCTAGCCATGTTCAAGAGACTTGTACGCACAGCCACACCTCTTGCAGCATTTGCATCCGGTGCCTTATTATTGCCCAGTGAATGGCGCAGCGGGGCACATCGTCTAGTAGCCCATCCAAATGAATCAGCAGTACGCGATATCGAAGCGAGCCAGGCTTACCAACAATTGATTAAAGACCCACAAGTAGAACAGTACTACGGTAGCCACAACGTACCTACCCAACACCATCGCAATTACGTTGGGACAGGACTTCTTTCTGGACCTAAACTTTTCGAAATCGATCCCATATTATTCATCAATGCCGAAAAGGGCGAATTGACTGGATTCTACCACTTAGGAGCCGAAATGGTTAGTCAAGATGGCCAGGTTCACAATGGTGCAATACTGACAATTCTAGACGAGGGTTTGTGCTCTTGCGGATTTCCGCGATTGCCCCTGAAACGCGGGGTGACCGCTTCGTTAGCGATTGATTTTAAAGAGCAAGCACAGCCAAATCAGACGGTGGTTTTGCGTGCTAACGTAGTAGAGAGCAAAGGCCGCAAAGTTGTAATTGAGGGTACCCTCGAAACCTTGCTGCCAGCAGCAGCGATAGCAAGCGAGACAAGCGAAACAGCCCAGCAAGCCGCGGTCCAACCATGCACTATTGCAACAGGTCGCTGTGTATTAGTGGAACCCCGGTGGTTCAAGTATTTTGCGTGGTTGATTTAGTCGCACTCCGACACAAAGTTCGCAACATGGCTGTGAGGAGTTGGTAGCATGCAGCGAAATTGGGCATCAATTACTACCAATTGTGTATATTTTCATGTAGCAATTACCAATAATAGTATTGTTGGGAGAAGCAATCAACCAATGCATCATACTTTTTTTTTCTATAGCAATAAAGCTTATTTTGGTTGCAATTTTGTTACCAGTTGTGTTTTGCTTTAGAGTGTAGAACGCTAGCAACACCGCTTGTGACATTGTTTGATGATGCAGTCAGCAACACAGTTAGCAATTTTATATCTCATATAGCAATATCTCTTTAATTCCAAAACTATTTAAGCTTCCTCAAAGTAGCGTTTTATTTCGTTTCATATCATTATTAAACATCTTAATATCTCAATAAATCAATAATGTCTGACACTGGTAGAAAATCTGTTACTGACAAGGTCACCTCCGCCTTGAAGCCCGAATCCGAGAAGTCTACTTTCGAAAGCGCCAAGGACACTGTCACTGACAAGGTCGACAACACTGTCGGCAAGGGTGTTCCCGAGAATGAGAAGTCTTACGTCCAGCAAGCTTCTGACGCCATCTTCGGTGAGAAGAAGTAAATTTACTAATGACCAAATCTTTATACTTTTATAATAAATGAATGCTTTTTAGTTTGAAAATATTTTACTTGTAAGTTGCTGGAAAATTTGGCCAGCGATTATTGGCATTGCTAAAATTTCCGACTGGCGATGTAAACGCGTCTGGTTCCAAAAATTAAAGGTTTTCGAAATGTTTTGAAGTTATGCAGAGGTTTTTTGAGCAGGGAAAATCACAAATTTGCCACCTTTTAGCACATATGTATATACACCACAAGTATGATGCTGCCAAATGTTTCTGAACAAGAATACCTTGATCTTTGTGCTAGGATAATTGCAGAAGGAGAACACCGTCCTGATAGGACTGGAACTGGGACCAAATCGCTTTTTGCACCACCGCAATTACGATTTGATTTGAGTAACGACGCGTTTCCACTTTTGACAACTAAGAAGGTGTTTTCTAAAGCCATAATCCATGAATTGCTTTGGTTTGTTGCAGGATGCACCGATGCTCGCAAATTGAGTGAGGTGGGTGTAAAGATCTGGGAGGGAAACGGGTCTCGTGAGTACTTAGACTCGTTGGGGCTCACAGACCGCCGCGAGGGCGACTTGGGACCCGTTTATGGGTTTCAATGGCGCCATTTTGGAGCCGAATACAAAGACTGTGACACAGACTACACTGGGAAGGGTGTAGATCAGCTACAGGATGTTATAAACAAGCTCAAAAATAACCCATACGATCGAAGAATTATCATGTCGGCTTGGAACCCTGCAGATTTCAGTAAAATGGCTTTACCTCCATGCCATGTTTTCTGCCAGTTTTATGTTAACTTTCCAGAATCCCCGTCTAAACCTAAGCTATCGTGTTTATTGTACCAGCGCAGTTGCGATATGGGATTGGGTGTTCCATTTAATATTGCATCATACGCGTTGCTCACAAAAATGATTGCCCATATAGTGGATATGGATTGTGGTGAATTTATTCACACCTTAGGTGACGCGCATGTTTATTTGGACCATATAGATGCATTGGAGGAACAAATTGCAAGAGTTCCCAAGAGCTTCCCAACATTAACTATCAAAAAAGAGAGAATAGCAGAGATTAAAAATATTGATGATTTTAAATTTGAGGACTTTGAAATCAATGACTACCAGCCTTACCCCCCAATTAAGATGAAAATGAGCGTTTAATTTATAATATATACAAAAAGTATTCACATCATGACTGTGTGTCTTCTATTGCGTTTGACCAGTCGTCTCCCAATATACAGCATTTTACGCTTGCTGCTTTCCGTTTCGAAATCGAATACTGATGTATCGTTCTCTTTGTATTGGCTTGCATTATCTTGATTATCTTGATTTTCTTTGCCATGGCATGCTTTGTCATAGGTTGAGGATTTTTGAAAATTAGTGACATTTCCAAGTGGCTTGCGTGCTTGCAAACATTCCACCGGCTCTTTATTCTCATTTTTCACTACCGTCTCTATTTGCCTCTTTCTTCTCTTATCTTGAATCTGATGGATGTGTCCTGATGCATCTTTTTTATTTACAGAATAGTTGATCAACACATTGTGGCCTACTGCATCAACAGGCTTGATTGATTCTCGCCTCATTTTGGCATTTAATGATAATGGTGCATAGTCCACAACCTTTCGATTGCGTCGAGGCCTATCAATATGGGGAGGCTCTGGAGTTATACTAGATTTTTTTGATATTTTAACAATTTGCGTAGCAGGTGCACTTTGTGCTTTAGGTTCAGTAATTTTGTTTTCAACATCTTTGTAATTATTACTTTTATCTTTATCATCTTGATTTTCGTCACCTTGTTCTTTATTACCTTTACTTTGATCACCTTCATCATCATCTATTTCTTCTTGTTTATTTTTCGCTTTAGTTGGCGTTTTTGACTTGTTGTTTTCACCCTTATCCTCCTCTGACAAACCATCTTGTGATTTAGTTTGCAAAATATCCTGACTTTTTATTTGAATTGGCTGATGGTCCAGCAGAGAAGTGTATTTGTCTCCCCTGTCAATATCGTTAGTCAAATCAAGAAATGTTTCATTGACCATTTCGGGTGGGTCCGAAGGGACATTTTCAGAAACTTGAACCAGTTCATCAAATCCTAATGGAAACCCGGTAAGTGACATATCACTGTGTATTGGGGTTGATGTACTGGGCCTATAGAAATTGTTTAATACATCTAATTGCGTATTATGCCTGAGACCCTCTTCTGTTCGTATCTTTTTCATGTACTGCAACAAATCTGCAAATTTACTAAACAAGAGAGATTCAATTTCCTCTATCTTAGTTTCCAATACACGTTTTATATCACTATCATTGGCTGTTTGCAGCCTTTTTAAACGCATGTTTTCGCTGATAAGCTCACTCACTCTGGTTTCCATTTCTGATATTCTGCTTTGTAAAAGCGAGTTATTCTTAGCTAAAGACTTATTTTGAAGCGTATATTTAGTTTTTATTGACTCAATATCCATGTTTGAGTCGCTATCACACTGACTGATCCTGTTCACCACGATCTTATTCATGTTTAAGCTCGGCGCTTGTTTGATGCCCAATCCTAGGGAAAACGCTGGCTTTTTTTGTATTGCACTATCAGCATTTTCTGGAAGCGAGTTATTACTTGGCTGTGACTTGAAGCGCCTGAATGACTCAGAGAAGTCTATTGATTTCCTGGCCATATCTTGAAGCTCTTAAGTTGTTTTCATCACTTTCTCTCAAATGTAAACAAACCAGTTTTCTAAATATTCACGTGAGTGGATCATATCGAAAAAAAAACATCAATACTTCAAATATATCAATCATACATTTGATAGCTATTTCATATATTTAAAAGAAGCACTTCACATGCTGCGAAATAGTATACATCATCAGAAGATATTAGAAAAGCGGGAGACTCTTGCTATGCTTTACGAATTCCGTGATTTGACAGCTGTTCTTGCGTCAAATATGGACGAGGTAGGTGATAAGTTGGCTACAATGGAAAGTGGAACAGCCACGGTTGCGCATATCCTTGCTAATTGGCAGAATGTAATAGAGTCAGCATCTTTAGCATCGCTTGGGCTTTTGAAATATAGTACAAAAGATTACGAGGATAATACTCCATTACCGGAGGCATTAGTGCGTATTAAGCTAGATAAGGACGAAGACGAGTCCCATGTGTCAGAGGCTGTACCACATGAATCATCTACATAGTTAACAGTCTATGATATTGTACATTAGTGTGAATTAGAGAGGTTTTGTAAGTTTCTTTAAACTCTTAAAAAAATCTATTCAGATATAATCTCTTGCTTCATGGATTCGACCCATGTCGTGAGTTCGTAGCGTTCCATTATGTTTGTAAGCTTCTTGTTTAATTTAGCAGTATACTGTTTTATAATATCACGGCCATCCTGGTCATCTTGTTCTTCTGCTGTCAATGCTTTATTCTCTAACAAACTGTCCAACTGCACCACGAGTTTTTCATTGAGCTTAACCTTCTGTAATGTTTTAAATAAAACAGTTTTTCGTATATTTTGTTTGTTTTCAGCATCAATGCACCGTTTCAAATTTTGGGGATCAATGATAGACCAGTCATCACATTCAGTTAACAACCTAAGCCATATGAGCTTGGTGTAGTAAGCAAATTGAACATCACTAGGCAAAACTGCAGCAACTTTCAATGCATCTGCAAAAACACGGAATTCAAACAATCCGGGGTTTAAAACGGTCAACAAGTCAATCAAGTCAAAAAACTGCAATTGCTTTTTGCTTGAAAATACTTTTAGAGTTGGTGTTAATATTTCAATAGCAATTTTTTTATCAATTTGAGGGTTTGCGTAATCTCTTATAAAGTTTTCGGTAGACAGAAGACTGGTGGCACTCATAGCCGATATATCCTCATAAAGCTCTCTTTGACTTCGAAGACAAACTAAGTTGTTTTCCGATTCATATAAGTATTCTTCCGCGTGTATCGACGAATTTTTGGACGCTAATGCAGACAATTTAGCCAAAGAAAATTTTAGTTCCTTATTCTCAACTGTATCATCACATTCATGTGTTGATGCTGTTATTATAAGGGACTTGGAAGCATACTCAAACTTCTTGTCCAACAAGTGGCGTACCCATGCAACTGCAGATGTTTCCTTAAGATTACTTTGCAAATATTGATCAAGATAATTCTTATAGTTTGAGAAATCAAGTAACAAGGATTGGAACTTTTCGTTTCTCATGTAGTAGTCGTACAAATTTGATGCAAACTCGTACTTAAATGTATCAAAATAATGAGCATATCTGGACATCAAATCATCGTAATCTTCGGTTTCCATACCATTGCCTTCTATAAGCAGCCTTTTACTTTCTAAAATAAGAGCAAGTGAGGCAAAATCATGATACTTTTCTGTGATAGAAATTGCTTCTTCGAACAAGCTATGTTTCAAAAGAGCATTTATCCATCCTGTTTTTCTTGTCTCATACCAAGCTTGATATTCAACAAGCTGGTCATTAAATTTATCATAGTTTTGCATATAATTTATGGCGCTTGTTAAGAAAAAGTATAGCACTTCACATATTTTAACCATATTCATCTGGCGTTCCTTTGTGAATATAATGTCTTGGTTTCTATTCGCAAGATACTCTTCCGAAAACAATTTTTCAATCCGAACACACAATACTGTATCATAAACCCATAATTTGCGTAAAGGAATATCGCTATCTTTAAGAATATATTTTACTTCATTCAAGTAAATACCATCATAAAGGCACTTCACAATTAAGTCAGTCACATAATTCATGGAATAATTTTCATTCACTAGCTTTTCGATAAACCCAGTAAGAATCTGGTTTATAGATTCCACACCGTTCTTAGCAAAGTTGCGCAAAATATTTCCCTTGTTGCTATTTTCAGGAAGTACATCTTGTACAATAGTTTCCAAGTATTGCTTCAAGAGTTCTGAATTACCTTTTTCTTTGTCTATATGCATCCACAAGTTCATGGCCACGTTTGATTTTTCCAAATAATCAACAATTCTGGGGACTAGTACCAGATTGAGTTGCGGGAAGTTTATTTTTGTGTAGGTGTAAAGGCTGCGGTAAATATCCACTTTCAAACCCAACGACTCACTAATAGAGGCCAAAAGTGAGGAGAAGTGAGGAGAAGACGAGTTATTAACTTCACGAAGAACTCTGTCAGTTGCCTCGATTATTATGTCGTCGGAAAAGTCTTCAGTAAAATTAAAATCAATGTCTGATGAGTCTGCATAAAAAATGGCTTGCTCAATTCGGGATTTCACAATATAAAGAGGAGACGAGAGTTCAGACAGCTCTATGGAATTATCAGCAAGAGTACCTGGAAATTTTTCTAATCTCAAGATACCAGAATTTTTTGTTATGACAATTAAAGATGGATTTGTGTTAGAAGATTGGTCTTCATAACCATACCCAATGATTTCCACCAGTGATTTGAATTTGATTATATCTTCCCACCTTGGTTTGTAATATGAAGACGTACTCTTTGAATGAATATAAGAAGTGTTTAAGTCAGTCACAATTACAGAGTTGTCAATTGTGATAAATGCAGTCATCTCTGGTTTGGGAAGAAAGAGTTTAGGCTTGTTTGTCAGCGAAACAGAAGATTTTGGATCATACCTTGCTAGTTTATGTGAGCCATAAAGCAATACACCAGTCCTATTAATTCGCATTGTCAAAAGCAATAAGTTCTTACCAGTGTCGCTTTTTGTAGGGGCATTCACATGACAAAGCCCCAAGTACACATCTTCAAACAGGGAAAGTGGTCTCATATCCAAAAATTTGATATCCAAATTTACACCAGGAAGAAATCCATCAATACTGGTCTCTAAGTATAGTTTCAAGTATTGAGTAAATGACTTTCTTTTATCGGTGTACGGTTTCCCACTAGCTGACATTAGCTGGTAAGTGAAAAAGTCAAAGCGGCCAGCCGAATCTTGTACAATAATTTCTTGCGTTAGTCCACGGTTAGTAATTTTTCCTGACTTAATACTGACAATTTCATCACCAATATTTGTTTCGTAGTCATCATCATTCGTTCCAAACAAATAGCCGGTAAAGAACCCCCGTGGTTTAGATTTTCCCAAAAGCTCAATAAACGATAATTGGGGTTTACTTTGAAAGTCGCGCAATGAAATCAACACACATCTTTTCCAAGAAGTAGCAATAGCTATACCTGCTGGTTCAACATTTTCAGCCAATGTTATATACTCACCTTTTGCGGCATTGATAGGAATAGTGATTTCCAACAACTTGTTGTTAATTAATCCTAGCGCAGGTGCATGTTGTATACTTGCATAAAACTTAACAAACCCAGTAGATGAATCAATAATAACTAATCCAGGATCTTGCATTGTTCCACTAGCTGACTGGGTCAATATAGCCAAAGGGGGTAGCAGAGATGTTTCTATGGGAAACAGTATGGAAAGAGGATTAGGATCAGTAGACCTATAACTCCATGCATCAATTGAGCGATCCTTAACCACAAGAGCACAGCGCGATTGGTTATCGGAATATGCATTGGCAATATCAGATGACTCTAAAACTTCTGGAAGAGCTGGTAAACGTGATACACAGTACTGCTCGTTTTTGGTAAGCTCTGTCGCTCTTTTGGCTGTAGACGCAAAGCTTATGTCAAGAGTTGATGCATCAGCCACGTTTGGAATCGGGGATTGCTCTGGCGAGACAGGTGTAAGAGCATCTAGTACTACCGACTGAGATGGTATACGGCCTTTCCTCGCTTTGAAGATAGTTTCGTGGCTCATCGACATCTTACCCCTTGATATACCCTATAGCTCTTGTTGTTTTCTGAAGCAGAGATGGAAAAAATGGTTAAAACAATAAGTCGCTTATATAATCAATACACGGGTGCAAAAAATTGTACTATACTAGATATATTCATATATAGATAGTGATTAATGAAGTTAAACGATGATGAATCTTACGTTGGTTAACCTAATATACAAAAGATGGGGGAAAAGAGACATATGCTATGCTTAAACTTTTTGCTTCTTCTGGGTTGGCTCATTATCCTCAACCTCGTCCACTAAGTAGTCTTGGTCCTCTTCGTCAAAGTCACTGTCCTGGTCATATTTGGACTTCAAACCCTTCATCTTTCTGGTTTGTAACTTACCCAAGTCTTGCTTACCAACGTGAATCTTGGCAACCTTATCACCCATAAAGTCAGTAGAAACGTTCTTCTTTTCCTTGGCCTGCAATTGCTTAGGCTTCTGGAGGGCCTCTTTCTCGAGTTCAGGAGCAGGAATAACTCTTCTTCCAATCTTGAAGTCAAAACGAGGACCTATTTCATCAACCTCGACACGTGGAATCTTTTGTCCAGATCTATATGTCTTTAACTTGTATACTCTGAAATGAACAAGAGGCAAGTTCTTTGAGTCGTTAGGGTCCTCAATATCACCAGTAGACAAGGAAATGATGTATTGCAAACCAGCGACATCTTGTAAATCGGTTTCGTCACCTCTGTAAAAGTCGATGAATAATGACTTCAAGTGCTGGTATACTGGATGATTGTCAAAGGCAGGGCCATTGAAAGAAAACATAGGTTTCAAGCCAATAGTAAAAGTAAGTTTCTTAAAATCCAGCAAAAGTTTGTGATTTTCCTGAATAGACAATTCAATCATATCATAAACCTTGTGGTTGAAGAAACGACTAAACACAAGTGTGTTGGGTCTCTTTTTGTTGTGTGTGGATAAGACCAAGAGTGAAGTATCATTCTTTTCAGCGAAGAACTCCAACTCAGACGCATCTTCAAAAGGCTTGATATCATTCTTTTTACTGAACTTCTTAGCTAAAGGCTTCTTCAATGCCATTAAATCACACATAGCATCATGTAAAAATTTGTTACTAGATGAGCCTGGTACGAATAAGGCAGATTTGGGGTTTTCTACGAGCTTAGCCTCCTTTTTAGCAAGAGCTCTCTTTGACCGTGCATTCTTTGGTTTCCTAATAAGTTAGTGAGTGAAATAAATATCATGGAGGATTCCTCAATACATACACCGTTCTAATCATACTTGCTGAATAGTTATTGAAGTAGAATTAGTGGTAAGGGCTCATCTTAAGAGATGTCTCTAACAAAAATTTCTGCTCATCACATCACGTGAAAACAAAAACAATTTGGAAAAAAATAAAGGTCGTACCCGGATTCGAACCGGGGTTGTTCGGATCAAAACCGAAAGTGATAACCACTACACTATACAACCTTCTATTGTTTAAATCAAATAAAAAGTCAATCAAAATGACTAAAAAAAGCAAGCCACTTGGATGATATAGATAAAACCACAATTTTGAAATATAGGTAAATTATTTAGAAATCAAATTTTATGTCACAAAAGCCTATAAAATAGGTACATTTAAATATAATAGAATTCTCAGCATTCAATAATATATTTTTTTTTGGAGGGGAGTTATCAACTACTGTAGTTAAGTATGTATTGGATAAATTTCTATATAGTTTTGAATTGTATAATGTTTTTGACTTTTGATATAAAAAAACAGTCTAGTAGTATAGAAGCATTGGGTGATATAAGCTCTCTAAGTGGTGAATCAACATAATAATTCAATTGAATTTGAAAACAGTTATTATGCCGAATGATGCAAGCAAGTGCTTCTAGCTTTCAAAACAAAAGGAATTTCTTAAAACTAATCACCAAGCACTACATCATGATATAAATTTATGCAATTCCTTCTGCAAAAAGTGTGAAACATTATTTGGAGGAGGACTCTTCCGGCAAAACTTACTACCACCCACACAAAACGTACTTTTCACACCATTATTGTCTATAATCGCATCCAAGCCATAAAGCTTGGCTGGACCATTATAAACTAATTGCTTAAGACCTTTATTTAGCAACACAAGCAATTCTGTTCGGGACATTCTATCAATGCCAGCCAGATTAGAGAAGCACGCCAGTTTGTTATCCACCAGAGCACACATACTACCAGGCCAATCTTCTTCTTCCGAATTTTCAAGCAAAAGAACCAATTCCAAGCAGGTTTTAGCATCTGTGCGGTCTACCGTGGTACGTACCCATGTAAAATTTTCAACTGACCAATATGGATAATTGGATGTTGCAAGCGCATTGTAGTTTTTCGGTTTTGCTTCCACAGTGTATTTTTCGGGACCCAAGTCCCAGAAACGCTGCAACATTGTATAAGTTTCAGAGCTACTGGTACCAACTTGAGACCAATTAGTGAGCATGCTTCCTGAAAAACAAGAATATGCAAGCATCATTGTAGCGTTTTGAAGAGTGACATCTTTTGGGTACACAACAGGATTATTCAAGCAGGGGGAATCCTGGGGGATGGCACTCCAGCTTTCTAGCCAAATAGGGCGTGGAACTAGCAGCTCAATATATTCATCTTCAAGTTCATTTTGAGAAGAATTTTTGATAATATTTTGGTTTTCAAAGGAGCCGTTCTTATCGATGAAAACATCTTTTTGCACAGTACGAGCATTATATTGTTCTTCTGCATAGGTGAAATACAATTGGGTCAAAGCAACAAGAAATAAGCACTTCATTTCTTACTCTATTAGTTAGTTCATATCAAATGACAGTAAAAAAAGTAGGGAATGGGCATTATATCATGCTACGGTACAAGGTAGATAAATTTGGGTGATATTTTATGGCTAGACCAAATTAGTGGTTTTTCAAAGAGTCTATATGAATGGGGAAAAAGATAAAATATCCTTGTACAAGTGGAGGCGTTTTTTGGACATATGTTAATCAATGGCAATGGATAATCGGTTTTTGTTTAGGGAAGAAATTTCTTAAAATTGAAAGGTGATGAGAACAGGGTATGTATCAACGATATAAAAGGATGAATTAAGGCAATACCAAAGGGAATGTTTAATGAAGATGGGTGCTATGGGAGGAGGTAAAGAAAGAATTGGTGTTATACTAATTCAATAAAAAGGCCAATAAAGAATGTTGAAGACGATGTGTATATACATTTGAGAAAAATGAGTTTAAAATAAATAGATTGATAGAGTGACGAAAAGAGGGAGGTTGCTAGAGTTTCAAAAGGGTGTTTTGTTGGAATCAATCAGGTTGAAAAAATAATAGGGTATAATATATTGAAAACGAATATAGGCAAAATCCTTCTGTAAATAAATAAAACCATTAAGTTTGAATAATTTTAAAATAAGGTTTGAATGAGTAAAAAACCAATAAAAACTCATTAACTGATATGATAAAGGCGATGACGAACACATATAATCATAGTATATCAAGTCATCAATTTGAAATTATGATTGATTAAGGTGAGTACAGCATCAAATAAAACGGAAAAGAAACTTATAGCAGGAAAAGCGGTATAAAATAAATCTAAAGCATGTATTCAGTTCGTGTTGATTTTACACTCAATTATTATTCTATTTTGCTAGTTTACTAGTTTCTATATCACTCATCATAACCATATCCTTTTTCCCGAACTAAAAATTATTATCAACACCCTGAATGAAAAATATATATTCTTCCCCTCCTCAGATTCATTCCCGGTTTTTACCGCTTTCATATATTTCAACTCATGAATTCCTCCGCAATTCCCCGCCCTGTCTTAGCGGCAAAAAAGGAAATCTCAAGCCAGAATACATAAAAGACACGACTTTCAAGTACACGACCCCATAATCTCTAATAGTAAACTACGAACTTTGAACCATCCTTCCTATTCTTTCTTTTTTTTCTTACTTGATTTGTCATTTTTTTTAGAATAAGATATTTACGGCTCCACGCGGTTTGTTCCGCCTTCCCAAAACAGCAAGTATGACTCCATCCGTAGGGCCGAGGACGTTGCCGACTCGGCAACAGATTTTAATACCCACAGTATAAGGAAAAGAGCCCTACCAAGTATTGGTATTGGAATGCAAACAAAGTGTGTATGTGAATGCGAAAGCGAAAGAGAATACTTCGATGTGTGCCTGTAAACCCACATACTTTTAATGTTATATATTGACTCTCTAAGTCATGTTATACACCGGTATACGCTATGTCCTTCCCTTCCTTTTATCAAATTTTTAACGCCCTTCCTCCTCTTTTGACTCAGACTGCGAAAAAAAAAAGGTGGCATGGCTTGATTTTTCAGCGGTTCAAGTCGTATGGAGTATATATATATTACAGCAGCTGGCACGGTAGTTTAATTTGCCCTTTTCCTTCTATAGGCTTTTATAAAAATCCTTTTTCTCTTTAGCCTACATTATTAGTATGTACAAGACTCAATTGACCAGTATGCGTTCGGCCGCTGTGGCTAGACAGTTTGGCGGTTCTTCAATTAGAACCCTCAGCGTTTCTGCTCGCGCCAGTAGTTGGCAGGAAATTCCATTGGCACCACCAGACAAGATTTTAGGTATCTCGGAGGCCTACCAGCGTGACACCAATAGCAAGAAGATCAACTTGGGAGTGGGCGCATACCGCGATAACGCAGGTAAGCCCATTATTTTCCCATCGGTGAAGAAGGCCGAGGAAGCATTGCTCAAGTCAGAGAGCCAGAAGGAGTACACTGGTATTACAGGATCCAAGCCATTCCAGAAGATTGTTCAGGATTTCGTGTTTGACAATTCAGGCAAGGATGTGAATGGTCGCGCTCTTATTGATGCTGGACGCGTGGTTTCGGCCCAAACTATTTCAGGAACTGGTTCTCTTCGCGTTATTGCAGACTTTTTGAACCGCTTCTATAGTAACAAGACTATTTTGGTACCAAAGCCTACTTGGGCTAACCATGTTGCCGTTTTTGCGGATGCTGGCTTGAAACCCGAGTTCTATGCTTACTACGATACCAGCAAAAACGACTTGGACTTTGAAAACTTGAAGTTGTCGTTGCAAAAGGCTCAGGATGGCTCCGTTGTGCTTTTGCATGCTTGTTGCCACAACCCTACTGGTATGGACTTGACTCCTCAGCAGTGGGATGAAGTTTTGGACATTGTTGCTACCAAGCACTTGCTCCCCTTGGTAGACATGGCTTACCAGGGCTTTGCTTCGGGTGACCCTTACAAGGATATTGGCCTTATTCGCCGTTTGAATGAATTGGTCAACACCGGTGTTTTGCCCAACTATGCTCTTTGCCAATCTTTTGCAAAGAACATGGGTCTTTATGGTGAGCGGACAGGATCCGTCTCTATCGTTGCCTCATCCAAGGACAGCGCTGTTGCCATTGAGTCTCAACTTAAGAAGTTGATTAGACCTATGTACTCTTCCCCACCTATTCATGGCTCTCGTATTGTTGAGCATATCTTTGACCAAAAGAACCAACCTGGCTTGTTGCAGAGCTGGTTGGAAGACTTGGATAAGGTTGTGGGCCGCTTAAACACTGTTCGTGACCAATTATATCAAAAGTTGGACAAATCTTCCTACAACTGGGATCACTTGAAGAAACAGCGCGGTATGTTTGTCTACACTGGTTTATCTCTGGAACAGGTTATTCGCTTGCGTAACGAGTTTTCGGTCTATGCCACCGAAGACGGTCGTTTCTCAATTTCTGGTATCAACGAGTCTAATGTTGACTACTTGGCCAATGCTATTAACGAGGTAGTGAAAAAGTAGAATAGTTCTTAGATTAGTCTATGAATTTAATGAGTATAATTATAGAATATGCGGTGTAATGGGTAGCAGTATTGAGACAACACAATGAATTTAAAATTGTATTTGTGATAAGAGTTGGAAGATATTACAAGTGGCAGTTATTCAAAAAAAAAAGTTAAAAAATGGACGAGTCAGGAATCGAACCAGAGACCTATCGCATGCGAAGCGAACGCGCTACCAACTGCGCCACACGCCCTAATCTAATTCTTTTTAGCGAATAATATACAAACATAATAGTGCATGATTCACCATATATCTCTTCATCTATCTATCTATTTCAAGATACAATTCGCTAGGCGCTTCATATAGAGACCTATATATTTATTACATTTTGTGATTCCATTATTCTTTTTTAGTTTCAAAACCATGACACTTTTATCGCACAGACCCAAGTAACTTAGCCAAAGAAATCAGCTATAGCCAAAATCAAGGTGAAATACCCAGCTACAAGGTTATTCAATCTTTTAAAATGTATGGTAAAAATCAATGTTCTCAATTACGAATTTTGTTTTACATTTCAATTTTGAGCGCTGAAACTATTTGATAGATCTTTAATATTGTTTGCCGTTATCCTTTTAAATATGTTTGGTTCTAACAGTGCAGAGATATATCATAACTAGATCAAATTATATATGATTGAAGGTTATTTCACTTTAACTTCAAGCGAAATGTACTCAAGTACACTGATTAATTACCAACCCGGATTTCGATCTTGCTACAATAAAACCATATATATAAATATTAATTAGTAGCTTTTCAAAATTTTAAACGTTTTGCAATGATTCTTTAGCTTTTCAAGGTTTTCATCTTTAAAACATATTATTTAATATAAACAGGCTGTTTCCATTTGTACTTAGTTAGGCCCACCTGTAAAACGAGTTTTGATGAAATCATCGAACCTTTTTATTCAAATTTTATCTTTCATTTATATCTCATAAAAATCATCTATAAACACTACCTAAAGTCACAGCTTTAACTATGGTGTAATCGTCAGCACCGTGTACGGATCCTTCTCTTCCAAATCCAGATTCCTTGACACCACCAAATGGCATTGCTGCATCAGTGAAAACACCAGTGTTGACAGCAACCATTCCTGTTTCCAAATATTCGGACATGTACCACACAGTGTTAAGGTTTTCTGAAAAGACATAGGCAGCCAAACCGTAGGGGCTATCGTTACACACATTCAAAACTTCTTCCCTTGTTTCAAACTTACTCAAAGCAGCTAATGGACCAAAAGTTTCTTCGTGAATTACCTTCATGTCGTGAGTAACATCCTTTACCACCGAAGGTGCATAAAAGTTCTTACCTAATTCGGGCAAGCGACCACCTTTAATTAAAACGGTAGCACCCTTGGAAATCGCATCTTCCAAGTGATCCTCAACCTTTTCGATACACTTGGAGTTGATAACACAAGCATGTGTTACACCCTCCTCAAATCCGTTTCCGATTTTGAAATGCTTCACTTTTTCAGCAAACTTGGTACAGAACTCATCGTATACGCCCAGTTGAATGTACAAACGGTTAGCGCATACACAGGTCTGACCCAAAGAGCGAAACTTCGAAGCAAGTGACTGCTCTACAGCATGATCAATGCTGGCATCATCAAAGACAATAATGGGTGCGTTACCACCCAACTCCAAAGACAATTTTTTAAGAGTGGATGAAGATTGTTTCATAAGCAACTTACCGACCGGAGTAGAGCCGGTGAAACTAATCTTTTTGATCAAAGGTGATTCACAGAACTTCAAACCACACATGGGTGTATGTTCGGTAGAGGTCAACACAACATTGAATACACCTGGAGGAAATCCTGCTTTATCAGCCAAGTAAGCCAAAGCCAAAGATGACAACGGTGTTTGTCCATCAGGTTTAAGAATCACACTGCAGCCCACTGCAAATGCAGGAGCTGCTTTACGAGCACCCATAGCACTAGGGAAGTTAAAGGGACACAAGAGACCAACTGCACCAACTGGCTGCTTATAGGTAATAACCTTGTTGTTTTGATTGGTTGGCTGAATAGTGTGACCATAAACACGTTTAGCTTCTTCAGCAAACCATTCAAAATAGGAAGCAGAGTATTTAACTTCTCCTATAGCATCAGTAAGACACTTACCGTTTTCCCAGGTGATAATCTTGGCCAAATCTTCAACATTTTCCATCATCAAGTCGTACATCTTGCGCAACCATTTAGCACGGTCATAAGGCGAAGTCAACTTGTATTTCTTGAATGCGTCTGCTGTGATTTGGATTGCAAAGTCGATCTCTTCGGGCAGCTGGTCTGGCAACACTGCAATTACTTCTTCTGTGGCAGGGTCAGTTACTTCAAACGTCTTGGTGGATGTAGATTTAACCCATTCACCATTGACAAATGGGGTGCTTCTGATCAAGTCAGGGTTCTTGAGTGTAAGCTTAGGCATTTCTTATGACTTTTTTTTAGTAGATCTGCACTTGTTGCTTGATTTTAATAAGTGAAATGTTACTTGTCCGGGGATTCCAGGCTCTTTATAGATGGATAACCAAGAATTGGCGCTTATCCAAATTGGGAAATTTGGTTGCATTTTCTATAGCGGCTAATTTTGAGAAAAAAAGCGGTCAGTAAAGCCTAATAATCGATATGTTCTAACTATTGGATAATTTCTTGTCACAATTTGGCTTATTAAAGGAAATTTCTCCGAGGTCATTTATTACCCATAGTGTAATTCTTCAGGGTCTATATGACTGTAAACATCAACTATGCCATTGGTCGTGCAACAAAGAAGTAGTACTGGGTTTCTTAATTTTTTTTTGCAGCCAGTTGCTGTTCTGTTAAACAGAACAGAGGTATAATTTAGATACTCTGTATAGCTCTAACAGGATCTATTTTGAAGCAATAAATTATCTTCAGAAAGTGTTCATTGAGGTTTTTTGGAATTGAAAAAGGTGTGGTTGAGTTTGAAAATCAGTGAGTAGAGTTGATATTTTAGAGTCAACCGAGGTGTTAACATTAATATTCACAAGTTGGTAATAGCATTGATATTTATATTGATATTGGCATTAATTCCTAAATTTGAATTTAATTACCCATTAGCATTTATTTTCAATAAATTGGGTTTTAATGTGGAGCTACATATTCATTTTGCTTTTATCTATGTGTAATGTGCTTCATAGTATACCTTCTAGTAAAGATGAAGGGTTCAAAACTCCAGATACTCCAACACCCAATGCTGCTATCTTTGAAACACCAGAAGAGCTATTTGATTCACCTCTATGGGGTGAGGTACAGCTTGGCCATAATCCAGAGCTACTATCTTCAACAGTTATTTATGTCAATGAAACTGGTTCAGTGTACCATTTTTCAAACTTCGAAGCCCTGCGTCGGAAGAAAAGAAGGGAGTCTCTTGCATTCTGGAAGAAGTGGAGGTCGAGTCCTAAAATACGAGATGTTGACATGGTTGAAGTTCAATATGGGCCTAGGTATACTCGCCACGTTCGAGATGTTCCAACCAGTTACTGTGCAGCAGCTTCATTGTCACTGGGAGGTGGGCTGTTTACCCAATCATATAACTGGGCACGCCTGTTGAACCTCGCAATAGGTGGGTCACTTGGTCTTAGTGCTACTGTACAAACAATCAACTTGGGTGCTACATTGTCAGCTGGTAACGATGATCTCACACTTCTGATGGGAAACTCTGGCAAAATTACTTGTAACATCCCTCCAGGAGAGAAAGTGCAGGTGTTTGGATCATTTACTTACGCTTATTTCCCTAAGGCAAAGCAACGGAAGGTTATGTTTTCAAAAATATCCAGCCTGTTTGTACCAAAATCAAACTGGATTCCAGTAACAACAGGAGATCCAATGAAGGATACCCAACAGAGCGTCTCTTCAGATAGAATACGAGGCTACAAATTTCGTTTAAAACTCAACTCAACCTCAATAAATAATTCATCAAATGAAACGAACACGATAAAACCTCAGCCTGTAAAAGAATCAGATACGGTAAATTCTGAACTTGAAATAAGAGATTCAGTATCAATTTTTGATGATAATAAACAAACCACAAAAAATGAAATATTACCCATGAGAGATGAAAAAGTATACAGTGAAGATAACAATATAGTTATAGCTAACTATAACCCAGATATAGTAAAGGCGTCTTCTTTGCAATTTGGGGCAGTTTTTTTTGATATGAAACCAGGACCTGCTTATTATTGTGTTGACAGTGTAAATGGTCAAGGTGAGCTTATGTGTGATCATAAAAAGGTTTTAAATATTCATACGGCTAACCCGATGGATGGTCTACTTTATTCAGAGAGACAAAAGAGAAAGCACAAGAGAAATTCTTTTAGTTTTAACATGAGTTTTTAGAATAAAGAGTATAAACAAATATAAAAGAATAAAAAGTACAGAAGAAATTAATAGAAAAAGTCAACACAAGATATTAACTTGTTTAAAATAAATAAAGAACGTTAATTACTTAACTGAGATACTTTGAAACTTCAAAATGATAGCGGGATATAGTTGTGAATAAAAATTGTGTGCTGTATTTTATAAATGTCAACCACATTCAACAATAATTAATCAATTTAGGTTTAGAAGAATGACTATTTGATTTGTAAATACCCTATTAAAAGAAATCTTCTTATTGCTCGAAACACTAGATGAAAACAGCACGAAGCAAGTAAACTAAATAATCACAATTATTAAATCTTTAAACACGTATCATCTGAACTGTACTAGTTTTGAGTATAATTGATTACGCGTGTTTGCCAAGATATGTTGTGAACATGCATAAAGAGTGAACTCAGAACCAGGTAAATTCAAAATCAAATGAATTTATAGATTCCAACTTGCAACCAAACCCCAAAGAGCTATCCGTGTTTTCTTACACCTATAGTTTCATGATAGAGATACATCAAATATAAACGTTGATTATGATTCTTTTCTGCATTTCAAATATCCGCCAATTCCAGACTGATTTGCGTATTGATCACAAAAAACACTTTGAAAGCAAACCGCCAGTCCTATGATAACGAATACATGAAACGGAAACGGAAACGGAAACGGAAACTAAAATTTAACAAATTTATATAAGATTGTAATAGTTACACTGTATGATTTGTGCTATTACTAAATTATGTTATCAATGCTCATATAACTAATCATGATGCAGCCTATTGCTGCATAACTAATCATTACATAATCAACCAAAGCCCCATATTAACATTTGTTCACCAATAAACTATTATGCCACAGTCTGGTTACTAAAAGTTTTTTTTACATACCCGCTTAGTCAGCTCATCCAATTTAGGTCCGTGAGTACCACCATACTGTCATCGGATACCGGAAAAAAAATACAAGAATGGACTGCTAATGTGACCCGAAGCCGGTCTACCGAGGAAGCAAATGTTCTCCGTATAGCTTAAAGCCGCTTCGTATTTGTCTATGGCGGCCGAAATAGTACTAATATACGCTTTTAACAAACCAAACACATACACGCTTGATGCTAGGAACACGTTATTCGGCTAAATATTACTAGTTAAGCCGTACTGTCCGAGAGAGAAGTTTGACTGGTGGAAGTCCTCGGATTATTAGTACAGTAGGCATCGCACAGGGTGTGCTCTATGCGTGTTGAGGTATATATAAGTTATTACATTGCATGTAAATGTAATCTGTTATATAAAAGTATTATATATAATTTGTTATATAAAATCGTGTTTCAGTAGTTACAACTACGAATTTCAGTAGTTACACCTACGCATTTCAGTATTATATCTACGAATTTCAGTTTAAATCACATTCGTGTCGAAGCACATACATAATTGTGATTTAGTATATCCCAGAAGATATATATACGATAAAAAGGTATTTTAATACCAGAAAGTGATTTGATACAAAGATTGGTACTTTGTAATAATTTCTTTAATATACACGATCTAGTGTTTGATTGGTTTTATCAAAAATATAACATGAGATGACGAAGGAAAACATTTCTATCACACGTATACTGCCTCTTGGGTATATTCGTGATAAGTTCAGAAAAAGAGAGACCTGGGACTATATTGACCATGTATTGGAAAAGGGAACAAGGAAACGTATTTCTGTTAGCTCCGTTAAGGCCGCCGTTAGACCCGTTATTGCCCCCTGCTCACCCAGAGCATCTTCAGATAATGTCCACAAGATACCATTATCGGATAACATTAAAACAATACCTTCTCTGTATGCACTCACTGGTCGTCTTGTCTCGCCTTATAAGATAAGTTCTAAAGACAAGTGGAATGAAAGATTTACTTCACTGACAAGTCTTGATTCTGAGGGCGTTGTGATTGAGCTGGCTCAACACAATAGTGAGAATAAGACAGAATGGAAGGTGAGAGGAAAATCACAAGCGCCTTATAATATGTTTAATTGAGAGTATTGTGCATTATTTACGGAATTAATCAGAGACTGTGTTTGATTGAAGGTTACGATCAATTAGAAGTTGCTTTAACTGAAAGCTATTTCAATTTTGTAGATATAATTGGTTGGTGGCTGTTCATGGGTGCAAATTTTTGCTGCAAGATTTATGGTTGTCAATGAGGATACGGCTTTAACGGAGAAATCATGACAAAAAGAAAAACTTCTAGCAAAAATTAATGATGCGTTGTGGTGAAAAGATCAACATTGATTATAGCAATCAATGTAATAAGGAATCGTGATAAAATACAGAAAAGCGGAAACTGTTGGAGATTGTCAATAACCATCAAAAATCATTGCTCTTGAACTTCTGGGAAATTAAAATTCAGCACTAACAGATAAAATCACTTAACGATTTTGCATACCAAAGAACAATGCTTTTCGACTTTGTTGTAAAGTCACATGTATTATAAAGTATTATTAACTGTAATTAAATAATAATAAAAAAAATTCATTTAGCCATAGTTAATTTTGCCCCAAAAATTTAACCAGTAAGACTTTTTAGATATTTTGTTTTGAGCTCTTTATGCTTCTTTCTGTTCACTTCACTATCTATGTTCATTTCTACAATTACATCCTCATCATTGTGACTTGTTTTCCAAAGCTTTGAGCATTCCATTTTAACCCTTATCGCTTTACCCATCACTTTGCGCATTTCTACTAATATTTTTATCCGTTTATTAATCCATTTTTTCCCTTGCGCGTTTTATTGTCTTCCTATTCCATTTCTAAATCTATAAACTTCACTAGAAATCTTAAAGCCTAAATCCTATTTTTCAACTAAAGCCACCCTTACCGCTAGCCGATACATATCCCATTAAAACACCTATTTTTAAAATGTGTAATAGCGCCTTATATTATAAGTTTTTTTCGATTTAAAAGTTAAAATAGAAAGCTTTAAAAGTTAAATTAGAAAGCTTTAAAAGTTAAATTAGAAAGCTTTAACTAAAGAATAAATATTTAATCATGGACTTTTATTTATATATACACTTTTATTCAAAATCTCTGAGCAAAGCACGGTAGATCTTAGGTTTCTTTACTCAACGCTTCTACAGAGATCTGGTTGCATAATGTCTCTCCAAATCTTTTTTGTTGCCTAACGTCGGTATTTCAAAAATTTCATGGCGCGCGACATTTTCGCGTAGCAAATGGAAGTCCTTTTACAGTCAGTTAAATCGAAGCATCTCGATCACAATCGGGTCAAATCACATCTCATAAACCATTATAGAGCCAGGAGATACATTTTATTTTTGACTCTAAATATAAAATAAAAAGAAGATGTTGCTGATAATCTACCTTATTCTCTTTTCAGTGCTCCGCATGGTAGTGGCTGATATTGAAATCACAGCACCTGAAGAAGGTGAGTCTTTCTCGGGATCGGGAGGATCTGCCAAGATTAGCCTCGAATGGGATGTCACTGATGATATTGAAGCACTGGAAGCTGATAATATCGAGTCTTATGTTATCAGTCTTTGTGCTGGAGATGATACTGTAAACCAGTGCTTTTTAAAACTTGTTGAACAGAAGTCTTTTAAAGATAACAAGTACACCGCGACAATCAATAAAACTGACGTTCCAACTGGTACATACTTCCTTCAGATGTACACCACATTCAAAGAGGGTCTCACTATTCATTATAGTCCCAGATTTAATTTGACGGGGATGCTGGGAAAAAGTATCGCTACAGGGTACGATGGCAGTCCTTTTACCGCACCAATCAACGTGGTTGGAAATGTGCCAAGTCCTTATATATCATTTGTGGCCTCTGCTACTGCAATTGATTCAGCATCATTTCTGCTTGCTTACACTGCACAGACCGGAAAAACTCGTTATGCGCCAATGCAAACACAACCAGGTACTAAAGTCACCAAAACTGCTTGGACTCCGCAATACCCCACTAGTTCAGTACTGTACTACACTACTATGGGACCTAAACCCAATGTGAAAACTACCTATACTCCAGGTTGGTCCTATATCATGAGCTCAGATGTCAATTGGGCTACTCCTGCAACATATCCTAACTCATGGTACCCTGCCAGTGAGCGTGTTACCAAGGCCTCTTTAAGCGAGGCGCCAAAGAAAAAGAGATGGTTGTAATCGATTATATAGGTTATTATTATATAGTGTTTTAGGCTCCTTAGCTTTTATTATAAATATTTTAGGTTATTTAGCTTTTACTACAAACTATTCAGGCAATTGAGTTTATAATATAAATGTTTGGCTCAAATCTAAAGGTTTTTTCTGTAATTAGTTCAAGCCCCTTTACATCAGTCTTTTCATACAGTTTCTTTATTAAGTGACTTTATCAAGGGCTCTAATCACTGGGTTATATCATTTAAACAAAGACAGCGAAACATGTGTATGGGAAAGCCTAAGTTGCCAACTTCTTCTTTCGCTAAGGGTAATTTGATTTCCCAGGGCACGACTATACTTTCAAAGAAGACGGAAAACCACCAACATGTTCAGAGCATAGCTCATATGAATTACAAGACTAAAGCAAACAGAGAACCACACTCTTTACTATTGTTCCTGATTTTGCGCAAGTATAAAGCTATTCACACTATTATTCTATTAATGGTGTTGACTCTAATCGCTTTTGCCGGTGTTGGTGGTAACGCAAAAACCTTCCTATTTGGGAAATAGCGCCAAAGCTAATGGTAGATATATTTAAGAGCACTGGTTGCTAGAGAAACTCTACCTTCAAGCAAATAATGAGACTTTTTGATCACATAGGTTTATTACTAGTATTTGTGTCTGTAATATCAGCACGGAATCACTACGAAGAAGTGCCATTTGGCCTTAGTATTGACGAGAAATTTGATGATTCAATATCTATGATGGATGCACTTTATGGAGAATTGGTTGATACGACTGAAGATAGAAAGCATAAGATTAATCAGATTAACCTGGGAACATTAGAAAATGAGGCTTTTGCAGTTTCCCAAGAACACAAAAATGCTCAACAGTTGTATGGAATGCGTGGTAAGATTGTATTTCCTCACCTGGATGATACCAGTGATATATTGCAAGAACTGAATATATTTGGCGGAATTCTCACCTATGCTCATTTGCCTCATTTTAATTGTTTTGATACAAATTTGTTTGATGTGGAGATTGATGTGGCAATTGTTGGCGCTCCATTTGATACTGGCGTGTCATATAGGCCCGGCGCAAGGTTTGGACCTGAGGCCATACGCGCAGCAGCTCGCAGAACTGATGGGTCATTATTTTCGGATCCATCCCTTAATTTGCTGTTGATTGATTGTGGGGATGTTCCAATGACCCCGTTTGATAATCGTATTGCGTTGAACCAATTGTACCGTGGCCAGCGTGCTATAAAAAACCACACTACTACTAAAGAGGGCCCCGAAAAAGGACCCAAAGTGCTAATGATCGGTGGCGATCATACAGTCACTTTAATGGCGCTTAAGGCAACATATGAGCAGCTTGGTGTACCTCTTCATGTGCTACACTTTGACTCACATATCGATACATGGGACCCTTCAGTTTTAGGGGGAGGCCTTTCAAAATACCTGAGCATCAACCATGGCACCTTCTTGCATTACGCACACGAGCAAGGATATCTAGCAACAGGCAAAAATTCCAATTGGCATGTTGGGTTGCGGGCTCCATACATTGACAACAGCCGGGACCCAAAACACGATTCTGAATGTGGATTCACCAGAATACATGCAACCGATGTTGACGATTTAGGGGTTGCAGCTATTGTTGACAAGATTCGCCAAAGCATGCCGTCAGGTGCACCAATCTACATTTCAGTAGATATTGATGTATTAGACCCTGCTTTTGCTCCTGGAACCGGAACTATGGAATCGGGAGGATTATCGACTCGTGAGTTGCTTGCCATTTTGAATGGTCTTCGCGGGTTGAATATTGTGGGTGCAGATGTGGTAGAAGTTAGCCCAGCTTATGATACTAACGCAGGAATAACCTCATTGGCTGCAACATCTGTAGCAGAATCACTTTTACATCTATTGATAAAAAATAACGTTTAGGGTTCATATCAGAACAGAAGAGTGCAATCAATTAGAGAAGGAGATAAATGAGAGGTGGCTTCAAGAGAAATTTATTCGAAAGGAAAGAATTTAAGAGAAAGTTATTTACGAGAAATTTATTTACGAGAAAGTATTCCAGAGAAATTTATTAAAGAGAAAGTATTCCAGAGAAATTTATTAAAGAGAAAGTATTCCAGAGAAATTTATTAAAGAGAAAGTATTCCAGAGAAATTTATTAAAGAGAAAGTATTCCAAAGAAAAAAAACCCAAGAAAAACTATTTGCTTAATGGTTTTCGCTATTATTAATTATATTATAAGAAGTGATACTCCTTAAAACCTTAAAATATATTTTATTAGCTTGCGACTTACTTATTGCTTACCATAACTTGGTTTTCAAAGTATACATGATATTGCATAACATGAATTTAGGGTAGAAAGTCAAATATCTACACATTGTACCCTTAATAGTATCGTATATACCAAAACTTAATGTTCTCTGAAACCAAAAGTATTTTACAGTGTTAGCTGCACGATGGGTTAAACCCTTTTTCATGAAAGACCGCAAGTTTAAATCAATTCCAAAAGAATACTGCATTTCTAAAGTCAAAGATTTCTCAACCAAGGCAAGGCGCTCGAATTAGGAAAGTAGAAGAGGAATTGTAAACAATGGGTTATACACTAGGCTAAAAATAAAGTCATAACAGCACTGTAATTTTACTAGTGAGATTGATATTGAACCAAGGCAACCATTGAAGGATCTTTCTTTATGAATGTCAACTAAACCAATTCCAATTGACTAAAGAAATGGAGGTATAGTTAAATAGGGGAATGCTTAACTGAACTGAAAAGATGGTATGTGAATACAAAAAGATAGCAACGTGCGGATTAGAAATAATTTTAAAGTGAGGTACTAAGCTTTCATCTATGCTCGGAATGATGAAGAGATTTTAACCAAGTTTATGTTCTCACTTTCCATTTGAAACAAAACATAGATGAAACATAAAGCTATCATTAATGTTGTTTAAGAGTGTGAGTAAATTTGTCATATTGTGATCGACATTACTTTCATTAGTAACCGCGACAAACCTCGAGTTATTAAAATATACAATGCAATAGGTCAATTATTTGATGCTTACATTCAAGATTAATTATTAAAGGTTGACCACTCACGATTAGTCATTTACGATTAACCATTTAAGATTAATTATCAAAATTGATTTTTCATGATTTACTATCCGTGGGCCACTAATTATTGTTCATCAGTATGCATTATTCACTATTTACAAATTAACAATTCTTATACATCAACGCATATTACTACTATTCACCATTTATTATCTATTGTGTCTACCTCAACTTAAGTATTAAAAACCTCAGTCACTTTCACTCTTCATCAAGTCATACCAAATCTGCACTAGTCACTACCAGCCCATCATTTAGAAAATCCTGTACCTGAAAATAATGCCAAAAACCTTAAACTAAAAAGTTTAAAACTCTTCAAAAGTTCTTGTACAGTCAGGGAGAAATGTCCCTATAATTGCTAAGCCTTGCTACTACATTCTGCTGCGGCAAAAAATCTTTCCAGCCTTGGAGTATTATCATTCTCTACTGAAACCCGGTTCTACTATATATCACGGGATCCTCAAGTCATTGGCTTATCAAATCTGCGGCATGGATCTTATATGTCAGGGGAACACAGAAAAAGAATTGTCAAAAATAGCAAGAATAAGAGGTATAAAGCCATCAAACAAGTCTTCGTGTATATCGCCAGTTGAGTCTTTTAGAATCAAAATGGCACATCGAGACTTGACCCCGAACACAACAACACAAAATAAAGGCCAGTTTGAGCGAGATTCGCCAAATTTAGTCGATCAGGCATCAAATGGCGCCAGGATGCGTCAACATCAAGGCACTACGCCGCCCCCCAATAATCCATTTGAGGAGGGATATTTAACTTCTACGAGCTCTTTGCAGAGAAGCTCTAGCACCTCTCTGTTTAGTGACGTTGGAACTGAAGGAAGGTTCGGCAGGCGTTTTAATGCACACAACGAAGGATATTACTATGAAAGTGGAGCTACACCAGAGAAGTTTGGCTCAAGTGAAACATCGTCAAACGAAGAGCGTACTGGTTTAAGGTCTACCCGGGAATATCCTTCAGCACAGAGTAATCTACACATTCCACCAGAATTTGACCGGTATCCATTAATGGCTGCTTCCCCTCGGGTAATATCTTCGACATCGTTGTTTCAATTGGGGGAGCAACAACGACAACAACTGCAAAAATATCAGAGATCGTCTTCTCCCACAAAAGCTTCAGCAGGAGCCGCAGCATTAGCAGGAGCCGGGATTACAGTGGATGGTACAAAACTGGACGTGTATTCCTCATCGGGAACATCGATCCCACTAGCCCTGGCAACCGATTACAGCCCCTTTGGAGGATATCCTGCTCTGCAGTTTCCATTGCACATAGATGAGAAAGAAGATGATGATTATATACACAATCCAGATCCCATTTTGGACTCGGAATATGACCGTCACCGGTTTTTGTTTGATTTGAAAAATGGTGATCGCCATTCCATAGGTGGGCTTTTTGGAATTTTAGTGCTTTTAGCAGCAGCAATTGTTGTTTTTATCATCTTACCAGTGTTGACGTATTCAGGAGTAACCAAACATCATGTTTTAGAAGAGTATGAGATTTTAACTCAGTACCAATACCCACTTCTTTCCGCCATTCGTACCACGTTGGTAGACCCGGATACACCAGCCGATGCTTTGAAAAAAGAGGCCCGCGATGGGCTGGACTGGGAGCTTGTATTCAGCGATGAATTCAATGCTGAGGGTCGTACTTTTTACGAAGGCGATGACCAATTTTTCACTGCACCCGATATGCATTATGATGCTACCAAAGATTTAGAATGGTATGACCCAGATGCAGTTACTACTGTTAATGGAACACTTATGTTCCGAATGGACGCATTCAAGAATCACAATATGTTCTATCGTCTGGGAATGGTTCAACTGTGGAACAAGTTTTGTTTTACTCAGGGCAGAATTGAAATTTCAGCTCGTCTTCCCAATTATGGTGGGTTCTCTGGGTTATGGCCGGGTATGTGGACAATGGGAAATTTGGGGCGCCCTGGTTATTTAGCCACAACGGAAGGTGTTTGGCCGTATTCTTATGATGCTTGCGACGCTGGAATCACCCCCAACCAATCATCCTCTGATGGCCTTTCTTATTTACCAGGGCAGCGTCTCAACTCCTGTACATGTCTGGGTCAACTGCACCCTAATAGGGGCGTAGGTCGTGGTGCCCCTGAAATTGATGTAATCGAAGCAGAGGCAGACACGTATGTGGGACTCGGAGTTGCATCACAGTCATTGCAATTGGCACCTTTTGATATTTGGTACTACCCAGATTACGACTTTTTGGAAATTCACAATCTTTCAATTACAACAATGAATGCATACACAGGTGGACCGTTCCAACAAGCGCTTTCCGCAATCACGACAATCAACAGTACATGGTACGAGAGAGGTGGTGGTGGAATGCATGGATACCAAGCGTATGGCTTTGAGTATTTAAATGGCAATACTGATGGCTACTTGAGGTGGTTTGTCGGACAAGACCCCACGCTTACTATCCATGCTAAGGCGTTACATCCAAATGGAAACGTTGGCTGGAGAAGTTTATCTAAGGAGCCAATGCTGATAATCATGAATATGGGTATTTCGAACAACTGGGCATACATTGATTGGCCATCATTACACTTACCAGTTGAGATGAGAATTGACTTTGTAAGGTTGTATCAACCTCAAGGTGAAACGAATGTTGGATGTGATCCGCAGGATTATCCAACTTGGGACTACATTCAACAACATTTGGATATTTATTCAAATCCTAATATTACGGCATTTACCGATGCATATCCGTTTCCTAAAAATTCTTTATTAGGCTGCTGAATGTAACGTTAAAGTGTCTTTTTTTTTTAATGCTATGAAGTATTGTCAATTGGGTTATGGGGTTATCAAACGAGTTTGTACATTTACTGGGACTATATGCGTTTTGTCGATTGTACCATATGTTATTTTATTTGCTATGTATTAAGAAATGATGGGTGTTTATATAAAATTGATGGGTGTTTGTATAAAAATGGATTATTTAATTAAGAATGTATATTTTGTATTAATGGTATGTGCTTTTATTAATAATGTGTAGCTACCTAAAGTAAGGTCCATACATATTCCAAATCTTACGGATAAGATTAATCTTTACCTCAAGATCAAACCGGCTATTGTTTAGATCATTTAAATCTCTAACCCATTCCTTCTTCAATTGCTTTGGAATGATTAACTCAGAAAGTATAATCAAATTCACAATCTCAATCAACAATTGACCTTCGTAATCCGTGGAGCCCTTAATATCCTTTTCGTCTTCTTGTCTTTTTAACAAAATCAAAAGGTTTTCAATATTGTTTAATGATTTCAAACAAAGAACATTGATCTGCTTTCCGTTTATGACAAGTGGCTTGCTCAGAGTAAAATAAGACCATAACTTGTAGACTATAAAGATAGAGGGACTTATGGATACGATTCCAAAAACCAATTGTTGCGATTTCAACAATTTATCAATACCATTAATGGCTATACCACCATCTACCTTTGTTTTCTGAATTTGAATCAAAAGAGACCTGATGAGAGATCCTTTAATGAGGGATTTGACGGGGCTACGAATCTCAGATTCATATTTTGACATGAGTAGTGTCAAGTCCCCGTTTTGGATCAGCTGGTGGATTTCGTCTTTGTTGATATTGGTCACATTTTCATCAGCGAGAAACTCAATAACCATTCTTTCTAGCGAATTCAAATCTGATTGAAGTGATTCTTTTGAAGTAATCGATAACTGATCATCGTGGCGTAAAATATTGAGCATGTCGTTTATGGGTTTGGCCAACCAATTTTTGAAAAAACCATAAACAGTATCAACAAAGTTGTGTTTTACCCATTGTATTATTTCATCTCTATTGTTGTAAATGCTAATGGTTTGGGAGGGTCCGTATTTCGCAGCCAAAAAAATCAACAACCAATAGCGGGTCAAGAAAGATGGCTGCTCGCACTCAGTAGACTTTCTGTCCTTAAACTCAATAACGTGGGCTAAAATTTGAGCAATACGCTCATTTTCGGTCGCTTTCAGATTAATACCCAATGCAGACTCCAACGTACAAAGCACCGATTCCCTGTTCTCTAAATCCAACTTAAGAAGCTGATCGATACGACCCGTATTCAAGTTTATTTCTGCATTTGCTCTTTTGATCTTGTCCTTGATTTCGGCTTCCACTGAATGTATAGGCGATTTCAACACAAGTTTTATCATTCTGCGGTATCGGTATGCGGTTGGGGATTTTGACGTCTTGAGAAGCGAAAGGGCTGGATTGCTACTGGCAAAGCCGGTGGTTACCGTTTTCTGGACAAAGGTAGTCATTAAATAGAAAAAGTGCTTTATTTTGACCCATCCAAAGTACAACAGGTTGTCTTCTTCCTTATGTTTTCCAGTTTGACGAAACTCTTGCAATAACAGGCTGCTAAAGTTCTCAACAGCGTGGCGGTACGTTTCTCTTCCAAGCAGTACCAATTTTCTTGGTAACAGCTGCACAAAGTAGATTAACTTGTTTTGGTCAGATGCCAACATGTTCTCCCAGTAAACCAATTGATTTCTCGAGACCAATGCCTGATAAATAATAGAGTTTGAGAATTGTAAGCTTGCAGTGAGTAAGGTATATTCATTGATAAAGTGAGAAGTAGTTTGATTAATTTTAAAGCTGATAGAGCTACCATTATTAGCATCAGCGGCATTACTAGAACCTGCTAAAATCTCATTACCACTCTCACTACCGTTGCCATTACCGTTATCATTACCGCTTCCATTCAACCTGTCTGTGGCACCACTCGAACTGATATTCACCATTTTATCATAAACTGAACGCATTTGCGCCAAATCAACACTAGAAACCTCACTGAACCGGCGTTCATCAATCTTAAGCAAGTAATAGACCTGCTGGAATACGTCTTGGACAACAAACTCGCTCTCGCGAGCTTCTGACTTGGAAAACTCTGACAAATCATGAGAAAGGAAGTAGCTAGTGGACGAATTGAGCTGGTTGAACCGCTCCTTCAACCGCAACGAAACCCGGTTATTGTTGTTGATCTTCTTTAATATAAGACTGGACTTGGACAGCCCAGGGTTTAGCCCAGGGGTAAGGAAGTCCATTGCGCAGCAATATATATGTATAATAAGAACAGTTCTACAGAATTTTACCATTTTTTATATGAAGTAGCAAGCGTTGCAAGATTTGGTCATCACAACTATAGTGAAAAAGCGGGCAAGCCTCGATTCAATACATAGTTGAGTCTCGCGCTTCATGTTGTAGTTATCTAAGGCGTTGTGGCGAGGCTGCGGAAGAAATAGAGCCTGTACACCGGTTTTCCTAGTCATCATCGTTATTTTTGTCATCCAAAACACCGGAATCCTTGATTAACTGGTCAATATCCTTTGCTTCCCAGATTCTGTGAGTGGCGTTGGTATCCTTGGGGTCTTTCAACTGCAAAGTGGCAAACTCGAGCTTATCGCTGTTTAAGTTGGACGAGTCCATCGTCTTTGATAACACCTTGATCGCCAACTCGCAGGCGTCCTTCAATGTCATGTCGTCCTTGTAGTCCTTTTTCAACAACGTCTGGGCAGCAGAGTGGTTGGCGCCGATGCTTGTTGCCTTCCAGCCAGAGTAGTTTCCCGATGGGTTGGAGGTGTACAACTGGAATTCGTAGCGGTCGTCGTACCCAGCATACAAGAAACTCACGCCAAACGGCCTCAATCCACCGTGTTGCGTGTACCCCTGCTTTATATCGCAGACCTTCTTAATCAATGTCTCGCAGGGGATCTCTTCGTTGTACGTCTTCAAATACTGCTGAGCGTTGATCCGCGCGTTGTTGACCAAAATCAGCGCGTCTGCCGTCATACCAGCAACCGCGCACATCATGTTGTCGTTAATCACATACAACTTCTCGGCAGACCCGTCGTTGTCCAATAGTTTGGATGTGACCTTCTTCTCGCATGCCAACACTACTCCTTCTTTAGATAAGATGCCAATGGCTGTGCCTGCCATAGAAATGGCTTCTTGCGCGTACTCAACCTGGTACAACCGTCCTTCTGGCAGGAAAATCGTTGTTCTTGAATCGTATCTCCTTGACATTCTGGTAATGAGCTTGGTTGTAGGTGGTGCTCGTGGCGGTGGCGACTTTTAGATGGTTTTCGCCGCCAGAAAAATAGAGGGCGGTAGACGCGAGGTGTTGTTGATGGGCCAAACACGCCGAGATATAGACGCATAGGGCTCTAGCTGGGATTACATACTGGAGCAGACGGTACAGCCAAGCGAGCTATAGCGAAACAGGCTTTTGAACGGCGAGAATAGCTTGAATTTAGGGTAAGTTGACGCGCTTAGGGCTGACTTGAGGCTGGTAGAAGAAGCAAGCTGGAGATCAAGAGCCAGGGTTGAGAAGGAGATAGAAGCGAGTGTCTCAGCGAATCAGAAACCCTAGTTTGTGACAAGGGAGATAGAGGTAGCTGGAGGGGGATACTTGGTGGAAAAGACAGCGGAAGGCTTAAAAGGGAATTGGTAAAACAGTGGGCAGAAAAGTGAGTGAAAGAGTGTTACAGCTGGATTACCGGAACTCTTTGTAGAAGAATACGCTTTGGGCGGTTTATTGAAGCAATTTGTGTACTGAAATCAGTCCGGGGAGATATCAAGTGAACATCAGGAAAGACGGGATAAATATTGTGAAATACAGATAGTTAGACCAAAAGATTGAGAAAAGGGGAAGCATCAGGTATATTGGAAGCATTGAAAGTATCGAATAAACTGAACACAACCAGGTTATAACGATATCACCAAAAGGAATTCTTAAAAGGCTCCAAAATACAATAAAACAGATTATAATAGATTGGCCGAATACCCTCTACAAGAGTCTGTATTACTTGGAAGAATACAAGAACCAGTCTAAGGTTTAACTAAGAAAAAGATTCAATTGAGCAAAGAATACAAATACCAGCCAAAGATTCAATTAAGCGGGGGGTTATTTAAGCAAAGGATTTAATTAAGCAAGGGATTTAATTAAGCAAGGGATTTAATTAAGCAAGGGATTTAATTAAGCAAAGATTCAATCAGACTAAACCCCAATCAAACTAAATATTGCAATATCCTAAAACATCTACATTATTACACTCACCAATTTCGTTCAGAAAATCGCCTTATTCAAAATCAATACTACTACTTTGCTAGATGAAAATCTTTGTTTCAGTACTTAATATACCCATCGGGTATACTCCACCCACGTTCCCATCCTTGTGGTGGCCTTTAGGAGCACACAGGGCAGAATTCGACAACCTGTTCCTCTATTATTCATTTGATATATGGAAGTTCACACTTTTTTGGACTATGATATTCTTTGCCGGGGTTTATACAACAGCAGGCACCATTGCAGTATTCAACAGCGTATGTAACACCTACCGGCACAATTTCCCGTTTCTGAAGATATCTGTTGTGGGATGCACTATGATATTTTGCGGCTACTTGTTAATTGGGCTTTTTAAGGGCTTTGCTACCGGTGCAATAATCGGTGTTTTGGTCTCTGTCGTCTACAAGGCTGGCTCACTACATATGAGTACCTGGATACCATTTACATGGGCTGCTGCTTCAATTTTATTTCATATTGGCGGGTCGTACCCGACATCTCTGATCACTCTTTAAATCGTTTGTAAATACCAGAAATCTTTTCGATATGTAACATTAGACTATGAACGAGCTGGAACTTGGGGTGGACTTTCTCGACGTGAGCCGGTTGGTTTATACGTTCAATGAGTCGACTGGCAATAGCGAGCTGCTGGCGATACTTCAGAGTATTTCTAAGCGCTGCTTGCAGTTGATGGACAAGTTTGGAGCGCTTCACCCATCTTATTCAGGGTTTGTTGATTGCCTAAATAGCGCCAGAGAGGAGCACAGCTACGACTATGAGTGGGCCAAAAGGATAAACGCGAGCAGCAGGAGTGTTTTAGAACAATTTCAGCAGGAACTACGGGAGGTAGGGTCCAATGTCAAGCAGACCAAGCTAGATTCTGAGAGTCGTGAAGGTTTATTTGCATTACTCAAGAAACTGGTGGCGATTTCAGTGATAGAAGCCAACTTTCCTCAGGCTCTCCACCTTCTTGAAAGCTTTCTGTCGGTTGTGCTGTTCACATCCCAACCAGAGAGTGTGTCACTGCTCGAAACGAACCACTACATGGAGTTTTTGTTTTACCAGTACATATGCCAGGTTTACCACTTGATCTGGTTTCCATTGGACATAGGGAGACAGCATAGCGTGTCTTCTGTTGAATGCGAAGACTCCAGTAGTAATTTGGTGTCGGCAAATAGCCGTTTGAACTTGCTTGGAGGAAGCTCCTTTACCAATGCAGCGCCAGAAGAGCCGAATGCAAAGCGCTCCTACAAAACCATCGATTCAATTTACAAGCGGGTATGCGTCTACAAAGGCAAGTGCGAGTCGCTATTCGAATCGGAACAGGACAAGTTGAGCCGCGAAATGCAGTTTTACTGGCTAATTAGACTAGTACGTCTCTTGGTGATTTTCAAACAATACAAAATCCAGGAGTTTTGCAGCGAGTTCTCGCTGGTTGTACCGCAAAGCAGCGATTCGACGATATTTTCTATGTTTGAGGATGCCAACTTGTTCAAGCCAGTGGTTATGGTTTTGTTTGGCGTGGCCATGATTCTCACCAGGCCGTTCAAAGACCTTTCATTTGTTGGAGAAAATGATGAAATCATCAACTTGTTCACTGAAGACGAAAATTGCTTGGTTAACACGTTTTACACCAGCATAATGACGCCGTTGTCGCAGTGTGAGTTTGCCTTGCTACAGAAGAATATTAATAGCGACAGCTTCGTGAATGCCTTCAATTCCCATGTAGGGTATGCATTACCCCAGTCAATTTTCAAGTCGTCCAACTCGTTGTGCTGGACTAGCTCGTTCTTGCGATATATCAATTTGATGATCGACTTGAAGAACTTTTTGCTAATTATATCGGTTTCAAAGCAGATTTCCCGGTCAAAGTTGGTCCAGCTTTTAGGATACCAGGAGAGCACTCCGGAAGTGGGACAAAATTTGATACAGCTCACCTCTGCATTGAGCTTGGCCAAGGTAGGTATCGGCTACGATGTCCACCAGGATTTGTTTTATAATAGACCAACAAATGATAATAGCTTGCAGGAGAACATTCTTAGGCTAACCAATGATATAGAAAGCGAAAGTCTCGCTACCCTTGTAAAGGGGATATTGATCGAAACTTTCTTCAGTTAGTCTTGCATAAGTTGTAAATTAATTCCAACATGTACAACCGAGCACCCAAGGCATCAAGCTTATAGTGGGAAATATCGAGGGATATGGGCATGGCTTCACCAAATAAAAGCTGTTTCACCAAGAGACAGGTGTTCATTACCACATGCACACCGCAGTCGTCAAGATTCAGTTGCTGGTCACATTTCATCTTCACAACCTCAATCGGTCTGTTACTGCGAATGATGTTTTTACAAGAAAAGAGCCGTTTCGTCAACTCAGCCAAGATGACCTTCTCCGACTCATCCTCATCAACCATAGAGTCGTAAATGTACAATTTGTTTTCAAGAATCGATAGGAGGCCCAACAGCCAGTGGTCGCCATTGTTCAGGTCCTCCAAGTTGATATTGTCCTCCAAGTCAATATAGTTAATGGGAAGAAATATGAATTTCAGTTTCTTGAGATCCTCAACGGGCAAAATAGACTCTATGGCGTCTACTGGAAAATGCAAAAACAACTGAACCAAGGACGGATAAAGCATTTGCACCTGCTGCGCTTTATCGCTGGTAACGCTGCTATTAATAAAGGTTTGATAAATAAGCTCAAACATTAACGAGATATTATTATCATTGAGCCACTCCTCAGGAAGAAACAGCTCTGCGTCCAGCCGGTACAATGCGATCGAATGGTATTGTAGTATTTTGAAGTCTCCCTTGGGATTTTCCTTCATCTTCACTATCTTTTGCCATATGGCATCTATGCTGGCTTTGATCTGATAAGGATTGAAGTTTGGGCTTATTTCAGTCTGTTGCCTCTTGATTTGACGTTTTCTGGCCAAGTTGATCTTCTTTTGGCTACGAAGCTTCTTCTTCTCCAGCTTGGAGAGCTTCTTGCTGGTTTTGACTTTTTCATTCTTTTCACCATCGTCATCTTCACCATTCTCTTCATCGCTCAATTCCTTGACCAAAAAATCGCACCAAGGAAGCTGGTCAAAACCATTCGATACAATAGTCATTGCTGGCTCGTTCTCGTGGGATGAACGACTCAAGCCATATCCTTTGTCCTGGTCAAACTCGATGCTAGCCATCGCTCAGGTCAGAATCCTCTGGTCGATGGTTCCAAAATCACTGAAAAATTCATGTTCACGATGGCCAGATCCATCATCCAGGTATGTTGCACACCAAAAATCAGTATAGAACAGCATTTCGACAGTTCCAAAGATGGCTAAGCATTCAGAGCAGGCCGCCTTTGGCAGTGGCGTACAATACCGGGCAACCTACTCATGAAACGAGATCTCATTACCTTCCAAATCCAGGTATGATTACTCCAGGAATCAGCGCATTGGAGTATTACACCAGACGGTTGAAATTGGCTTCTAAGTTGCCGCCAAAGTCATTGGCGATACTTGTGGGCAAGCCGTTGCAGTTTAGCTCGGGAAGTGTGTTTTATGATTTTCAGCAAGACAACAATCTCTACTACTTGACTGGCTGGCTAGAGCCCGATACTGTTGCGGTGATTGAGAGAATGAGCGACGAGGAAGACGTTAAGCTCCACATGATAGTTCCTGAGAAGAACCCCAGGACAGAATTGTGGGAGGGAGAGAAACTGGGGCTACAGGGTGCCTTTGACTATTTTAATGCCGATGAGGTAGTGGCGATTGATAAGGCAGAAGCGTATATTCAGCTGTTGCTTGCCAGGAATAACTATGTGTATTGGGACAAGGAAGTAGGCGGCAAGTCTGTGTTCAGCTCGTTTTTTGGTGCGAGAAATGCATCTCGTCCAAACACCATTGGTGATTTGATTGCAAAATCGTCCAAGACAGTCAAGCCGCTAAAGCCAATACTCGCTGCGCAAAGATCGGTAAAGTCTGAAGCTGAAATCGACGTGATGCACGCTGCAGCAACGATTTCTAGCCGTGGCATAAATATGGCGATAGCCAAGGTGGGCTCTACAGAGCCGATATACACTGAAAAGACATTGGCAAAGTTTTTAGAGTATCAGTTTGTCAAAGGCGGCTGCGACAAACAGGCGTACATTCCAGTAGTGGCTAGTGGTAAGAATGCATTGATTATTCACTATACACGCAATGATGATTTGTTGTACCGTGACGAGATGGTGTTTGTTGATGCCGGAGGTAAATTGGGGGGCTATTGTGCTGATATTTCCAGGGCATGGCCCAATTCTCCAAAGGGATTTAGCGATCCACAAAAGGATATCTATCAAGCGGTACTCAACACAAACAAACTGTGTATTGAATTGTGCGATGAGTCCAAACAGGTGTCCTTGCATCATATTCATGAGCATTCCGTGAAGTTTTTGACTCAAGAGCTTAGAAATTTGCCTGGGTTCGCTGCTGTGACTGAACTGGATATTTCGAGAACATTATACCCACACTACATTGGCCATCATTTGGGATTAGACCTTCACGATGTTCCTTCCGTTTCCAACTTTCAAGAATTGGTAGAAGGCAATGTTGTCACAATTGAGCCAGGGTTATATATTCCGCAAGACGACAAGTGGCCCAAGGCATACCAGGGAATAGGCGTACGTGTTGAGGATGATATAGTTGTTGGTAAGTCAAGTGAAGAAACCATAAACCTAACCAGTGGGTGTATCAAAGAAATCGCCGATATCGAGGCCTTAATACGGAATGGCCAAGTTACTACCCCCGGGATTCAAAACGAGCTTGTGGTTTTAGACATATAAACTCTCCAAAAACTCAATTGATTCTAGATGCTCGTGTATGAGAAACAAATTTCCAGCATAATCATTAATAAAGAATAATATTTACAAAATACAGACAGTAATAGCTCTTCTAGCGTCCCACGTTCAACAACAAGGAGTTACCGGATCCAGAGCTGCCGTTACCGTTGTTGTTACCGCCACTGCTTGGCAAATAAGAAACATTGGCTGAACCGGCTAATGTCAAAGCAATGTCCTTCGAGGCTTCCAATCTTCTAATCATCAACAAGCCATCACCGGCCTTAGCCAATGCCTTAGAGACGGTTTCAGCAGCCTCGGCTTCACCCTCAGCTCTGATAATACTTGCTTTTCTTTCTTGTTCGGCCTTTTGTACGAGGAATTTGGACCGCTCAGTGTCCTGTTGGGCAATTTGCTTCTGCTCCACAGACTTGGTGAACTCCTGGCCAAATGCCATGTGTGTGATGGATACATCCTCCAATTTGATGTTGAACTCGTCAGCTCTTTTCAGCAATTCTTGTCTGATTCTTGAGGAAACAATCTCTCTCTGAGTGATCAACTGCGATGCGTCAAATTGAGCAACAACCGATTTCAACACCTCATTTCCAATAGCAGGCAATACTCTCTCGTCATAATCCAATCCCAAGCTTTGGTAAATAGTTGCTAACCTCGTAACCTCCGGGCGATGTAAAACCCTCAACGTCAATGAGACATTCTGCAAATCTTTCGATCCAGTAGTGGTAGCAATGGTCTTTGGCTTGGTTCTAATATCATATATAATAGCCTTTTGTAACCATGGAATCAAAAAATGCGTTCCCTCGCCCACAACGGTTTGCTGGACACCCTTGAACCGGTCAAAAATAACTGCTCTTTTGCCTCCTTCAACGTCATAAAGAGCCAGTTGGCCCAAGGTAAATGCAACACCAGCAGGAATTGCGATTTTGGAGAGAGCCTCGGCGAATCTGTGTGACATCTTGTGTTTTACTGCTGATTCGTTTGTTAATGGCGTTGTTGCCACTGTAGGCTCCGGCTTCGTTTTTCATTGCCACTGGAGAAAAATATATAACTGGTTCACGCACGACTTTCAGCTTTTGGGGCAAGGCTCTGGTGAAGCAGACTACTACTAAGTGGGTTGAATGAGGTGGTATAAACCAAGCGTAAGGCGAGAGAGTTTAGTGGCTAGAGTTTATCAAAAACAGCTGCTAGTCCGTTTTGAAAAATTGAAAATTAATCAAATATTGAATGTTTTGTAGCAAAAGTATTATAAGCTAGAAATGATTTGTATGATTTTATGTATAACTTAAAGCCTATATGGAGCTCATTTCTAGTAGTTGGGAAATATATTTAAGAGTAAAAATGTGTTTCAATATTATTCAGTTCAATCTTTGGACAGTCTTAAACTAAACTGTAAGAAAGTATGTTAGATATATAAAAATATATCTATATATATATATTATATACTCCAAATTTACTACACTGGTTTCATCGCTCCTTCACTTTGACTCATTCTTATATTTGGTCAAGTTATTATGTCTTATATTCTCATGTTCAATCAACCCATTACAGTTGTTGGTCTCTAATAATCTCTACATATTAAATCACCATATTTCGTTATGCAACTCCAGCGTAAAATTAATATACAAAAAATGATTTAGCAACTATCTCATCTATAATTATGAAGCAAAATGGGGCATGGTGTGCTCACTGTATCTTTAATTATCAATAAAGTAAACCAATGTCCACGCTGCACCCGCAGCAACTGATCCAATTGCAACCATCTGAAATCCTTCGCTAACCTTTTTCAAGGTGGCTGTATCCTCTCCCAATGAGATACTTGTCTTAACATACCCAAAAACAAAAAGAGTAAACAACATAACCATGACTGAAATCAACAACCCTGTTTTGACGACAGTAGTAAAAAAATATGGCAATAATGGTACAAAGCCGCCCATAAAGTAAGACAAACCAATAGTCAACGCTGACGTAACCTCTCTTCCTTCAGCAGGTTCTTCCAACCCTCTGCCAAAGCGAATAATGAAATCAATCAAGTTTTTGGGTTTGCTATCTAAATCTCTGAGAAACAGAGCAATTGTTGCCTCGCTGGCACCCAACTCAAACATGATTTCAGCTGCATCTTCATTCACCAACTCAGGCTTCTTGAAAAACTCCAACTTTTCCTTCTTGACAGATGACTTATAGTATTCAGACTCAGATTTAGCAGCAAGGAACCCGCCTAAGCCCATGGATATAGCACCACTAACCAACTCTGCCATACCACCAGTAATGACCAACTTTGAGTCTCCCAACGAAGATAAGCCTGCAGTCAATGCAAATGGCACCGTCAATCCGTCTGAAAGACCAATTATTATGTCTGACATCACTCTGGGATCAAAGCTATTGAAAAAGCCCTTGGCTTCATCTTCAACCAGCGAATCGTCCGCTTGTTTATTAGCAGCTACTTCTATAGCGTTATTCAAGGCGGTTTCTTGATCTGCCACCAATTGCCCACGGTCGGTGTTATCTCCTGCACCGTATGGGTTCTGGTTATTCTCTAGCAATCGATCAACTCTCTCCAACTCTTCATCTGATTTATTCTTGCTGAGCAACGTTGAAACAGTATTTTTAATGGCTACCAACGACATGTCCTCCTAGAGTTGATTTTCTTTAAAAGGTGGCTAGAGTTACTCGTCCGAAAGTGTTTTGCAAGTACTGTTTAGCAGTTCACCAAAGAAATAGATGTGAGATGGTTCTAGGCTTTTAAATATTATCCTACTTGGTGTTTATACGCTTAGAATTTTGATTTAGCCTGCTATATCAGTCACGTGAGATGATATTTGTAATCCTAGCGTTATCATTGGCCGACACGAACAGACCTGCATCCTTGATGTTTGTTCTCCTAATTTAGACTATATCCCCCATTTTAATCCCCCACCTGTCTATCAGCTCTGTTTGGATGAGCGATGAGCATCGCGTATAGATGTGCGATGGTATAGCAAAAATGAATTGAAACATAACAGAATGACCTGATGCTGGAACATATGGTAGTTTCAGATTTTAGGAAAACCATATACCAACATTCCGTAAGTACATTTTGAGTTTGCATGTTTTAGTAAATGCATGGCGGTGATAGATAGGTGGGGTTATTGGACTGGTGAATTATCTTTGGTTGGGTTATTAGGTGGATAGACGAGTCTTGGAATTTGCGGTGTGAGGAGTAGTGATCAAGAGCTTAATGGATATGATGATAATTAATGCTGGCTCTACAAATGATCAATGCCTCAAAGTATGCTCAAAGGATGAATTTTTCAAATGTAGTGATAAGGCTATTGTAGGTAGTGATAAGTGTAGTATAGGTGGTAATGTTTGTGTAAGTAAGTATACAAGCCAAAAAGTTACCAAGTATATTGTTAGTTGACTAAGTGACTTTAGAGACTGGCATGAGTAACGACTTCTGGACGGTAAGGGTTGGGAGGGTTTTTGCTGTGGAAAGTTATTCTGAAGGGCCTAGTTGTCATTCTAATACCACATTATATTTAAATATATTGAAAACATGTCAAAATATATTGAAAGCTTGTCAAAATATATTGAAAGCTTGTCAAAATATACTTCACACCTATCAAAATATACTTCACACCTATCAAAATATACTAAAATCCAATTAAAATATGATTTAGGTCAATGAAGCATACATCTTGGTTATCCACTTAAAATAAAGAATTTGTTTTATAGCCTGTAGAGATATAAGATAATACATGGAATGATTATCGAATAAAAGGCTATTAATTAAAGTTGCCTTTGGCTAAGATTAGATAAGATATCTGGGTAAAAAAAACTAAAACACAATTGGCCGGCTCTGAATCAAATCAAACCGACTTTGTTTGACAATGGCCAGTTTTGGTTTCATTTGCATTTAATCAATTTAGTTTGACTTCAAATATATTCAATCCAATTTAAGCTGAACCGAATCATTTGTAATAAGTCTGAATCAAGCCGAGTAGTGATCATTCATATGAATCTAGATAAGTCAGTCTTCGAACCTCCTAGCCTTGCGTTAATAATTTGAATTACATTTCATTAACTTTCCAATTGGCAAAAATCCACATTTTGCAAATATCCATTTGTATTTGTTTCAACATCCACTTGGATTTCTTTCCATATCCATTTGAATCTGTTTCTATATCTGTTTCTATATCTGTTTCTATATTTGTTTCTATATTTGTTTCAATAATTGTTTCAATAATTGTTTCAATATTTATTTCCATATTAGCTTATTCTGATTTTGATGACTATCTTCTAAAACACATTCTTTATCCACTTTCATTTGAAGAGAATCTTTTATTCAATATACGTTTGAGTTATTAGCCTCTCAAATACACTTTCAAGTACTTAAACAACACTCTTTCAAATACTCAATACCCTTTCAATACAAACAACTAATGAATTTACAAACCTTCAAAATACCCAGTATCCTTGTCTTTTCTCTAACCACATATTCACTCTATATAAAATAACATCTTAGCCTCTCGGTCAATACAGTACACACATTGCTTCTAAGAATGGTTGAGCTTTGCTCTTTGGCCTATACGTTACCAAGCCCCTTAACCCGGGGCTGGTTTTTTGAGCTTCAGAAAAAAACTTGGTTAGACGTTCAAGCACCATCAATGTCCAATAGCCAGCCAGATCCTGTTGAAACAGTATATATTCATAATCTCAATGACAAGGTGAACATAAACAAACTAAAACAGTCGCTAAAGCAGTTGTGCCAGCAATATGGAACGGTTCTACAGGTTACAGCTCATCGTAACTTGAAAATGAAGGGACAAGCGTTTGTAACGTTTGAGAGCACCAAGGAATCCGCCAAAGCAATCGAGGGGTTGAGTAATAAAAGCCTCTTCAATAAACCAATGCTGTTACAGTATGCAAAGACCAACTCAGATGCGTATTTCAAAGTAGTGAAGAAGGACGAGGAACAGATACGATTACGTCAAGAACGGAAACGCCAACAAGCACAAACCAAAAGCGAAGAAGAAAAGAAGGCCGCTGCACAACCCAAAAAGAAGCATTGGTCAGAAATGCCGCCTAATAAGGTGCTCTTGTTTCTTGGAATTGCTAAAGATGTAGAGGCTGGTGAGTTACAGCTGGTATTTGAAAGCATGGATGGGTTTATAAACTTGCGCTACATCAAAGCGCGAAACTTGGCATTTGTAGAGTTTGAGGACTCTAAAAGCTCAACTGAGTGTTTGAAGGGAGTGGATTTACAAAACTTGGGAGAGAAATTCGGTAAAGAAGTTGAGTTGACATATGCAAAGCGTTGAAGAGACGTTTGAAATAATTCAAGCTATTCGTGGCTAAGGGAAGAAGGAGTGAATGGATAAATTTTGGTTAATAAATAGTTCAAAATGACGAAATGAGTATCGTCAATAGATGAGTATCGTCAATAGATGAGTGTTCTCAAAAATAAACACTCCTAAAAATGAGTATTCTCAATAAATAAAACCCCAATGGATGTTTTCCATAAAAAACTTGGAAAACGCTCTTCAAGTAATCCTCGCCCATAAAGAATTATCTTTTTGCCATATAATAGATATATTTCATCTCTAAACTAAATTCCTATACCATATGATTTCAAAACGTCTACATAATTCAACAAGAAAGACTCAATAATATACACTATGCAGCACCATAATCTTGCTGCTCACCACCTATTAACATTTGATCTTCATCTTCGTTTTCGTCGCCATTTTCTGTGTACAAGAAAAACTGGATGAATATAACAAAGTCCAAAGCTAAAGTTCCAAAAGATCCTGCCAACCAAGACGAGTTTACCCATAAATAGTGCCAGCTAACATCAATGGCCAAGATTGACACCACGTACGTCAAGTTTCCCAAACACGCAAACAAAAAGAACATAAACGAGATTCCATCACACAGCTTCCGTTTGTAGTTGAGCAAAATCTGCGGAATGCGCGAGCCCAAGTAGAGAAAAGCACATAGCCAACCAAAGAACTGGGCCAATGGGTCATAAACTAATTTCAGGGGATCATGCAGATCGCCTGGGTGCTTGTGCTTCTTGTGGTTCAACTGAGACAAGTACCATACGCCAAATCCAACAGCAATAACCAAGAAGACGATAAGAAATTTCAGCAAGGCTGACAACACACGCAGATACTTTGAGTCGCCAAACAAAACTGCCTCTATCCCTTGCTCCTCTTCTTCCTCTTCTTCGCTAATAGCTTCTCTGCTCACTGCTGTTTCCAAAACGTCTTCGTTCATAGGATTGGCTGGCGATAAATGAATAAGATCAGCGTTTTGTCCTGACCCATATGCCAAACACTGCCACAACAAAACTATATCTGCCAAAGTATAGTAAACCGCAAGTATAATCATCGTGGGAAGGACTCCCTGGAGGACTGATCCTAACACATTGAAGACATCTCCAGCAAGCCACAATATGATAAAGAGCAACGAGAGTCCATCAGACAGTTTCCGCCGAAAGTTCTCATAAATTTGCGGAACAAAAACGATAATCCAACATTGTAATGAAATAGACCCTGTAATCCCACTAACCGTATCAGCATCTATTACTATCGGTGGTGGTGGCGCCATCTTTTGAATATGCTGGAAAAAAACCCTGAGCTCTTTGCAAAACGAACGGCTAATGAATTGTTGAAATTTTACAAAGGTGTGATGCTACCAGCTAAAATTTTTTTCAACCAAAGCCATAAACTGTTATACATTAAAAGACTACTAGAGCTTCAGTTTGCGCTGAAGCAAAGACTGCTCTACCTCATACAAATGGTGAAAGATACTGTGAAAGAATTTTGAGGCGACTCCTCGCTTTATCTTGAAAGTTGGGGTTACCACGTTGCGTTCAACAGTCAAAGGATTGATATCTATGTGAATGTTGTGCAACTTTTGAAAGCCAGTGAGCTTGGATGCTATGTTATCGTTCATACTTTCAAGAAAGACCTTTTTGTAGGGCAACTGGTTTATAGCAGATACCAAACTTTGCGGATCAGGCTCGTTTTTGGCGCTGTCTAGTCCACACAGGTGTAAGAAACTTGCGGCTGTTTCATGCAGAATGCCAACAATTCCCACCAAAAATGACTTCAAAGGCGTTCCGTGGACGTAGAGCTGCAGAATCATGGGGTTACTAGACAAATAGCGATTCTCAATCATTTCTGGAGAGACGTACTCGCCCTGCGACAATTTGAAAAAGTTCTTGACCCGGTCAATGATGTAGATGCGACCATTTTGACGATCAATGCGGGCTATGTCGCCTGTTAGCAACCATCCCTCGGAATCCAACATCTCGCGTGTTCCCCTGAGGTTTTTGTAGTACCCTCTGAACACCACCGGACTTCTGATCATAAGCTCACCCTTGTTTTCGGCGATGTCATGGCCCAAGTCGCCAGCATCGCGAAGCTTGTATTCGGCAACAACTCCGGTGGGTCCACAGGAGCCAGGCTCGGACTCAAACGGGTCTGTGACGGTTATGCCTCCGTAGGTTTCGGTCAACCCGTATATTTGACGAATGCCAATGTTGAGACTGGCTTTGAGGTACACCAAGGTGCTAGGAGCCACTGGCGCAGACGCCGTTTGTGTCCACCGCAAATTGTCAAATCCCACTAATTTGCGAAGCAGAACATAGGCAGGGAACAGGTCATATTCGGCATTGATTCCACTTGAGCCGTCGTACTCGGCCTGCTTCCGTTGCTTCCACTCAATAATTTCCTGAACTCGTTTTTTGTCAGCACGGTCCATTTGATCAATGGCAGTTTTGATATACGACTCCAAGCGAGTGAGTATACGCGGCACGATTGAAAAGTAAGTTGGCTTGAAAAGCCTTAGGTCTTCCAACAAATTTTCAAAAGCGTCTCCTTTAGCAAATTGACAGGGAAACCCGAGGCAGTACCCAGTAGTCAAGGCCATGGCACTCGTTGCACGCTCGTATATGTGAGTCAAAGGCAAAAATATAAACGCACCATCTCCTGGCTGAGCATGCGGCATTGACAGAGTCAAGGCTGTAACTGCTGCTACGGCATTTGAGTGTGATAGCATTGCACCCTTTGGTCTTGAGCCTGTTGTTCCTGATGTAAAGGATATGGTGAATAAAGTATCAGGCAGCACATTCAACTCTGCTAGCCGATTTTTTGCACCCAACCGCTCAAGCTCAGCGAAATCGTAAAGCTCAATGCTCGCTTCCTCCGCCTGGATTTTTTGTTCCAGAGCAATGGGGTCCATGGATGCTATAGCTATTACATTCTCAAGCTGTTCTGGGTTTTCCAATTTCATTTTGATCAATTGGCTGACCTTGTCACCCAGGCAGGCAACTATTGGGCTCGCAGTCAAATTCAAAATGTGCTGAGTAACGTCCGGGCCCAAATTGTCGTACAAGGCAGTGTTGGTGATAGCATATGCGCCACACGCCAAGTCACAGAGTATCCATTCTGGCCGATTGGCCAGGAAAATAGAAAGGATAAAGGAACAGTTTTCAATTTCCTGGTGTACATTATTGATTCCGGAGCAATTAGTGGCATATTTCAGGTAGTCGTTCAAATGTGCAGCAATTTTGCGATGTGCTAGTGAAGTGGCTAGTAGAAACCGATTTGACTTTAGGACATGTAGTATTCCTGATCCCAAGTTGCGCTTACGTTCATTGACCTGGGCATAGGTGATAGTTTCAAAGCAGTTGCCCACAGTTTTCGTTGCATGGTTGACAGGTCTTTCCATAAAACAGGGTAAGGATGCATACTTTTCGGCAGCATAGTTGAATAGCTTTGAGTATGTATTCAAGCTTGGGTGCAAATTGTGGACTAAACTGCTGCTGAACACTTTATTGCGATAAACAGCCGAGTATCCGGGAGTTGCAGGAGACACTACCTGGCCGTTGTTTAAATCCAGAGCATTAAAGGGAACCACTTTTGAGATTTCCAGAAAGTCTGAGGTCAAAGAGGTCATAACTGAAGATCTTGATTGAGATTGAGATTAAAGAAAATTGGGCTTGAAATGAGCTTGAAATGAGCTTGGAATGAGCTTGAAATGAGTTTGAGAATAAGCTTCAACTTGAACTTCAACTCACAATTGAATTCTCTCGCAATGAGCTGCTACTCAAGATCAAGCTATTCTTTAACCTTATTTATACTATTCCTATCGATCGGCATCAACCACACCAACCCCTCCAACCTTATTTCGCTATCATTCCCCGCAAAATAACCATAGGAAGCTGATACCGTCCCCTCGTCCATGGATAAAGGTCCCGTGGATATTTCGCCAGCCTGGGTACTTGACTCAATGATTTGTGCTGGTGATAGCGTATTGTTTATAAATCGGGTCTTGCCGACCAAATTTACAACTATGAACATGAATGAACAGCTGTTACATATAAAAGATAACACCATCCCAAATCGAATGGTTTCTCGGATGTAGCCACAAATACACTAAACCATGTTCATTCTTTCACTATTTGCATCATCTAGAGCGGTGTTTCAGGTTATTTTTGAATTCTGTAGAGCTTATAGGCGAGGATCAGGGGTCTATACCCGTGGAATTGTGACGCTGGGTTGACACTGGCCGTTGTACCGTTATTTGAACAGCCCAAAGTTCGCGCTGCATCTTCTATGTATACCCACCTTAGTGTTGGAGGTCTATGTAGCCTATTATTTTCGTCTTCTCTGTAAGCACTTGTGTACGTGCTGTGCAAAACGGCCCCCGGAGATCTTGCGACCACAGCTGTCGCAAACAAAGTACCGCGACAGCTCCACGCCCTTGAGCTTCTGCTTGTCTTGCCCAAAGACGTCCTTGGACGACAGCGGGTCTTGGTTGGAAAGCTGGGTGTATGGCTCGTTTCCGAGGGTTTGTTGGATGGATGTGTTATTGGCCAAACTATGTAATGTGTGTTGTCTAGCCAAGATGTCAAGCATATCGGTGTAGAGCGACTCTGCCTAAAAGGAGGGTTAGTACAGTCGGGTAATCGAATAGGAGCAACGTACCATCGCTTGGAAGGTGACTTCGCCCATGAGTAAGCGCTGGGGAGGTTGGTTTGCTGGTCTTGAGGACGAAATTTTGGGACGCGTGTTGAAAACCCAAACTCATCGCCATGGAGTCTTTGGAATTGGACGACGAGGTCTGCGATTGGAAGAATCTTCACCGGTCAGCGGGTATACCGAAACGTGGCGAGAAGGACTTTGCTCCTGATGGAACCACGGTCCAGAAGAACGCTCTTGATGAGTCGAGAGATGCTATGTACCAGGCCTTAGGCGCGCCGAGAGGCCACCATGTTAAGCAGACGGTGTGTTGTGTATGGTTCAGGGGTCGAGCAATAGTAGCAAAGCCAAAGGGAAACTACTTCCGGGACATTGGTGTTCCTGTAAGGGGGGGATCGTTGGTGTTGAACGCGTTGGAGTGTGTTTATCTAGTTGAGCGTGGATCGATGGCTGCGTTTTTGGGCACTGAGAAGTGGCAACAGGCGTTTGATGGGGGGAGGTATGGCTCTAATGGTAAAGAGCACGGCCTTAAAGAGAAAGAGTGTGGTTCCAATGAGGGAAAGAACGGTTCTGAGTGGGGGGAAGGCGGTGTTAATGGCTTGGTTCCTTTGGATTTGGCGTATTTGTATGCGCTAGCGTTTAGTGAGCTGGAGTACCTGATTAATGAGTACCAAGTATATTCGCATTTGAAGCGATTGGGGTACTTGGTACAAGATTACAAATGGATAGGAAGAGTCGAAGAAATGGAGCGCAGGAGACCGACTTTGCAGAGCCTGGGCATTTACGAGTATCTACAGCAACGCCTAGCTCCGCTTGGGATAATGGCTTTTCCTTCCTGGCATAGCCGGCACTTTGACTCCAAGCATTATTTTGACTACACCTCGGTATTTGGAGCGTTGAGGCTAAACAACAGGGCACCGTCTCATTCATGTCCCGACGAGAACTACAAAATTCTATTTAACGTGTGGAAACCCCTTCATCTGTTCTCTAAAAAGAGCTTAACAGCTCCACACTTTCATGTGTGTGTGGTTAGCTCGCATGTTCCATTTCCAAAGCTATCGACTATTCAAAACTTACTTGACAGCGTAAATACTGGGGCTGTTACAGTTGTCAACAAAAAACACAAGCCTAACTCTGAGCCCACAAAGCGTGAAATCAAGTTACGGCGCCAACGGGAACGCCATGCAAAGCTAGATGAGGCAGTGCAGGTGCACAACAACTACTTGAAACTACGTGAAAATAAACTCAAAAACTACGGTGAATCGGTAATTGTGGCAGTAGTGAGTGACGGGATTATAAACTTTGTCAATTTATCTCCTACTGACTTTAGGTTGGATGACTGTCCTGATTTAGAGAAAATATATCCAGGAAAGCAACATGGGATAATGCACAATGAAAAGCTTTAAAGAGCCAGGGCAAACGATAACTAGTAGCTTGTTGGTTGAAAAATTTTCCTTTGGTCTTTACATGCTTTTTGAAGCTATAGTGTACTTTAGAGCTATAGTGTACCCTTTTGAAGCTACACTCACTCTTTTGTCAAGATTCATTTCAAAGTAAAACAGGATTACATATCATGTTTCACATTGACTTTGTCTCTCAGCTGGTAAAGCAGTACATAGTTTCGTGAGGTATACCGATACTTGAATTATTTACCAGAGAGGAATGTTTATCAGAAACTGAATTATTTGCAATTGTTATATTACCAGTTTTTAAAAATACCCAAATTTGCAATAATCAGAGTTGATTTTGAATATGTGTTACTAGCTGGTACTATCGCTAGTTGCAATGCCTAAGTGTATACCCTACACATGTGATATCTTACAAAACCATGCATTAACCACCAATTTTTATTTTCAAAGTACGAGAATGCCCATCCCAGGCATTTTAACTGCATCCATATTGCTGGTGTGAATTGAAGCTCAACGACGTAAGCTCAATCAGCCTGTTAAAATGCTTTTATTATAAGCCACGGTGACTAAAAAATTGCATATTTTGATAAATCACTACGAACAAATTACATGTATCATATTAGACAATAAGAAGTAGCTACTATGCTGTACCCAAGCAAGTTTTGTCTTTTGTACCAGCTTCTCCAGTAGCAATTTCAAAAGCATACCTCGCTGTTTCTGGTATGAACAATAACTTGTTTCCACAAGCGTATGGTTTAAGCAAACTTTCGACCCAATGTAAGATTTGGGGAATGAATAATTGAATGGCCCGTTGTAATTTACAAGAGCATGGCTCAATCATATTGTTGCTTCTCTCTGGTTGTGTTGACCATTACTATAATCAAACCAAAAATCACAGCAACCACTTTAGTGAAATTATGTTTCAAGATTACAATCAGTGCGCAAGCTAAGCTTTTCTCAAGGGTGTATTATCAACGTATAGAGTGTTTTTTAAATCAGGAATGTATATGCACAAGAGTTTACAATTTCTTTGGCGAAGCGATAGGCATCACAATCAAGCCGAACCGGCTCTTTAATATAGTATAAAGTGATGATATCCGGCTGCATTTTATGATATTGCATATTTTACATCAAATCAGTTGAAGTCAAAGTAAGACTCGTTAGATAACATAGACCAAGTATGCTATTTTCGGTGAATATCATAGCTTTCAATATCTTAAGTTCTAAAAAATTGTAGAAATCATCAGACAAAGGATGAGTATCAATAAATAGGGAAAATAAGAATCTTTGTTAAAGAAAACGCAGTTATAGCGATGAAGATAATTAAAAATATAATATATTATAAACTTTATGTTTTTAAAATTATCTTAAATTTATCAATAACCTCTTTTGGAACCTTGCTTATACGCTCACCTATAAAATCACCTTTTAGTCATCTCTTCAACAACTACTCTATCTTACATTACCATGCCAATGGGACATTAAAAGTGTTCACGCAATTCTATTCATATGAGAAGAATTAAACATGGCCCTATCTAGAATAAAAACCTCACCAAATACACAAGCTGGGCTTTAGTCTTTGTTAAAGTAGGCTAAACTCATCTTTGATAAGTTATACAAAAAGTCACTCCATAGTAATTGTACTCAAATAGATAAAGAGAGAAATAGGAATTCTATAAACACCAAAACGAATATGATGCTCATAAATATGGCAAAATAATCTTTATATATTAGAAGTGATATTAACCGTGACCTGAAGAAAATGATAAGAAATCGACATAGTGGAAATAGTGGGTAATAAATTGAGTAGGAGTCTCAAGAAATTATCATTGAATAACTCATAGCTGGTTGAAAATACACTTGGTAGTCAATATAAATAACAATTAATTTAAATAGAAATTATTAGGTATGTTATCAGAAATTATAGTACAAATTATAGAAAGCATCAAACATTGAAAAATTAATATATATATAAAGTACAATACAGCTAAATTTACAAGTCGTTTATTAAGCTCCAAGAGAAAATGCATTCATCAAGAAACATTTCGTAGTGAGGCTGAGAAAAGAGAGCAATTAAACTAACCTTCAAATTGACCTACAATGTTGACCATATAATTTTAGCAATTTAAATAAAGTTAGGCTACAATAATAAGTTACAAAAACGAAATTGAATACAAACAATACACGAACCATACTTTAACAAGTAAAACCAGAGAAAAACGCGTTACGATAATCAAAAAATTAATTCAGAACTGGCAACTAATTTCTTAATCACCCACCATGATGTGAAGCATGATAGTTTTCAAGATCGATGAATATTAAACTCTAAATATAATTTAAGTTTGGGTACTTTTCTAAAAATCTAGAGAATAAATTGTAGAAGCCAGCGAGTACCCAAAAGAGTCAAATCACTAAATTTAAAGTTTAGCTGGTCTAAAACTTAACACTAACAAAGTCTATTTAAGCTTTTTGAATGCTAAGGAATTTAATGGTCAGAAGATTGATAATATTAGTGAGACAATAATGGATTATTGATAATAATTAACTTTTTAATAATAATCAACTTTTTGATAATAATAACTATAATAAACACATTGGCATTATCGTGCTGTGTTTACATAAACATATACTTCACCTCTTACTACCCTTCTTCCTCTTGCCCTCTCTTCTCCTGTGCTTTTGCACCCAAATTTTCTGTAAAAAAATCACCATCACAAACATCATTCGATTCACTCTCATTATTGCAAACTTTATTATTCTCCCTACAAGCTTCACTCTTGATTATACAACTCCATCTTCCTATGCCAATTACCCTCAGTAAATCTTTTGCTCTCTCTTCTTTTCTTTAATCTTCCACCAATTCAAAGCCTCCAATGCCAAAATCTTGGCGCTTTTTGGCTGGCTTTCAGCGCAGATCACCGTTTTAGCAAAATACTCAAATAGCCTGTTGATCTTTGCCTACACCACCCTAAAATGCCTTCTTCTATAGCATCACGTAGCTTCCTCTCTGCAATAGCACCTAGCTATAGCCTTTTTTAGACATGCTAAAAGCAGCCTTAACACCACTAAATATTCGCTAAAAACCCTCTAAAACCCGCTAAAAACCTTCAATTTTGCCCGTTTCTTCCCGTTGTTTCGCTGATAACGCTCAGACCTCACTACGTAAGCTACTCATTTTACTTCCAACTACATCTTCTTACTGGTTTGTGCTCTGGCAGGAATTTAATTGCGCCTACTTGTCTTTATAAAGCCTCTTGGATCGAGATCGATCGAAAAATTTTCAGCGTATAAACAACGCTTGACTCCATCTACAAAAAAAACCTCCTTTAAACACCTTTCAAACCCCTTATTTCTTCAGCTTAAAGCCTACTAATGTCCCGGAGAGACTTGACTCCTCATATTCCGTTCCGGGAGGAACCTAGCAGCGGCTCCAACACCAATGTTAATCCGTTTGAATCGCCGGCATCGAGTGGTCGAGAGTCCGATCTGGAAGTGGAAAGCAACAGCAGAGGAGGCAACGAGAGCGAAATGAACTCATCATCGCCTCCTCAGTACGGAAGACTGGTTTATGGTCACAGTGACACTAACCTCTTGGGAGGAGGTCTGCAAGATTTCTTGAGAACTGGCCGCAGTGTCCTGCAATCCCCTTTGCTTGCTGCTGATTCAGACCCGTACGCCAGCAGCAGGCACAAGCTGACGTCGCAGAACTCGTTTCAGGACGAGTGGTCTTCACTGGCAATTCTGACGAACCCGTTTGTTCTGCAACCGGATTTTAGTCCATTTGGTGGATATCCTGCGTCGTCCTTTCCCCTTCATATCGAAGAGAAGGAGCCTGACGATTACTTACACAATCCTGACCCCATAGCTGATGCCGAGTACGAGCAGAATCGCTTTATTCATGATCTCAAGAGCATGGATAAACGATCTTTTGGTGGGTTGTTTGGTATTCTTCTCTTTTTCATTGGATGTGCAGTAGTGTTTGTTATATTGCCTGTATTGACTTATTCCGGAGTTACAAAGCATTATTCTCCCGAGAGCTACGAGATCTTGACTGCCTATAAGTACCCATTGCTCAGTGCTATTCGTACTAGCTTGGTGGATCCTGATACTCCCGAAGATGCGCTTAGCCGTACCGCCAGAGACGGTCTGACTTGGCCGCTTGTATTCAGTGATGAATTCAATGCCGAGGGACGTACTTTCTATGACGGTGACGATCAGTTCTTTGTTGCTCCCGACATCCATTATGATGCCACCAAAGATTTGGAATGGTACGATCCCGATGCGTCAACCACCGCCAACGGAACCCTTGTACTTCGCATGGACGCTTATAAGAACCACAATATGTTTTACCGCCTGGGAATGGTTCAGCTGTGGAACAAGCTTTGTTTCACTCAGGGCCATTTGGATATTTCTGCCCGTTTGCCCAACTATGGTAATGTAACCGGTCTTTGGCCTGGTTTATGGACAATGGGGAACTTGGCTAGACCCGGGTTCTTGGGAAGTACCGAAGGATTGTGGCCATACTCTTATGATAGCTGTGATGCCGGAATTACTGCCAACCAGTCGTCACCAGATGGTATATCATACTTGCCTGGCCAAAGGCTCAACTCTTGTACTTGCAAAGGCGAACCACACCCTAACCCTGGAGTAGGAAGAGGTGCTCCCGAAATCGATGCCATTGAAGGTGAGGTCGATACTAAGTTAGGAGTGGGGGTAGCTTCGCAATCATTACAATTGGCACCTTTTGATATTTGGTACTATTCCGATTACGACTTTCTTGAGATATACAACCATACAGTAACAGCCATGAACACTTATACTGGTGGTACATTCCAACAAGCTCTCTCTGCCACCACCACATTAAACACATCATGGTACGAGTCGGGCGACAATTTGCACAACTTCCAACTGTACGGATTTGAGTACTTGAATGATAACGACGACGGGTATTTGATGTGGCATGTTGGTGAGGAGCCAACGTTTACAATACACGCCAAGGCATTGCATCCTAATGGTAATATTGGATGGAGGCGTATATCCAAAGAGCCAATGCTGATTATTATGAACTTGGGTATTTCCAACAACTGGGCTTACATTGACTGGCCTTCATTATACTTTCCAGTGCACATGCGTATTGACTATGTACGTATCTACCAACCAGCGGATCAGAAAAACTTGGGTTGCGATCCTCCTGGGTATCCAACCCAAAACTACATTAACGAGTTCTTAGAACTTTATCACAATTCTAACCTCACACATTTTGGAATGGCGGGACACAAGTTTCCAAAGAACAAATTGCTTAACCAGTGTTAGCACTATTTTACATTTAAACGCATATGCGCGCCTTAATTCGCGACAACACATTTGATACATTTAAAAACTGCTCTATATTGAGGCAGTTATTCAACACAGAGCTTAAAACAATAGTCTCTGTTTGCCGACAGTAGGTTGAACCAACAAACTCTTGATGGCAAGGTTATATAGACTGTTGTGTATTTGATATTGCCAATTTTCTGCAAAAAACATCAAAGGAACCTGGTTTCCTAGTTGTAGACATACAACTGGCGATAATTACAATAATGGGCATACAAAATGTATAAAACCATCAAACAGAAAGATCACTATAATAGTTACTTGTAATGAATATAGCCTTTATTCCATGAGACAAAACATCAATTCTTACCACTTTAAATATCTGGTTTTGCCTGGTTTTGTGACTAGGCTACACCGTACTGGCTGTGGAACAGTTGGTAAAGTAGTGTGTTTGGCTTTTCTTTGAAGTAGTACTAAAATGCAATATGACTGCAATGGCACCTTCTGAAGGCTTTGATGAACAACTGACTAAGCAAAAGAAAGCTGTTATAAAATAAGGTAGGCATTGTTCACAATCATTAGTTGTCGTACACTAATAGATAGCAAATATGCTAATATCGTATAGCAGTAAATTCAAGAAAAGTCAGTCATGTTATACACCGAGACATAAAATATCTTTCATGCTATCAATATCAATTACAGAGAGATGTTAGTGATGGAAGTAACAGTAATCACAAATTTTGTGAAATGTATAGTGAAGTATTTGGAATCTAGGTAAAAGGTGTACAACTATGTTTTGAACGCTTGTAGCGGATAATGGGATAAAAACAACCTGGGCATTTTTGAATTAATAGATATTTAGGTTTTTAAGTTGAAGATATCTTCTCGGAGACTGGCTTAATTGTTGATAGTTGATGATACAGAAACTGAATATATAATTGAGGAAATTGCTAAACCATAAATACAAATAAAAGTATAATTACAAATGGAAGCAAATTACAAATGGAAGCTAAATATTATAGTTTCGTATCACAATTGGTTACTTTATTTACACGCAAAGATTATGGAGCATTCTAGCTTAATATATCATTATAATGGCTGATTAGCTGCATCAATTTATACTACACCTTCTTTCAAAAGTTGGATAAATCCTTGAAATTTTATGCTGAAGTTAATTATAATATAGCATAACGCATAGAGGGATAATTAACCCTAGACGATTAATTGTACGGATACACAAACTTAGCAAATGTCTATTTTAATTATCCATAATCCAAGCATTTGTTACCCAAATTCCCGAGCCACGCGTAAAGCAGAAGGGTGCTTCAATTTAGTGAGAATTATTATACTAAACGTAATTTACATCTAAAGCTGAGTTCGGCACTTAAAACAACTAGAAGAATAGCCATATCTACCCATCTAACAAGTCGAGCACACGCAAAAATATACACAGGCTCTCTCTCTCATCTTGTTTAGCAATAACTCTGAATTATCTCAATAGCTGCAAAACATGCTGCAGACCAATATGTTAATTTCCTGTGATTAATACTACTCGACTTGGTTTGAACACTATATTAGTAACCCACCAAGAGAAAGCCGAAGCCTGATATAATATGGAATATTCTGAATACTTGAAGTACCCAAATTGCGCTAAACGTAGATATAAAAGACTCAATGAATCATCTCCCTAAATATGGCTTAACGGTGTACACTATCAATGCAACGATAAAACACCCGAGACCAGCTGCTTACCAAATGGCTGTCAGTTTCTTAGCTAAACAGCTACACTACATGGGTACTAAATATTATAAACAACGCCAATTAATCTCACTATTTCAATTATAGTTCTATTGGAATCAATTAGATCTAAAACATACTCGAAATACCAAACGTTGTTACCCATACTCTATTTAATTAAAAATGATATTGATAGGTGTCGAAAGAATTGATAAGTATTAAAAGCATCTGTAAATATAAGTCTGAAGCTGAACAGCTTGGCTGCTCAAGAATCACAGAATTTCCATCTATCGAGAGTAATACAAGCTACTGCAAGTGTGAACACAGCATATACAAAGACATGCTTGTGCTAATGCCTATTAGTACTGATTGATGCCGATTAAAGATACATGTATATCAATGTTTTCACCTTTTATAACTATGGAGCCTTCTTTGTAGAATCTGATGATTGAGTGATCTAATAACCTTTAAACACCCAACCTTCAGTCACCCAACCTCTCTTGTCTACTCAGTACAGCCCAAATCTTACCCCAGATTTTGGCAAAAACAACTATCTCTCTTGAGTAGCATAGAACAACCGATACCGGGAAGCATTCTAAGCAAACCATTCTTTCGCTAATCGTTCTTCTCTCATTGATCCCTTCTCACCACTGGTTCATCGTACTACACTATATACTTACATCATATCACGCTCAATATTCCTCGTAGAAACCTCGTTTAAACGCCAATCTCCTACTAATAACATACTACTGGGCTAATTGAGCCATATACTGTGCTCTGCTCATCTCAAGTCATACTTTGTGAGCTACGCCATTTGATGGTATTATTTCCGTTTTTCACCGTCATTAGACTAAACTTGGACTGAGCCGCCAGTGTATCACAGCACCTAAATCCATGAGCAACCCTTCAATAAACTTCCATGTCCAGTCTCTGCAAGTACAGTTCAAAATCCCGACGGAGCTTATTCGAAAGAATGTCAAGACAATTCAAAAGCTTGTCGAGAAGGCTCGCAAGCAGGTAACTGAGGATGTAGGCAAAATCAACCAAGACTCCAGTCTATCGCCACAAACCAAGCTAGAGTTGCTACGCAAGACTATCACAGCCTTCAAGGTGTTTCAGAAAAGGCTCAAAGCCGCGGTGGCGCGAGATGAAGAGTACCGGCTGCGTTTGGATGCTCGAGTCGAGAATTTAATGGTGTTACGCGAGTGTTGCGTGGGAGAAGAAGACGGCGAAGACAGCAGCGACAGGCTTTTGAACCTCCACAGCTCTAGATTGATACAATGGTATCGAGACCAGGCAAATTTGCTTATTATTGACTACTTGGTCAAGTCCAACACTCACAAATCACACAACGCTGGGCTAAAACTACTCGAGAGCTTGGATGCCTCCAAGCCTGGGTTCCTGAAACTTATTGACTGCGATGTCTTTGAGTATTTCAACCGCATCTTTCTTTCGATCACCCAAGACCACGACTTATCAATGTTGGTGGCTTGGTTTAACGAAAACCGGAGCCTGCTAAAGAAGGCCAATTCCAACTTGGAGTTTGAGATCAACTACTGCAAGTTTCTCTCCTTGATCGAGGACTGTCGCATAACAGAGGCTATACACTTCTCGCACATCCACTTATCGCCATATGCCAACAAAAACAACTACCCAGAAGGCGACTATGCGAATTTTGAGACCAACTTGACAAGGCTAAAGGCCATGGGAGGCCTTTTGGTGTACATGTCCGTTAACCTGGCGAGCGCAGGAAGCTCAACCAGCTTCTCGAGCAGCATACTCTCCAACTCTCAGAGGTTTTACGAATACAAGAGGCTCTTGTCCAACGAAAGGTGGTGCAGCTTGGCACAATGCTTTGTTAGAAACTACACAGTCTTTTACGGAATACCCAGAAACTACCCCCTTTACATATACTTGTCAGCTGGCTTGTCAAGCTTGAAAACGAAATCGTGCTACCACAACATGGAGAACACTGTGTTCCACCACGAGCTGCCTCTACAGAAAGCCGAGTCCACTCACAGCAAATACCCTTCACTATTGACAGACAAAAGATTCCGCAGTCCTGACCAATACTACAAGCTACTAAACAAGATTAACAATTGCCCAGTGTGTGCTCCTGAGCTTTTTCATTTAGGCAAGAAGTTGCCTTATGCCCAGTTGATCACAAATATATTTAACAACCCGTTCAAACTACCAAACGGCAATATCTATCCTTTTGACAAGTTGTTAAATCCTTCAGACAAGCACTTGTCTGAGAAGAATTCGCTCATGCGCATGGGGAAAATAAAGGACCCGTTGACCCAAGAGGTCTTTTTGATTGATAATTGCGTGAGAATCTACCCAGCCTAGTCGGAATCGGAGTCATTTTTGGACTCTTTAGCAGCTTCCTTCTTCTGGAAACGTTCAAAAGTGTACACCCTTGCGCTTCTTTCTTCCGCAGGCTTGTTAGTGTCCCCCAAGCCTGCAGTTCTTCTGTGATGGTAGCCTGGGAACATAGCCCAGTCGAACCTTCCCGATCTTTCTACTTTCAAATCCTGGCTCCGGCCTAATATTTTAATATTCCACGATTGGTACGGTTCCCCTTCAAATAAAGTAAGCACAACCTTACCGTCATTGTTGGTATTTGTAGCATAGCCTGCGAAGTCGTTTTGAGCTTTGTTGTTCACAATTTCAAACACTCGATTGCAGCTTTTGAAGTAATCTAGAAGCAATTGTTGATGGTGCCTGATGTTTCTGTCTACGTCCTTGATACCCTTTCCTGAATGTGGGAAATTGAACATGATATAGTTTAACGGAGCTTTAGCCTTGAAGAGAGATGACTTTAAAACCTTGGTATTCTTGGTAGGCGAAACCAACTTTAGAGTAACCTCGAGCTTTGTAGCATCAACACCATGTAGCACCTGGACACCCTCTTGCTCAAGGGTTTCTAAGATTTCCTGTGAGTGAGGATATTTCTCTATAACCTCTTCTCTAGAGTCAAAACTGGTGGCAACCAAGTTTTCTGGGTAGATCAAGCTTTGCTGAACTATCGAAAGAGCGAAGGAGAAGTCTCCTTCGCCTACCAACAACAATCTGTCATCAACAGAGAACGGTACATGCCCTTTAGTTGGGTGAGCCACGTTCTTGTTCACTTTCTGTTTGTTACCGCCGCTTCTTATGGCCTTAGCTTTATTCTCTTCTTGTATCTTCTGTACTTCGTAAAGACTTGCTTTCTTTTGACGGATCTGCTCCTTCAGAACATGTCTTGCCAATGCACCCTTCAATCCCTTCTTTCCCAAGTCCTTTCTTCCGAGTTTCCTTGCCATATTCACTTATTGTGCGATGATCATCGCGCATTTTTCAGACATTTCAAGGTCGCTATGGCCTCATCACAGGGCCCCATCGGTGGACAACAATGATTTTTATACATGGCAGTCTACAAAGCGCGTAGCCAACAAATGCGTTAATTTGTATACTATTTACTATTACAAATGCACCTTTTCCTCTCCCATAATAAACTCATCAGATAAATCAGTGTTATCCACTACGGAGTGAGATGAGCTTGGGCCATTGGTCTTATTGTGATCTTGTAAATACTCCATAACATCATCACCATCATGTTGTGTGTTTTCAGTGCTTGCTTGCTGATCGTCTTCTGTATCTTTGTTTTGTTGGTTTTGACGCCTTTCTTCAATGTTGTTAATACTGTCATCATCTTCCTCATCATCTTGCTCTTGCTCTTCGTCTTCTTCGCTGTCAGAGATTGGATTGTAGGTCTCGACAGTACCATCTTCCACTTCATAAAATAACATAAAAGTGCCTTGTCCACTCAAAACTTCTTGCTCCTTTACAACATATACGGATTCATCACTGATTCTCCACCATGTACCTCTCAATTTCCTATAACAAATATAGTGGCCGTAGTTGTGAGTACCGTAGTGGGATATTACGGACTTTAAGTTATAGAGCAACTTGGGGTTCACCGAGTCGTGTGTCACGTCAGTGATGCCTGTGCTCTCAGACAGAGGTCTTTCTTCATCAAATTCTTCCGCTGACCGCGTCGAAGAGTTGGAAGCGACCGATGAAGACGCTTCGCTAGAAGAGCTTAAGGCGTCATCTTGCATCACTAGCCTATGATCTTGTTTCCTCATAGATAATCTCGCATCCATATTAATATCCTGAGGCTCGGCAACGTATTTTGATAAATTTAACTTAGCTGGAAATGTTACGTTGCTAGAGTTCTTGACAATCATGTAAGTCCTGGGATCGAAAACTGACCGATTAATGTGAATAGATAATAACGGCGGCGGTTTGCTCAAGAAGATTTGTTTGGATTTGTTGCTTTTCCTGTTCATTTGCTCAATGGTTAACTTCTTCACAACCTCATCCGCGATGGTTGGCTTGGCCAATTCCTCTTCAATTGTATCAAGTCTCTTTTGAAAGATTTCTATAATTTCACTATCAGGATTGGACTCTTTCAAAGACTGAACCTTTTGCATCAATGAAGTTCTGGCCTGCGCAAGGCCACAGCGGTTACAGTCAACGTCTTCGATGATTTCTGGACTAATCCATTCGTCTAATAGGCCATGCAAGTCAAAGTTGGAATAAAATGACGTGTTGTGGGGCAAGTTCAAACTCAAGCCACTAATAACCGAATAGCGAATTCCGCCCACCTCGCCGCAGGTTAAGCAACCGATTCGCTCAGCAGAAACACCATCAACAGGCGTAATTAGCTGCAATGGAAGTACTTTGTTATCGCAATCCTCCAAGTTGGGGTCCACCTGACTAGCTGGCACATAAACGGTCTCGAGGCGACCAGTGCCTTTGCCCTCGGCAATCAATGTGTGAACCTTGGAGGCATCAATGTAGTTTTCCTTCTTCTCTTCTTTAGGACCGTCAGCACCCACCACCGTCTTCTTGTACTCCCGCTCCAATATATTCATCACCAACTGGTAAAACTCTTGCGCGTCCTCCTGGCTATAGCCGGCAAAGAAGTTTTGCTTGGGACCATTGGGCATTTTATTCAAAAGCGGCTTGGTGCTGAATTCCTTGCCACGAGAACCATACAGGCCATTGACGTTCTCCATGAGAGTACGTAGCGCTATGGTAAACGAGAGCTGAGATTGGGCTCCCCCATTCGCAAGTGATCCCCCATTCACAGGTGATCCCCCACTGGCCAGCTTCTCATCTCCCAGAATATCAACATACGAGTCAATGAACCGGATTAACTCCTGAGACGATGCCAAGGACTGCAACACAGAGTTCATAAAGCAGGTGTTGCCGTCGTTGCTAATGCCACCCAACACTCCACCATTTGCTGCTGCAAACCGGTACTCACGCGAAGACCCGCTGCTGGATGATCCAAACCGTGATCTGTACCCCGTATTCATCATACTGTACACCCTATGGAATAGCTGAGGCACGGAGTACAAAGTAGTAGTTTCGTTTCCTTTGTTTCTTGAAAGATATAAGCTCGACGCTAACACAAGAAGAGCTGTAGTTCCAATGTATACCTTGGCCAGGTTGAAATGGATCGCGTCAAATACGTTCAACTTGTTAAACAATGTGAAGGGTTCAAGCAATACTAACAGAGACCCAAGTGCAAGTATAAACAACCAGCTATATTGGCTTAAGAACATACAAGTAGCCGAGCGTTGTTAAATGCTTTATAGCTGAGGCTGGCAACAGCTCTAAAAAAAATTTGAATTTCAGTCTGGCACCAGAAACCGTCTTCAACAAAACAACATGTGCAATTTTTTTTATATAAAAGCGTATAAAACAAAGATAAAAAGAGAGGAAGTGACTGTTTGAGAGAAAGCGGGTTTGAGAGCAGGATCAACTGCTGGGAACCCGAATTTTCTCCGGCTCTTTAGCATTAGTTTCCAACCTTTTGGTTTGATTGCAAAAAAACCGGGTCTTTGAACAGCATTATTTCTTTAGCTGATACTGTAGTTTTTAGTAACAGATGGTCATGGATAACAGTTCGGAAGCCACCAAGAAATTAAGGACGGCCTTGACCATACATTGCTGGAGGAGGAGGGCCTCTGGTAAAGTTTTGGAATTGGTTCATGGGGGGACGGTCCTTTCCCCAGCCGCATTTGAGAGGCCTGCCATTGATGGTGAAGCCGGCAAGCTGGACGATGGCCAATGCAGCGCGCTCGTGAGAGTCGTACTTTACAAAGGCACACCCACGCTCAGGGTGGAATTTGAAGTCGACAATAAAGCCAAAGTTTTGCAAAAGTGGAATCAAGTCGGTTTGCTGGGTAAAGTGGGCAATATTTCCCAAGTAGACGGTTGTCTGCCACAGCGGAGTCTGCCTCAAGACAATATCGTACAGCTGAGGCGACATTATAGGCGGAACAGCGGTGTTGAGGGGTTGGGGGTTATGCGACGGACTGTTACTGGGGGGCAGGGAATCGTTGCTTCCATTCATGATTCCCTGGGAAGATGGAGGCACCAAGCCCATAGCACCGGCATGGTAGGGAGCTCCATTGCCTAAACTATTAGGAATATGCGGTGGTATATGGTGCTGAGGAGGGTGTTGGTGCTGCTGTGGCATATGATGATGTTGCTGCTGCTGGTGCTGCTGTTGTTGCTGCTGGTGCTGCTGCTGTTGGTGATGGTGGTGCTGCTGATGCTGCTGTGGCATATGTTGTTGTTGATGCTGGTACTGCTGCTGCTGGATATGTTGGTGCTGCTGAGGATGCATACGGTTCATGCGCGGACCAGGCATTACTCCCATGTACTGACGCTGGTTCTGGTGATGGTGACGCTGTTGGCGGTACATGGAGCCGTTGGGATGCTTGTGCGAAGCCCAATTGCAGCGAATGGCACGACCGTTGATCCATTCGCCATTCATAGTTTGTAAAGCCAACTCAGCATCCTTCTGCGAGCCAAAAGTGACAAACCCGTATCCTCTAGATCTCGAAGTCTGCATGTCCCACATAACATGGGCCTGGGCCAATGACTGGAACTTTGAGAAGGCCTTGCTTAAAGTCTCATCGTCTACCTCTGGCAGCAAGTCTCCCACAAAAATATTGAAGGTAGGAGTGTCGGGATGCGCCAACGTGTTGATGGTAGCCAGCTGATATGCCCAGTTCAATCTGATTTCCGAGTTGTTCACAATACGGCCGTTCAAGCTATGAAGCGCCAACTCGGCATTCTGGTTTGAGTCGAATTCCACAAAGGCATAGTTGAACCCCGGCTTGTTTTTGTCATTCAAAATCTTCACCAGCTGGATAGGACCCTGTGCTGCAAACAAATCGTTCAACATCTCCTCCAGAACCGATTTGTGCAATCCCCCGACATACAATATCTTCTTGGAAACCTCACGTCCGCCTTCGAGAGCCGACGCTGGTTGAATGAGCGTGGATGCAGCATTTGTAGGTGGAACTGCTACTGCCGCTGTTCCGTCTTGGTGGTCATCAGACTCGCCGGTCTCCTGTTTATGCTCTTCGTTGCTTCCCCCGTCGGTCGCAGTGGCTTCTGCAACTTGTGTGGACGCTATATTTGCATCGTCGTTGCTTGTTATTGTGCTGTTGCTGCCGACTGTCTCCATATTCTCGATATCTCTTGTGTTATCGACGGTAGTGTCCTTTTGCTCTGGTTCTGACATTATGCAAATCTATATACTTCTTTGTAATCACCCAAACAATGTCCCCCAAAATAAGTGTTCTAAGCAAACAGTAGTAATTAGGAAGCGAACAGTAGTAGCTTGCTGAGTTAAGCCAGTATATACAGCAGCAATTGGACTGAAGAAATGCGTGGACAGATGGTATGGTGGATACTTTTTTAGGTTGTCCAATTTTTCTAAAATTTTGTCCAGCACGTTTGAGCACCAGCGAGATTTTGAAGGTGGCACGGCTAAGAACAAGATTGTTAAGACAGGGGAGAGATATGGAGCAAATGTGTAGTTTAGAGTAAGCCTGCGATGTGATTGTAAAGAGTAGATAAAGCAAGGGCTGTCCAGGGTTAATATGGCGTTTTCTGGGGTTAAATATGATAAATACTGGTGATATAGCGTAATAGTGGAGTGATGGAGAGAAGAAAGAGGTGGAAAGGTGAAGAGGTGGAGAGGTGAAGAGGTGAAGCGATGGAGTGGCTGTAATCAAGTTTACGTGTAATGTTCATAGAAACTGGAATCACCACAATCAGCCTTGGCTATTATTTTAGCTGGCGTTGTTTACTTGTGATAATGGAGGCTGTATATGATATTGATAAGATAATTTTATTAGCATGGCAGGAAATGGATTATCAAAAGTGATGATTATGTGGTAGTTATGTATAGTTCATTATATGTGTTTAGTTGTATGTATTGATTACATGTACTTGATTGTATATAGCTCATTATATATATTATCCTTCATTATATGTATTGATATCTTACATTATATATAATATCATTAATTACATACTGTTTATTATCAATAATTCAGCTCTACTGAGTTTATTGGAAAACCAGATATTTACAGTATATATATTTCTATACAACCTTTGGACATAATGTTGAAAGCTTTTCAGCGGTTGCTCGTTATGACGAGTCTGTTAAGCCAATACTATTTGAATCGAGGGTAAAATATTCAAATTTGTGAGTAGAAATATGGAACCCTTTTTTCAGTGCATACTTTCCAAGCAATGCTCTCACAGTTTCCAGGGTGTCTAATATAAAGAGTGTGTAATTTATAGTGAGAATTTAGATGGACTTGAGGTATAGTTGATAGGCTGGTGGGGAAATTCCAATACTTGAATGGTAGGTAATTTAAGGTTTCAACAGGAGTTCATGGAAGGTTGGTTCCATTAGTGTAGATTTTGAAATCCAAAGATAAAAAATAGTGAATAATATAAATAATAGTGAATAATAAGAATAATAGTATATAATACAAGTCATAGTATATAGTATATAGTATATAATATATAATATAATTGTCATTTTTGTGAGTTAGCTAAATACATTCACATCAATTGAGACTTGACTGTATGATTTACATTCTTTTTAAGTAGTCCACCTGCTCACCTATGATTTATTACAAAGCCAGAAATGGTATTGAACACAATATCTTAATGAGTATTCTGATGAGTAGTCTAATAAATATTTTAGTAAATATTTCAATAAATATTTTAATAAATATTTAAATAAATATTTTAATACTCTAATAAATATTTTAATAATCCAACAAATATTTTAATACTCTAATAAATATTCTAATACTCTAATAAATATTCTAATACCCTGATAAATATTCTAATACCCTAGTTAATACTCTTTGCTAATATCACTCATTAAACACTCTGAAATAATCTAAATTGTTCTAACTGATCCATGCTAATAAGTTTTGATCTCGGAAAATCCTTGCCTTTAATTGAATATAAAGCTTTAATTAAAACATTTTGGTACTTATGTATACGCTTTATCATTGACTATTCACCACTATAATACTTCGTTGTTTCAGTAATGTTAGTAAATCTGTTCATTATTTCTATTCATAGTTCCTGCTTATCATTTTCAGTTATTGTATAAAACTATACCGTTTTTTGCAATCATATTAACGCATAAATTCAAAGTCTCTTTATCTCTTTCAAAACTAAGCTAGCAATGTTCAATAAATCTACATGCTAGTATATATATATTTGAGAGCAGCTTTAATTGGTTTTCTATGTTCAATAAAAATATACAGTATATTGAGCTTATGAGTGAAAACGTACAAACCATTCAATATGTAACATAAATTTACTTAATACACTAAAGGTAGCTTGGTGGATCAAAGGTAACTTATTACACTAAAATTTACTCAATACACCAAAATTTAACCATTTTATCATAAACCTTTTTATTAATCTTTATTACTCTTAATTCACATCTTTCTCTCGTTCCCTCATTCTTTCACTCGTTCCTTCATTGAGATGGTTGAATCTTTTATACCTATAATTTTTCAGACAAAATGATGCCCTTACTATCAGCTTCAAACCTATATCCAACTCACAACCTCTTTCCCAGTGAATATGCCATGTCTAGTCGTCTCTACTAGTGAAGCTACCGCTGTTAAACTAATCAAATCCCACCTCGAGTCGCTTGGAGTCTACAACAAAAATACCAAGATCAAACGTGATGGCGGTGTCTTTAACATTTATACCAACAACGTTGAGCAAGAGGTGTACTCCCAACTCAAATGCCTATACGACGTGAAGGAATTGGACGAGCTCGAGATCGATGTAGATACGCTGTCATTTTTAGGCCGCATCCGCCAATGGCTTCTTGGCTTTGACTTGAAACCTGATGAGGTGGACTCCTTGATCGCAACAGTGCCGCACAAATGGTCGGCATACCCGCCAATGATGCTTGTAAACCCAACTGCTTTCAAATCTAAGGCTTGGCAGCACATCATGACAAAGGAATTTTCTCTGGTTCTACCATCAGGACTTGATCGTATTGCAATTAACCATCCCATCGAGGAATCCGATGTTATGCGAAGACCACTAAACATTAAACCGGTCTTTGGAGATTTTGGTCCAGAGCCCACCGAGCAGCTGCTTGAAAGCCCTACGCCGCTAGACTTTGATGCTGCGTTTTGGTGCTCCACAGTGCAAAACGGCATCAAACAGTACTGGGCACCCTACTACTCCATGTTTCTGCGAGGCAACATCAAGGAAAAAGCCCGAGTTCTTCAATTTGACCAGGTGAAGAACCAAGTAGTGGTTGACTTGTACTGCGGAATCGGGTACTTTAGTCTTTCTTATCTCAAGGCACAATGCCGAGCTATATTATGCTGGGAACTAAATCCGTGGTCAGTAGAGGGGTTCAAGCGAGCATTGCCCAGTGGCTCGTACTGCGTGTTCACCCAGGAAGACGACTTTGACTTTGAAATGTTCACCAGACTTCAAGACCAGGGGGTAAGGGCATTTATATTTAACGAAAGCAACGAACGAGCGCTCCTTCGTCTCCAAACATTTGCAAAGCAAAGTCTAGAGTTGAGCCATATAAATTTGGGACTCTTGCCCTCCTCACAGCCTTCCTGGCCAATTGTCAATGAATTACGGAAACTAACTAACCGGCTGTTGCAAATACATGTTCACGAAAATGTACATGTCAATGACATCGCAGCGTTCGCCGAAAGGTCTAAGCAGTACTTTGAAAAATCAAAAGTTGCGCATGTTGAGCGTGTTAAGACGTTTGCGCCAGATGTTTGGCATATAGTCGTTGATTTGGAGCTACCTTTTGATCAAGTATAGATGTTATTCCAAAAACATAAATGACAAGTTTAGGATAGAGACCATGTGCATATAAAGAATGAGAAGAAGGGAATGGGTGAAAAGGAAAGAAAGAATAAGAAATCAAATGCATAGAATGAATAACAGGGTAAATGCGCAAAATGAATAACAGGGTAAGTGCATAAAATGAATAACGAGTTAAATGCATAAAATGAATAACGAGTTAAATGCATAAAATGAATAATGAACCTCCATGCCTAAGCAAAAATCTCAATAATTATATTAACGGTGCTTTATTGAAAAAAATTTATACTGGTAATAGGGAATCCAAATAAACTCTAGAATAAGACTACTAATATTAGTGATATAATTGTATTAAAAAGAATGCAATCCAAAGAAGACTGACAATATCAAAGGGAATAATATATAAAAGGAACTAATATCAAAAGATATACCAGGTAGATCATTATCAATTAATTACCATGCTACAACTATCATATTGACAAACAATATGTCAATCACTCTACCCAATAGAAGCATATTCCTCTCAAGCACCATATGTAGCCTAATTCTTCACCTATCATAAACTGGAACTTCAATAATACCAAGACCCTTTCCCAGGAAAGGCAGAGCGACATTTATAGCTATCAGTGACGATCTGTATCGCTAATATCCAAGTAAGCAATTCTTTGATTGTACGGCGCTACTCGGAGCTTCCGAACAGAATTACAAAGCAAACTCCGATATATAGTAAGTCCATGTCTGCGTTACCACCAGTCTTAGAAACAATACATACCTTATACACCCAAAGCTCTTCCATCTATTTATAAAATGCCCTTTACGTTCAAACCAGTTGAAATCCCAGGTGAATTTGGCTATGGAACCATGTCTATGACATGGAAACCCACCCCCCCGGCAACCGAACAGTCTATTGCTTCGCTTCAGTATATCACACAGCACTATGGTATTAAGTTCATCAATGGTGGGGAGTTTTATGGTCCAGAAGACTCTAATTTGAAGCTTCTCAAGCAGTTTTTGGAGGGTAATAGTGATGAATTTAATCGGCAATTGGTGATTTCGATCAAGGGCGGTGTTAATCCGCAGACTTTGGTTCCTATGGGATCTCGCAAGGACCTTCAGAAGTCAATTGACAATATCTTATCATACTTTCTGCCCAACAAGGCCACAAGGCCCAAAATATTGTTTGAAATCGCTCGGGTGGATCCCAAAACACCATATGAACAAACTGTGGAATGTATTGCAGAGTACGTCGAGCAGGGCAAGCTCGACGGCATCTCGCTCTCGGAGGTTGGAGTTGGTTCAATTCAGCGAGCGATGGGTGTCGGCGCTGTTTCATGTGTTGAGTTAGAGTTGTCTATTATGTGCCAGGATTTGATTGAAAACGGAGTGCTTGCCGAGCTAGCCAAGCATCAGGTTCCTATTGTGGCGTATTCTCCCCTTTGCCGGGGGTTTTTGACCGACTCCAGTGTCACGGACGTTGAGTCGTTCAAAGCCTCAATCAAGCCGGGAGATATCAGGACTCACACAGGCAAGTTTCAGCCTGGCAACTTTGAGCATAATATCGAGCTAGCCAGAAGATTGTATGATTATGCTCACAATCGCAAACAAACTTCGTTGGAGTCATTGGCATTATCTTGGATTTTGAGTTTATCCTGTCGCAAGGAATACAAGGGTATCAAGAATCTTCCTAAAATCATGCCTATTCCGAGTGGATCTACAAAGAAGAAGATTGATTGCAATTTTACCAACTTGGTGGAATTGAGTCAAGATGATTTAGATTCTATTGAAGCAATTTGCCAAGCATATCCAGTTAAGGGATTGCGCTACAACGAGGCTGCTGAAGAATTGAATTTTGCCTAAGAATTGAATTTTGCCTAAGAATTGAATTTTGCTCAAGAATTGAATTAATTAGAGTGTTGAATTTGAGATTGAAACCAAACTATCCAAATACGCGAATGGCATTCGTATCAGTTTGTACTGAATTATTTTAGGAAATTGCTTTAGTTTTACGATGGTATTTATTGGAATTATACCAAAAACGGGTCTATATCATTGTGTAATGTGACTACTAATTTGTATAACTGAAGATTTGTTTAAAGCATAAATGATTCCATTGATAATCATAATGATTCCATTGATAATCATAATGATTCCATTGATAATCATAATGATTCCATTGATAGTCATAATGATTCCATTGGCATATTAAGTAAATATGTATTAAATTCAGTGCATTGTTCTTTATAGAATAAAGTTTACAATAAATTATAAATCTATTCTAAACCTATAAATTTTTAATAACTTATACATCTATATTGAACGTATAATTTCTATACGTTTGACTTCGATCACCCTATGATTTAAGGCCCTTCAACAATATTGCAAATGCAGCTTTTGTATTTCATGCTATAATTCATTTTATCTAGCTAATAATTCTCACTTGCTATTGTAGTATGAACACTATTAAGTCAAGTTTCCACAAGCTTTAGATTTTGGGTGCAACATCATGCGACAAGTGACTGGTGCTAAAAATACGTCAGTTTTAGCCCACTTCACTAGCGTCAAGCCCCTTTTACTCACGTATGTCCTCATTAGTCGATATTAAAAGTACAAAGTGCTATTTATAGTTATACAGTTTAAATTTAAGAACTGATTTGCGGACACTATCGGCAAAAGATAAAACATTGTATTAAAAATGCTCTTCCCACCAACTTAAAAATGCGCTTTGCACCATCTTTAAAAAGCTTTTTTTATAAAGACTAAGTTTGAACAGCGCGGTTTATCTTGGAAAAGTCACTCTCAAACAGTCTGCTGCCTCATATGTAGTTTTTGGAGCATTACGCTAAAACACGCTTGAAAAATTTTACTTATCTAACCAAACTTTTGAAACATAGTGATAGTATTTCAATACATGCCAAGCAGATTGCAGATGGCATAATAAAAATACTGAGGTTAAGAGCAAGGTGAAGCGAAATTATTGATGACAAAAATAGGCTTAGATAAGGCAGATTGGGTCAATGGCACCAAAAGGTAAGATAAGGTATATGAATGTTTCGATAGCATATCTTTGTCACGATAACATATCATTTGTTTACATCGTTCGTTGTTTCAACTGTATTCTACTTCCATAAATGTTCTGTCATATATGTTCCGTCATAAATGTTCTGTCATTGACATCCAGTCATAAACATTCAGTCATAAACATTCAGTTTTGAGCTCTCTACTGTCACAACCATCCATAAACTCCCTACTTTCTTCATTACTACTCTTCGCCCAATCTTTCCAAACCTCATAAACGGAATGTGTCTGGTCTGCCTCGTTTGTCTCATACAATACACCCACTAGTGCTATGTCGCCTTTTTTCGTAGCAAAAACCGACAATGTGCTACGCAGCAGCACCCACCGTGAATCTACATTAACACAGCCAACCCGCGCGTTCTTCTACTGGAAGTGCCACAATTCCATGTGGTGGATAAAGCTTATTCATTATGTAATACTCAATTCAAGTCTCTGGTAATTGTTTCTGTCTTTATTGTGTCCAAAACACACCAATATAATGTAAAACACCACCGTTATCCCATTTGTGACCCCACCTTCTGCTGAGTACCAGACTGTTACTAAATATAATTTTTTCAACACGTCCTGCAATACATCATACAATTCTTTCCCTTCAACACCTGTTCTTCCACACTTGTTCTTCCACCAATCCCTCTCCCCCAGTATTCGTTCTTTTTCCAGCACTAACAATCTCTCAATGCCTCGCAGTATGTCAAAACACCTCTTGATCCCCCATTTCCCATTAGCATCCAACCCTAAAACAAAACAAGCTTTATCACTAATAATAACTGCCACCTTCCAAGTATCATCTTTGAATTTAGGTTTGTACGCAAAATTTCTAAGTTTTAAAGCAGCTGTATGAAATAAAGCTGTTTTGCTCTTCGCACTGTGTCAAACCAAGCATTAGTCATTACTATTTACGAGACATATAACTGTAATCTAGGATCTTTAAATATAGAGACACATTTGCTGCGCCTCTTGGACATCTCAACCTCTGCGAACGTTAAAAATAGCGGTAAACGTTTATAAGATCATATCGTCTAAAGCCCACAGGAGTCTTGTAAACATCAAGTACCTTTTGGCTTGGTATTTTGAGCTACATCTATTTATATTGTCTTGTTTGGCATTGTTGGTTAAGCAGACTGGAGCTAAAAATTTCCCAAACCCAATTTAGTCAGAGAGGACCATCGCCAACTGAAGCTTAATATCTCGACAGACCAGTTTGAGAGGCCGTTTTCGACAGCATTGGACAGCCTAAGCCAGTATGGAAAGCAATAGCAATTTGTACAATGATAGCCATGATATGTATGAGATTTTAAATCTATCGCCGCCTCATAATAATCGGCAGGCAAAGAACCCCGGATGGATAGAAGCTCAGCGCCAGTATGGGTTAGAAGCAGGAAGCATGGGTAATATGATGGGTTTACCAGAGTTTAGCTGTATGGGTGTTGATACTGCCATGATGGATAATATAAATACAGAAGAATTGGGGGGTGGAGTTGGAAACGTTGGTGGAGGAGCCAGTGGAGGAGCTGGTGGAGGAGCTGGTGGAGGAGCCGGTGGAGGAATCCACAACGGAATCAATACTGGAGTCAATGGTGATGGTAACATTGATAATGCCGGTGGTAATATTGATAATGTCGGTGATAATATTGATAACGTCAGTGGTAACATTGGCAATGTCAATGTTGGTCATATTGATGATATTAATAGCATCAATCATATCAATAGCATAAATCATACTAATAGCATCAACAACTTTAATAGTGGCTCATCCCATTATGCCAGTCACTTAAAATACCCAAATGATAGTGATTTAGGCCATATCAACCCTCATACCAACCCCCCAGACTACCACGGTATAAATAACCAGATTCATTACGATCCTAATTGGCCTGACCCTCAGGATCTCCTACAACCTCAAAAAAATCTACTAAATCCTCGATCACCTCTGGTGTATTCGTCGCATTCTCTCTACTCCGATACCTCGGATCAACTAGCCAGTCCGCCATGCACAGATGTGCAATCCCAGCTCTCGGCTTCCCGCGATGTCTCGCACTCCAGTTTGCGAGATGTGCTGCAACTATCGTTTGGACAAGAGTGCGAAATCATACCCGATATTCCAGACTCTGGCTTGACCCAGCAGCTGAGCCAGTCTGAGCTGGTGGTTACACCACAATTCACCTTTGGTGAAGATTTATCGGGACTGAACCAGTTAACCGAAAACAACTTGATCTCCTACACCAATGCTATAAAACTGGAAGACAAAATCATTATATCCATCCACAAGGCGCCAGAAGAAGTGGCTGCCCGTACACCGTCATTATTTAGCGCATCCTCAAACAACTCGTCTGCTGTTAACTTGTCGAGTTATAACTCACCACAACCCACGCCAGCTGTTAAGGACGAGCCAGCAGACTTCCTCAAACCCGAAGAGTTTAAGGCAATGCGCAGAGGAAGACAACGCAGCCACTCTCTCAAGTCGGCATCTCAATATTACCAGCACAGCAGGTCTCGCCTGCTTTCCCACTCCCCATCGCGATCACCGCCGCCTCACTTTTTGGATGGTACTGACACAGAATCAGAAGAAGAAGACGGCCTTTCAATTGATGGCGTTAAGCTCGAGGATTCTGACGAGAATCAAGAAGAAGACGAGTCTGAAGCGCAAAAGGAAGGACTTCTGTCCAGGCAAAAGATGCTCGACTTGGCCTCTCCTCTGAGCCACCCACGGCGAACTCAAAAGCATCCTAGTGTCTATGCTTGTCATCTTTGCGACAAGCGTTTCACGCGACCCTATAATTTGAAACTGCACTTGCGAACACATACCGACGAGCGTCCGTTTATATGCAATGTTTGCGGCAAGGCATTTGCTCGTCAACATGACCGTAAGCGCCACGAGGAACTACACTCGGGTGAGAAGAAGTTTCAGTGCAAGGGTGTCTTACAAGATGGCACGCCGTATGGCTGTGGCCGTAAATTTGCCAGAGCAGATGCTCTCAGGCGACACTTTCAAACAGAGAACGGTAAGTCGTGTATCCGCTTGCTTGTGGAAGAGGAGGAACGCAACGGAACCGCGAACCTGTCTCTCTCGTTTGCATCAAACCTCGCCAGCCCAGACGATGAGAATTCTGACTATTTGAGTCCGAATAAGACAGGCCATTAAGCCCAAATCTTCGGTAGAAGCTTCGCTTTCGTAGTAGAGGCTTCTTTGGCTCTGTAAAACGCTGTATATTCTAATTAAATTGTACTATTCTATATATTGGTGCCTATAAAGCCAAGCCATTAGGCCAAGCCATCAAGTTGAGCCTATTGATTTGAATATATCGATGGCTGAAAAATTTTGAACCAACCACCAAGGCTTCCTAAACGACATGTCCCTAAGCGAGGATGATGATATGCTAGAGCGTATAGGTGCCGGCGGAGGCAAAGACAAGCAGTCCAAACACCAACTGGCGCTTGACGAGGCTATTGCTGAGAAGGAGGCATTTATGATGGAGCAGAATCAGCAGTACATTGAAGAGCTCTTTAAGGAAAATAGACAAACGCCAGTCAACATTCGCAATGTCCAGATAACCAATGGACACTCCTTTCGGGACGGCTTTTTGAAAGCACAGTTCGCACCATTGTTGAATGGACGTCAACCCAAGTCGCTAGAGCGGTTTTTGGGCGATATAGAAACGGTTTCAAAACGGTTTATCAAGCTAAATATAGTGGAAAACTTGCTAGTTACGGTTAACCAGCTTCCAAGATCAATATACAGCGGAGGTTCTAGATCGTCAGCCACGTTGGTTCCGGTGTTTAATACGATTCCAATCAAGAAGTTTTATGCTAAAACAGGCACAAACATTGGAAATGGAGAGGGAGATGGCTATATCCAATTCCAGCTCAAGAACATCTTTGGCGGAGCTGAGAACTTGGTATTCGATGCCGTCACAGGGACGAAGACTGCTTCTCTGTACCTTTTGAATTACAACCAGCCAGTAGCCAACAATGCAAACTATATTCTGGAAAACTCGGTATACACAAACACCAGAAGCTATGATTGGTTTCAATCAGAGGTGGAGACCAAAGGGATAACCAACAAGATCTATACTCAGTTTGACAATTGCCATTTGAACCACGAGGTAATTGTGGAAAACTGCTGGAAAGTATTGAGCAATACGTATTCTCGGGCTACCGATGTATTGGCACAGGCAGGGCCACAGTTGAAATCGTCGGTTATTTACAATATGGTTTACGACTCGAGAGACAACACCCACTTGCCCAGCAGGGGGAGGTTCGCGCGCTGGGGAATCGAATATAGCGGACTCTTTGGGCTCAGCCAGTACCCATTTCTCAAGTCAGTGGTCGAATCTCAGTTTGCCTTGCCCATCAAAGCCATCAATTCGTCTTTGGTTTTCACCAGCAAGCTGGGGTTGCTTTATCCATTGAGCGATACAAGCTCTTTATTGGATCGGTTTTTCATTGGGGGACCCAACGATGTGCGCTCGTTCATGTTGAACGGATTGGGTCCCAAGAGCTACAATTCAGCAATAGGCGGCGATGTCTTTGTCAACGGTGGCGCGTCTTTGATTACCAGCATTCCATATAAAGAGGATTCCAACTTTAAGCTTCACAACTTCATAAACTTTGGGAGACTATTGTTGATGGACAAATCGCAGTTCTCGGGCAGCTGGCTATTGCAAAACCTTACAAGAGAATACTCCATCAGCTATGGGTTTGGAATCTTATTCAACCACCCCATGGCGCGGTTTGAGCTCAACTTCACGCTACCATTGGTAGTCCACGAGCACGACGCTGTGAGAAAGGGTTTGCAATACGGTATAGGCGTATCATTTTTGTAAATAAAAGTATATTTAATGGTTCCCAATCCAATTGGAGTGTATTTCCACAATCTGGGGGATAATCAAGCTTTCAATCTCAGTACTAGTGTCTTCTGGTTCCAAACGGATCCACTTGGGCTCGCTGTCCGGCGTCACAAACACCACCTCTCTCTTTCTGTTCTGTAGCAAGTTCCCGATCACCAACTGATGCTGGTACCGCTCTAGCGCGGTCTTGGCCTTGGAGATCAAAATAGAGCTGTCGGTCTCGAGCTTGAAAGAGATTATCATGGCCGACGGCGCCCAGTTGTCAACCAACCGTCTCAAGAACTTCGGAACCTGCTCCAAGTCGACAACCAACTTGCCGCCGCTGCTCTGCGACTGGATCTTGTGAGTAGGCGTGCGCAGCTGGGGCAAGAAGAAGTCCGAGACTGCGGCTGCGAGGTAGAGCAAGGCTCTGGACTCCATCACCTGCAAGCATTGCGAGAGCAGCCTCAAGGTGTACAAGTACTGGTTGACCGTGGTGAAGGGAATGAGCAAGAGCAGGTTGCTGTCCTTGGCCTTTTGGTACTTTCTCAACACCACCAACATCTTCTCGGCAAATTCTGGGTTGATCTCGACCCGATTGTTCTCCTCCGTCAAGTAGTCCAAGAAGCAGTTGGTGGTGTGGCTGTAGTGCCTGGAGTAGGGCAAGAGCGAGAACTCGCGGTGGAGGAAGATCACCGCATAGTCGTTTTCCAAAAAGTACTCCGCCAGGGTAGCACCACGGGTTCCCGCGCTGAAGTTGTCGATAAACCGGACCGTGTTGTTCTCCAAAGGGACCGTAGTGCCTCCCGAGGTCACAAGGACCACCTTCTTCCCGCTCTTTTGGCGGTGGAACTCGATAAACTCGGATGCTTCGCGCTCAAGCTTGTCCAAGTAGTCTGGGGCCTTGTTCGTTCTAAAGTACTTATCCTCATCAGAAAGCTGCGCAATGGGGAAATCTGCCACGCTTCTGTCAATGGCAGTCTCGAAATCGGGGTTGGAGGTGTGGTACTGAGGGTTAGGCGGTGTCATTGGAATGGGGATTGCAATTGGAATTGGGGTCCTGGAGCTGTACAGTATGGCGGTACGCGTGGTGGATCGTTGGTGCTGTCAAAAAAAAGCACACAAGGCTGCCGTCAACAGCGCCATCAACAGCGTCGTCGACAACACCAACGCCATCAGCTAAGCCACGATTGCTATGAATCCAATAGTCTTTCTTGATGTATGTTAATAGCCTGTTTTGCTAGAAAATACTAACAGTCAAGATTTCCGTGGATGGTAAGTATGAGCAATCAAACGCGTTTCGAGCCAACTAACACGATGGAAAGGGAGTGTGACCACCAGACTCAAGATAGAGTTGTTTGAGCAGCTACCAAGGTATGTTTGAAGATAACGCGACCGACAGAGGCGGAGACGATGACTAACGGTTGAGAACCATTGAGAACTTTAGGCAGTTGTGTACGGGAGAGTACAGGGAGCAGGGAAAGCCAGTGGGGTACAAAAACACCAAGTTCCACCGAGTGATCCCTGGATTCATGATCCAGGGGGGAGACTTTGAAAAGGGGAACGGAAAGGGCTGCAAGAGCATCTATGGAAGTCATTTTGAAGACGAGGGGTTTATGTTTGATCGTACGTAATAAGACAGTTGCAGCATTGGTAAAGAATAGACTAACAGGACAGACGAGCGGTTTAGCGTTTCCATGGCGAACCTGGGACCCAACAGTAACGGGTGCCAGTTCTTCATTTGCACCAAGAAACAGCAGCATTTGGATGGGAAACATGTTGTTTTTGGACGCGTAATTGAGGGATTTGAGGTATTAGACGCGATTGAGCGCGGCAACGAGCTGGTTGTTAGTGAGTGTGGAGAGATGTAGAAGCGCGACGTGGATATCAGCACGCGAAGTGGGATGAACGATGAAGAGGGGAGGCGCTATGTACAACCCAGCAGCAGCTGGAGGGTGATTTGGACTAGCAGCAAAGGGCTGCTTTGTCAATGTTTGGCAAGAGAGGTAAGTGAGTAGGAGTCGAAGGTAGATTATTTGATGGAAAGTTGAGTATTTGATGGAAAGTTGATTATTTGATGGAAAGTTGATTATTTGATGGAAAGTTGAGTATTCATCAGTAATGACGATTGAGTGTTTATTAATTCAAAATCACAAAAAAGCAGAGGAGGAGAGCCATTAGAAGATCAAGAAAAGATGATTAAGTTTATGTTGGTGGGAAGGAGAAGCATATTAATATATTCTGGATTTTTAATAAGGCTAAAGGGAAATTTTATACTAACATTGTGTTCTATTGAGTTATTCAATTGATTATTAATTGAAATATTAGGTTATTATTCTACCATATTGAGATATTCGATGTGTTTAATAATTGTAATACAAGAGTATTAGACTGCCTAATTATTGCACGCATGTGTGTTGATATTGAGCTTACCTGTATTTTATATTATTATGCTATTGGCGAAATGATATGAGGAAGATTTGATAAAGGCGATAGAAAGATAGTGAAATATTTTTATTTTTACCTGGTGAGATGATAAACTAGTGAGATGAAAAGTTAGTCTGATGTTTAGTTGATAAGGTGTCTGATTATTGAGATGTCTAATTGATTAAATGTTTAATTGATGACATGTTTATTGATGACATGTTTATTGATGACATGTTTAATTGATAAGATGTTTAATTTGTGAAATTTTGTGATTTTTACCTAGTGAAAACTTAAACTAAGATTACAAGATAGTAAAACACAACTATTCAAAATTCAAGTTAATGAAACCTCGTGATGCTAACCTGGTAAGATATTAAACTAGTGAGATACTAATCTGAAATTGATTTCTGAAAGATATTTAATTATTAAATTACTGAGATATCGAACTCAAATCTTGACATTGAGTTACTGAGCCATTTAATATCGAATTATTGAGCTGACATGATATTCCTCAAACCATTGTTTTTCTCTTTTCAACTATCTTTTCTCTTTTCAACTATCTTTTCTCTTTTCAACTTTCTTTGCTCTTTTCAACTCTCTTCTCTCTCTTCTCTCTTTCCTCTCTTTCATTCACTATCCTCAAGATAACAGCTTTGGCATTCAAACTTTGTCTTCTCTTGGCAGTTGAGACCAACAAAAACATTTCTAACTCCTTAATTCGTATTTTATCAAGTTTTGCTCCCATGTTAAACCTGCTTTTTACATCTTTTGTAGTTTGGCGGTCCAGCAGCCCAAATAACTGTTTCCTTTGTTTCAAACTGCTTCAAATAAAGTTTTCTGGAAAAAGCTGAGGTTTGAAAATAACCCCCGGGTGTTACAAACAGTTTTCTACATGTCCGCAGACTACTGGGGATCTTCACAACGTTTGAGATGGCAACTCACTCGTCAAACATTGCTGGATGCTCGTCGTCGGGTCCAGCTTTTGGAACGAAAGATGATCCAAAATGGCCTTATTAAGGACCATGCTAACATCAATTATGATTTCAATATGAGATTGTACTTGCACAATTGTATGTAACCCGCCAGCTCAGCATTGAGCGGCTTCTTTTCTAGCTTGCATTTGGTATATGATACTAATATAATAGTGTTGATTAAATTGGGTCGGCGTTTGAATGTTCGACAGGTTGCACTCGCCACCGCTGAGATTTACTTAACTCGCTTTCTCACACGAGTTCTGCTCAAGGAAATTAACGTGTACTTGTTGGTGACAACTTGTCTTTATGTGGCATGTAAGATTGAAGAATGTCCACAGCATATTCGGCTTATTGTATCTGAAGCACGTAACTTGTGGCCTGAGTACATTCCACACGATGTAACCAAACTTGCGGAGTTTGAATTCTATTTGATTGAAGAGATGGAGCTCTACTTGTTCTTGTACCCACCCTATCACTCATTGGTGCAAATAAGAGACTTTTTGGCTGAAAACGTTCTGGTCTACGGCTTCACGTTGAACGAGGATGAGCTTCAGCATGCGTGGCTGTTGATCAATGATAGCTACGTCACTGACTTACATTTGCTTCTTCCTCCTCATATAATAGCCGTTTCGGCAATATACATCACAATTGTGCTAAAGAAACATTTGACAGCTGTGCGTGGGAGCCAGTCCCATATTACGAACAAGGAGTCTAATGCAATGCATATTGACGATTTGATGACTTTAAAACAGGGAAGTGCCACATCTGAATGTGCCCCTGGCTCTATTACGGCAGCGGGGGGGTTGCCACAGTCGTCTGCTTCACAAATGCCTCTCAACCCAAAGCAAATCCCAAATTCCAAGGATTTGAGCTTTGACTCTACTGGTCTTCAAAACATGGAAACAGATGAAGATACTATCAAAATCAACAAGTTCATGAACTTTTTGAACCGCTCGCATATTAATTTGGATGAGGTTGTGGAAGCAATGCAGGATATGATTAATGTGTACGTTGCGTGGAATCGATACAACGAAGCAGGCGTGAGAAAGGCACTACAACAAATGCTATTGAACAGATAAGAAATTTAAAAAAAATGATTATAATAAGCGGTATGCTTATAACGAGCGAAACGTGTATAATGAACAAAATGCTTTTCACAAACTAAGCATTCATTATAGCAACTAAAACTCAGCACTGGCTTATTAAACCTGAAATAGTGAAAGTAAGCTGGCAAACCTGCTCTACGGAGCATATGTGCAATATTTAACAAAAGACAAGTTCGAGAGAACCTTTCCCCTTGGCTGCTGGCAGAAAACATAATTACAAAATATTGATAAACAAACGAACCAAGGTTTTATCATTATAAAAATGCAGCATTAGTAAAAAATTGAAAACAAAATGCAAATTGCACCTGTTAAACTAAATTCTGTGCAGCAAGCATATACGGCGATCTGAAGTTGATTTCGATAACAAAAATCATAATCTACTAAATTGAAAAAAAATTACGGGGTAGCACAGAACTATTGCAAATTTCTTTGTTAACAAAGCCGATACTGGCAAACCATAACACTCGTGCAAGTGTGAACAACAGGCAAGAAATCTAAGAAACGAAGTGAACTTCTATGCGAATTAGCTTAATAGTAAAAGCGAACCATTCAACAAAGCAAACAATAGATATCTTTACAAGAAAAAATATCAAGTGCTAAGACAAATACCCAGCATTCAAGTATGCACAAAGGCACAAGAACAAAACAAGTGGCTCTGTGTCATAAGAAAAGAGCGGTATACCCACAATCAATATGGTACGGCTTATTAAAATATACAAAAGATATTTACCGAGAAGGAATGCATATGAAACAAACGGGAGGCTTCAAAAATTTATATCAAGCCAAAAGCATAACCAGAGGGTTAACATAACAATAAAACACGTATGAAATTTTACAATTTAACAAAGAGGAGGATAATTAACTATTTACATCAACAATGCCACGTTTAAAACGGCATCAAACACCCCCAGCATTTTTACAAATCAGCCTAATGAGTGCCAGTCCTTTTACACCTCAAGCATTTTTGGAAAATAAAACCTGTCACAAACCCAACGCTGACTTTTTTCTTCTCAAAAGGCAATAAAAGTGGTGTGGTGCTGATAAACCTTTTGTTTATCTAATATGCTACACCCTCATTGCTCTATCCATCACCCCTACTGATATCCATAACTCCCGAAAGATACTCACGTGTTATGGTCAACATGACCAATTCTCATCGACATTGAACGAGTTCAAACCGTTTTCAACGCGAAAAGCAGTGTTTAAGATATCCAAAAATACTACCAAACGCCGATAGACTTATTATAGCAAAAAAATGTCTCATTTAAGTGGCTATGTTAACATTTAGTCAGTCTGTTTTTACTTAGGATTTTGTTCAAGACTAAAAACGTCGTGGCTTCCAAAAGCAAAACAAAAAAAAAAAGTTAAATTTTGCAAAATTCTGGTGAGAGTATTTACTGAGAAACAAACTTGTTGGTCTAATAGCTTTTACTTCTCTACTGTTCCCCATTAAAGGTGATAGATTCAAGAAGGGCCAATTTTTGCTATGTCATCTGCAAGCGTTGGGAACGAAAACGATAACGAAATGAAGGATCAAAATCATCACTATCATAGCTCATTTTTAGCTTCGGTAGAACGTAATCAGATTCCATTACTGCGTAACCTTTTGGCAGCATTATACTTGATCCATATATTTTCACCAGGCTTGCGTGAATATACGACCAAGTTTTTTCATTTACAGTATCCCAGTAGCCAGATTAGTGCTGCAACCGTGACATATGATATTGGAATAGATGATATCTACTATATTGTCTATTGGGTGATTACATTGACATTTATGCGATCATTTCTCATGCAGTGGTGCTTTGGACCGTTTGCAGCGCATGTGTGCAACATACACTCGCAAAAGGCGAAAGTGAGGTTTGCCGAGCAGAGTTGGAGCTGGTTTTACTATCTGCTTCTGTTCACGTTTGGATTCTATCTTTATGTCAACCTGCCCTACTACGGTGATCTTGACAACTTGTTCAAGGGCTGGCCTCACGACTCCATGTCAGTACAGTTCAAGTGGTATTATCTAGTCCAAATTGCGTTTTGGATCCAGCAGGTGTTTGTGCTCAATATTGAACAGCGGCGCAAGGACCATTACCAGATGTTTAGCCACCATATTATCACCTGTCTTCTTTTAGTAGGCTCGTATTATTACTATTTTGGTCGCATAGGCCACTTGATATTGATGGTTATGGATTCAGTGGATATAATACTTGCAGCAGCCAAGATGCTCAAGTATGCCGGCTTTGAAACCGCCTGCGATGTCATGTTTCTTCTTTTCCTCATTTCCTGGATTGCTATGCGCCATGGAGTTTACAATGTCTTGTTCTACCACACCTTTCACAATTTAAGCAATTTGATGAAGGACAGCCACTGCGACGTTGGCCTCAGCACCAAGCGGTGCTGGAACGATACTATTATCAACACCTTTTTGGGATTGCTTGGAGGGCTCCAGATCATCACCATGGTGTGGATGTATTTGATTTTAAAGGTTGCATACAAGGTTATTTCAGGAAAGGGTGCTGAAGACGTTAGGTCTGACGACGAAGACACTGATTTCGAGTCTGAAACCTCTAAGAACGACAAATCCCACGAGCCAAACAGCGACTCCAGCAGTACCTCTGATGAGTTGAACGAAAAGTCGCTTGAAGACTAGACACTATGAGAATGACTAGGTTTGGTCTTTTTTAAAAAAAACTGTACTATATCAAAACCCAAGGACCCTGTTTATTGATCTTTTGGGGAACTACCCAACCTTTTTACTTTCACGGACCCAAAGCGTCGAACTAGGATAAATACAAGAAAGAAAAGTACCTTCCCTTTACAAAGCTACCAATCTTTGAATAACTTTCAATCTCTGAATAACTGCCAATATTTGGAAAGCTACATTCTTTTATACACGCGGTAATAAACTCCAACCCGCCTGCTAATGACATGGGAAATTTTTGTGCCCATTAATCTATAAAGTGTATACTATAAAGATAGATAAACCATAATTTATATTACAACAAGTCTCTTTTATATAATTTGAGAAAGATATTTCAGTGCCTTCACTAAAAGAAAAGAAATCCTGAATAGCTCTGTCTTTCTTCCTGTCTTTCCTCCTGTATTTCTTCCTGTATTTCTTCCTGTCTTTCCTTTTCGTTGGCTTTACTTTATCAGACCCAATGGGCCTTTCTCCAGAATCCGCCGATGCTGGAGCCTGGAATTTTGCACCTAAAACGGTTTGGTAAAAAATTCAAACTAGTAAACAAAAATATTTAGCAACGCGTGATAAACATAGTATTAAGTGCAAGGACAAGACAGCAATAGTGCTTTGCTGGTATAATCAAGCACACTTCAAGTTTGAGACTACGAAACAGACAACGGGAGCTACTTTCGCACAAGTGTTGAGTGGCAAATGAGCGCCATTGGAGCTACGCCATCACCTTCACTGTCGTCGCCGCTGCTGCTAAAATCGCCATCGTCCATTAGCCCTAGCCGAGAATCCTCTATAACCGTGGCGGTCAGAGTACGTCCCTTCACGGAAACAGAAGAAAGCAGTCTTGTACAAAGCGATAGCGATCCATTCTTTTTGGGTGATGGGTCCTTTAGCAACACCAAAGATGATATGGCGCACAAACGAATACCCTCTGCGTCTTCTAGAGGAATCAGGAAAATTATAAACGTTGTAGACGATAAGATGTTGATTTTCGACCCACCAGAGACCAATCCTTTGACCAAGATGCAACGGATAGCGTTTCCTAATTGCAAAACGTCGCGTATTCGAGAGCATCGGTTTGTGTTTGACCGCCTTTTTGATGTTTTGGCGTCTCAAATGGATGTATACCACGAAACTACCAAGCCGTTGCTTGACAGCGTTTTGGACGGGTTCAACGCAACGGTGTTTGCCTACGGAGCCACTGGATGTGGAAAAACACATACAATTCTGGGGACACCCCAGCTGCCTGGTCTAATATTCCTAACGATGCAGGAGTTGTATGAACGCATAGACAAGCTTTCGGATACAAAAACAGTAGACTTGAGCATTCTGTTTTTGGAGATTTACAATGAGACTATCCGCGACTTGCTTAATCCCTCCACCGATTTTAAGCGGCTCATCTTGCGAGAAGATGCAAATGAGAAGATTTCAGTCAGCAACTTGCTGCTGTACAAACCACACTCTGTCCAAGAAGTAATGGATCTAATTTTAGAGGGCAACAAGAATCGAACGAGCTCTCCCACTGAGGCAAATGCTACTTCTTCGCGTTCACATGCCGTATTACAAATCAATGTAGTTCAAAAGGATAGAACGGCTGATGTTAAAGAGGCACATACTTTTGCCACGTTGTCCATTATCGACTTGGCTGGTAGCGAACGTGCTGCCGCCACCAAAAATAGAGGAGCCCGCTTAAATGAGGGCGCCAATATCAACAAGTCTTTGTTGGCATTGGGAAACTGCATAAACGCCTTGTGTGATCCGCGCAGGAGAAACCATATTCCATACCGCGACTCAAAATTAACAAGGTTACTCAAATTCTCTTTGGGCGGTAATTGCAAAACTGTCATGATTGTTTGTGTTCTGCCGCTGTCGCATCACTATGATGAAACACTTAACACACTCAAGTATGCTAACCGCGCCAAAGAAATTAAAACCAAAATAACACGCAACCAACACAATTTAGACCGGCATGTTGGTTCATATCTAAAGATGATCACTGAACAAAAATCGGAAATTGATGAATTACGAAATCGAGAGTCTCAAGTGGTTGCGAAAACTCTTGAGAAACAAACCGCTATAACTACTGCTTGTTTACAATCGATCATTGAATCTGTTGAAGGAGTGAGACAGTCGTTGGAACGTCAGAACCAAGAAAAGTGGCGAAAATACTTTATACTTGCCAAGCGCAAGCTCCTTTTACTTCAGCGTATCGACATTGAATCATTGTGCCAAGGTAGCGAAAAAATGGATTCCTACATTCAGGGCCTTTGTGAACAGGTGGTTGCAAAAATTGACTCTCAAATTATAGAACTAGAAGCACAATACTCACGTCCCAACGAAATTGATTTTATATTTAATGATTCTGCTGGCCAAATACTCAAACGCTTGAAGGAAAGCGAAGGCTGGATAGATCACTTTACGGCATTTTTTGAGCATAGCATCCATGAATTGAAAAACTCACTAGAACGTGATGTATTGTTCAATTCTTCCATATTGTTTGACCATTTGGTACATCAGTTGGCCGAATATTTGATTGTCCGCACATACAATGATCAAACCAAACTCGCTGCTTTATTAGAATCATTGGCCAATAGTGAATACGATACTGCTATTGAATCTATTGCTTCGAAATTTATGCAACAAAAAGCATTACAAGCTGAGCAAACGCAATTGACACTAAATCGCGATGTCAAGCGCGCTCCACTGCCGGAATCGCCTCCTCGCTCTCATAAAAAGCCTGCAACAAAGAAGCCTATAACACCAAAAATTCTGCCACTTCGCCGGCTTTCCAAGAAAGTTCGCTGGGATATTCCCAAAAGTGATACGTTGTTGGCTGAAAGCGACATTAGTATGGACGAGTCACATTTAAAGAGCGATAACGAAAACGAATCACCACTCGCGCCCAAAATTTTACCGGATGATTTAGATTTGGCGTTTGATCCAACTCTCGACTCACCGCCAATACTAGTTCTGAGGAATGCATCAAAGAACAAAAAGCTTTTAAATGATTTACACACAAAGAGGAATAGTAATGAGTACAGTAACCGCAGGCTACTGGTCTCGCTCAATGACCACTCTCGATTACCATTGCTCAATAAGCAGGCTAGTACCAAAATAGTTTCTAGTCAAAGTCAACCAAAATAATGACATCGTTAAAGCTTTATGAAAAACTGCGTTATGTATTAATATAAAAAATTCCACTACAACGACATGTATTGTCATTCGCCATTTACCATCTACCACCTTGGTTACCGCCGTAGTTGTCACGGCCTCCGTTATTGTAATCGTTTCTTCCACCACCGTAGTTGTCGTTTCTTCCACCACCGTAGTTGTCATTTCTGCCACCACCGTAGTTGTCATTTCTGCCACCACCGTAGTTGTCGTTTCTGCCACCACCGTAGTTGTCGTTTCTGCCACCGCCATAGTTGTCGTTTCTGCCGTGGTTGTAGTCATTTCTGTTGTCTTTCTTACCACCAAACAAGCCCGAGCCAAAACCATGGCTGCCGTGGCCACTGTTTTGCTGGCTATATTGCTGCTTGTACTTGTCCTCCTTTCTCTTATCTTCAATTCTGTCTTCAAGCTTATTGGCACTAATAGCACCGGTCACGGCTCCAAAAATGGATCCCATGGTGGAGTGCTTACCACTCAATTTGTTACCACCGTAGGCACCAGCAGCACCACCAACCACTGTAGAAATTAAGCCACGATCACCAGGAGCGGCATCAACTCCGTTTGAAGAGTTTTGGTTGGATTGTTGAGGTTGGTAAGAGCCTTGCTCACCTGAAGAGTAGAAATCGTTTGCTGACATTGTTTACAGAACTACAAAGGTAACAAAAACAGAAGCAATGGCTGGATAAAACTGGCTCTTTATACCAGTGCCTTTTTTACAATCTGTTTTCTCATGCCAGCAACCGCGCCTCACTTGCTGGCTTTTATTATTGCTAAAATGACCTATTTTCCAGTTCGTCCATCTGATTCGGCAAATGTCTATTGGAGAGAAAAACTTGGTCACCAACCCTGTTCCGGCTAGTAAGGGGGGTTCCATTTGAGTGCTACGCACGACCTGGCTTTAATCAGGTACCAGGGTTTACCAGGGTTTTATAGACGAAGAGGAAGAACGTGCCCAAGTGGAAAGGTTTTATAGAGAGTTATTATGGGAATTGGTGGAAAGATGAGTCTGAATAGTTGGGGAAGAGCAGTCTTTCCTGGAAACCATTGGAGGTTGTAGTTCTTGCCAGAATGGTGGAGAGATATGTCACAAATCAATTGGTTGGTCGATAGCCGCTGCGCGGTGGTTTATAAGACCAAAAATAGTGTAGTTAGCAAATATCTTATAGTGGCTCGGCTGTGCAAAGCAGTTTTGGATGTTTAAAGTTTATTTGATCATGTTTTAGAATAATTTTGTTTGAGACCACCAATAATCAGGCCATTGAGCTCGATTTTAGAACTGGTCTAGTAGAGTGAGATAGGAATAATTATTTAATTGCATATTGATGAGATGTTGAAGTGTTGAGATAAAAATATGGAGACGGCTACTAACGAATATATATAGTGTGATATTACGTGATGAAAGTGATAGGATTGATAGATGTAGTTCAATTTGCCAAAATTCATATAAACTGACAAAGTCGATACAACTAAAGGCTTGTTTGAAATAACGTAGGGTAATTTTTTATGAAATAAAATAGGAATCATTTGTATATGAATTATTTCAATTTATAAGAAACTGATTAGGGTGCTCTAAATACTGGTCATATTAATATATACATTTGTAATTATTTTTTATGCTTTCAACATAGCTCTGTCCCAGTTAGAACTAATCTTAATATGAAATTGATATAAAATGTTGAATAAAGTGAAGGCTTCTTTGGTAGTCAAAAGTTTAATTATATTACACCTCATAAAACTTGTCTCAGGCCATAGAAGAATTTAGACCAATTATCAAAATAATTCTTACACGTGAAGTGTCTCTTTTGTTCTGAATGTAAGCTCTGTAGAAATGCTTTACCGGTATCACTCACAATACTTCATTATAAATCATTCTAATCTGAATAACATGACCATTTAATGTAAAGTGGGAAAACCTTTGAATATCATGACAAATAGTGCAAGCAAAAGATATTGTAATATAAAAGATATTGTAATATATAAGATATAGCAATTTAAAATATGTCAATCCATACTGAAGACGAAAGTGAAAGTTATTGAAAGTCAACTAAACAAATCTTGGTAAATTCGTAAACTTAAATCAATATCAAAATTATGATAAGGTACTACTTGAATATTGTGTTAATTTCTTTGCTGAATACAGCCTTTTGTAACTATTTTGAGAATTTGACTCTTTTCACCGAATGTCATTTCCTCTTAGGAGCACAATAAGCATCCCAATTCAAATATACTTCCAATGATAGTAATAATAATAATGATAATACTAATGATAATAATAATAATAATAATAATGATAATAATGATAATAATGATAATAATAATAATAATGATGATGATGATGATGATGATGATGATGATGATGATGATGATGATGATGATGAAGAAAATAAAGAGCACTGATAAGTTGAAATATGTAATGTGTGTTTAGTAAACTCTTTACATTATAATGCAGTCTTTTTCTTGAGCGACACTCAGGCCACTAGATAGTTTTTCACTTGAGGCGCCATTACGCTTCTTGGTCGTTTGCTTTTGCAACTTGGCCACCAAAGCCTTATCCTGTAACCTAGCCAAACATTTTTCTTCTCCATTCTCAGCACCACGACGGTACCATTCCTGTGACTCCTTCAAGTTTTTATCACACCCAATTCCTTTTTCATAAAAGTTGGCCAACGCAAATTGAGCCTTAGGAAAGTCACACAATGCTGCACGCCGTGCCCATTCAAATGCTTCATTATCATCCTTAGGCAAAAATGGTTCACTTCCAACTAAATACCAGGCACACATAGCCAACATCAGCTCTGGATCACCACCAAGTGCTGCTTGAGTGTAATAATGGATCAGTAAGTTACTATCCATAGGAACCACCTCACCAACCTCGTAAAACTTTCCAAGCAATGCTGCCAGTTGAACATGGCCAAGCGCTGCCGCTTGTGAATATAATTCTAGCGCATATTTTTGGTCGGGGATAACAATATCTTCGAATCCCATGTAGTATAACTTACCCAATTCGTAGGGTGCAGCACAGATCAACTCAGTAGCAACAGTAGAAGCACGCTCTATCCACTTAATACCCATCTTTTTGGTACTAATATTGGTAGGCAATCCCATGCGCCCGTAAAACATGTACACTCCCAACTTGTACATTGCAGCTGGGTGATTCTTGGATGCAGCCATTTTCAAATACTCTACAGCCTTACGAGCATCGCGACCAGTGCCCAAACCTTCTTCATAGCAATATGATGTGCGGTAAGCCAGTTCGACATGGCCATGCTTTGCCGCAGACTGGAAAAGTACAAAGGCTTCGCGATTATCAATACGATCTAAAGCACCCAGTGAGTGCGCATCCGCTAATAAGTACTGCGCATCAACGTAACCCTTGTCGGATAATCTTTTCAAGTAAATGACTGCTTCCTTTAATAATGCGCGCTTGAGACGTTTGTCGTCAATTTGTTCTTGGTTAGATTGAAAGTCGAGCTCATGCACATTCAGCTTGGACCTGCGATTCTTCTTGAGGTCACCTGGTACTTTTTTAACACCCGATTCGTCTGCATGTGGCTGGGCAGATTCATTGGACTGTTCCGTATCCAATAGCAATGCCGTTTGGAGCATGTACTGTGCATATTGGAACAAAACAGTGGGATCACTAGACTTTTTAGCATTCTTGCGATACAATTCAATTGTCTTGATGCGAGGCATTAAATTGGTGGCGTTTGAGCCTAAGTACTGCTGAATAACGTTTTGGCTGAAGTCCACAAGACTGGCATTATCATTGCGATCGTAGAAAAAGGATGATGTGGACGATATTGACCGGGAGTGGCCCTTGCGAGCCACTGAAGGCATATTCAAGTTGTTTTCCAGCTTTGAAGGCGGCAAGGGGCCCTGAATAAACTGGTTCAAATTCAAGTTGGTCACCAGCGATGTCGCCAGCACCAGGTTTGAGCGTGGCAGCAAAAAGGGCATTTCTCCACGAGGCAGTCCTAATATCTTAGGAGGAGTATCTGGCTCATACTGGGGATATGGAGGCGCTGTTACCAGCCGAAGCTCTCCAAGGGGTACACCCGCAGCATCAGTCGGTGGCTTTTCTTGTGGTAGCGACGCAATAGCGCTATTGTACAGCGAGGACTCGTCTCCTACTCCTGGAGTAACTGGCGATAACACTGGCAGCGTAGGATAGGGCGGGTTTTGGTTTAAACCCTTGGCGAGCGGCAGAGCTAGGGGCAGCTGGCCGACCTCGGGGGTGTCCCTCTGCAAGGCTTCTGGGCCACAACCTTCAGCACCAGCCGAAGTTACTTTGCTGTATGGATAGCTGCTCATGTTCAAGATACTTTCAAAGGCTTCAGACAGATCAGGAAAGCAATGTTGACGGCGTTTGATCTGTGGAGAAACGGTGCTGTTAAAACTTTTTACACTCAATTTTTTGGGTTGACAGATTGGCGGCGGAATGATATGCGAAGCACATACAACTGCACAATAAACACAATTTTTGTAGTCGGCAGCAGGATCTTCTAATAGAGGAGATTATTACGATTACAACGGTGTTAAAACGAGAGCAATCCGATGAGGTATGGGCATTTTCAGTTGAATTACGAAGGCTTTCTCTGCTATAATGTAAGGTTTTAAGGACTAAATATGGCTTTTTGATGTATTATGAAGAGTTTTATAAAAACAGGGTTTGTAGAAAGTAGCCGACCAGCATGGCTAGTGGAAATGGTTTTATTTTAGTGTAAGGCCATTTTTAAGCAAAGGGAAGGTGATTTAAGTGCTTATGTTGGTAGATAGAAAAAAAGATGTGCCAAACACTGGTATGAAAGTGTTTGGCTACAATCAGCAGAATATTCTGAGAGTGTGTAATGCTGGCTATTAAACGTGCTTTAAACTGAGAAAATTGGCCTAAAACTCATCACCAAAGCCTCGTTCTAATAATATTTCAATAGGATTAGCTATACAATTGAGAGGAGGATCAGCAGTTAGGATCTTCGCAAGAGTCAACAAAGGCAGCAGCAAAAACACATGGAATTATTGAACCTATTGAATGGCATAATAGCCTAATATAATCAATGGTTTTATACAAGAATTTATTGTTGATTTAACAAAGGAATTTGGTATTGGTGCGATACAAGCGACTGGTGGTGTGATGCAAGAACCCACCAACAGAGCCACAAAATAGGCAATTTCGCACAAAATTTCATCAGTAATAGAAATCAAAAGTTGAGATAAAGAATACAACAGGTCAAATATTTTTGCAATTTGAAGAGGATTTGAGACGTCTGGCAATTGAGATGTGCGGTGGTTGGGACACTAGTAGTTTAGTAAACACTTCAATAATAAAATTTTCAATAAAAACCGTCAACAAGGTATAATTCAACTTCATATAAATCAGTATAATGTAATAAAACCGTCCAGTGTACTATTGTTCAATTAATTTCAGCATAGTTGTCAGCTGCTTGATGAAAAACATCAAGTACATGATGATTGCATCAAATAATGTGTCCTCTACTTTAGTTTAAAGGCGACATCACTAAACAATGATTCTAAAGAAAACAGCAGCAACTGTTGCAGCCAATACTCCATAAACAGCCATCTTCAGCCATAGCGTATTGGCTCTGCCGTCCGAATCATTCTGATTTCCCATCAAAAACCGTGCGCGGTCCTCGGGATCCAACTGGTCTAAGTTGACGCTATCAGCTACATTCTCACTCTGCTGGGTATTATTTGTCTTTAGTTTTTCCTTGTTGGCGTCATCCTTTGCTTGTTGGGCTATATCAGCCATATTATTGGCAACCAACGAGGGAAATTGCTTCACAAACTGCCTGTTCTCCCCCACATTCCATCGTTTGCTGTCGCGCGCCAAGCGGCGCTTTACCGAATCGCTAGTCTTGATTGATCCCGTGGTTATTTCATCATCTGTCATAAAACTAAGTAGTCCCGTCAATATAGTCAGCACGCTCCAGGCGGGATTCCATGTATCAGGATGGTAGTCGCTAATCGAAAGACAAAGCCTCGTATTACATCCGAACCGTCCGTTAGGAGTTACCATGAGAATTGATGGTGGTTTAAACGGATAGTCTGTAGGGAACCGTAAAATTCCATGATACTGGCCATTCTCAAACGGAGTATTAGGGGGGCCGGTAATGACATAGTGCCACTCTAAGATGTTTTGCTCATTCGGTTTTGCAATAATATAGGGTGGAGGGCTGGCTACTATACCCTTGTACTCCTTGGTAAGTCTCTTTTGTGCCTGAATAGAAGCCATCGTGGTAAAAGAATACGATGCTACAATTACTAGCGCTATTAGTTTTGTAGCTCTTCTTTGTGTTCTGGCCGGACACGACTATTATAATCTACCCAAGATATGTTGGGAGGATACTAGGGAATGCCTGTGAGCACGAGTTACGGCTGCTCACTATAGTAATAGGGGGTATTCATAGTACCGAAACTACAGTAAAGTTGTTTTCGTAGAAGAGATCCAAATTATATATAGTGTGAATAGTGCAAAACAGATTGCCATAGCAAAATTGGTATCTTTAGATCAAATAGATAAAAGATTATCATGAAAATAGCAAATAGTATCAGTTAAGTATATGGATTGAAGGGCAACTGTGCAATAGCTAAAGAAAAGAAATAGACCTTTGGCTCCTTCTGAATTAATGTCTACAATAGTAAGAATGCGAATATTTTATAATACCAATAATAATAATAATAGTAATAATAATAATAATAATAGTATTCTTAATATTAACATTAATGCTGTTCCGGTATAGCAATTTCATTTGGTCAACACTGTTTTCAAACTTGGCTGAAAACGCCACATTAGTTGTGAAATTTACAGGTGCCCCCTCCTCAGCAAGCAGGCTTTTAGAAAAGGATAATGCTATCCCAGAGCAAAGGAATTATCATATTTCTGATTTCTTTCAAAACTATTATCTTACTTTTGACCAACAGCCACAATAATACTAGCAGGTATTAAGAAATCACCGTTTTTTTCCTTGAGTTCCCCGTTATTCATCTGTTTCACAATCTTCTCCAGCATGTGGTTTTTGATGAAATCTTGGGGTTGCCAGAGCCATACTCTGAGCTCGCGCGCGCTGCTAACATTCTGTAATTTGCAGTAGTCCCCCAAAGTCTCATTCAAAGCATTCACTTTAAGTCCGCCCATATGTCTCACTGCCAGAGAAGCTGTTGACTGCGATTGCTCCACATCTTCATTGTAAAAGTCAACAATAAATAGCCATCCTCCGGGACGCAAGAAAGAACATAATCGCCGAGTAACATCTCGGTAGTTCTCTATGTGATGATACAGAATTGTACATACTATTGCATCAAACTGTGACTCAAACTGTGAATTTAATTCGTTCTGAAGATCGGGGTCCAAAATATCATACAAGTGCGACGAAACCAGCACTCCCAGGCTTACATTCTTCAACCTTTCATCAAAACAATCCAAAAACTCACGACTAATATCAACACCTACAACACGTCCAGGTGAATTTGGTGATGATACGTATGGTACAAGTTTGCTAGTAACAAGTCCCGTACCACAAGCAAAATCCATAATCAGCGCTCCAGGACGAAATGGTGAATGTGCAAACTCTAATGCATGTTCTGTTGGACTTACTAAAGTCTTCTCCACTGAGAACCCGCATTGAGGTTTAGAAGGATCACCCAATACTGGCTCCAGTTCTGCGGTTGTTTTACGAGGAGCTTGGGTATCGAATTCCAAGAGCATTTTTGTCAATATAATACTCAATGTTTTGGAAGAGTCGCGCAGGTCATACTCCTTGGCGAACTCCTTATTAAACACTTTGGCATTTGCAGCAACGGCTTCTTGATGATTCATTGTGAGGAAGAATCTGATGTATAAAATTTTCCAGCCAAGAGCCAAAATCAAATGCCCTGAAATATGGGGTAACGGAAATAAGGCGAGCTGGTTGGTCGGGGTAATATTTCGTATTATAAAAATATGAGACTTTAAATGGCACTAGTTTCTTGATTTTCACTTTTGTATTCATATATGTTTTAAAAAGAACCACTATTATGGAATGAAAACACCAACTAGAGAATTTGTGTTAAACTTGGGGATTTCCCTTTGGATATTTTGAATAATATACCAATCATTTCATAGTAATGCTGGTATCACATTATCTTGATGTTTAATTTTTTTATAAGATGTACTCAAACTTTAAGAATATAATCTCGGACAATTCAAGTTTGCACCTTCAAATCTTTTTACTTATCCCTCTACATAATGCCCAGGTGTAATGTAGATTATCGCAATTTCTGCTCTTAAAACCTCTTCCTGTTGCTGTTTAACTAAACTATTTTCTTTGATTTGATCCTGGTCTTATTCAGCCGTTAATTGCTTAAATTTATCCTTGAATAAGATTTCAAGCATTCGTGCAATTGTATTTATAAAAGGAAGTTTGAAATTCTTTGTTTCCACAAAAAAATTGGTATATGGTATAGTGGAGACTTCGTTATCAAATTGAAATGCGACTGTAAGTACCATATATTTTAATAGTTGAAAACAGACTGTTGCGTTTTCTTGGTCAAAAACAATAAAGCAAATGCTTGTAGCTGTGCCTTCCTGTTGTGAAGTAGACCCAAAAAATGGATGCAAAAAGATATTATATCAGCAAGATTTGCCTACTTGGGTGCAAATTATCAGTTATTATGTTTCCCTAGTACGGCTTTAAAATCCAAATAAATGTTTTGGTATAGCCATGCGAATAGCTTGCCTATAAAAGCGAAAGTCAGTTAATACCACTGATGTGTAATTTCATTGTTTCTCAGCCCTCTTTTTTAGATTTTATTAGTTTTTTCTATACTATTTCTCTTCAAATTTTTCTTTCTTTATTGCTGTCATCGCAGCAGTTGTTTGGCATTTTCTTGTTGTTTTTACTTCGAAGAAAAGATTCATTTACTTTTGAATATCTCCCTTGTTGTTAATTCTTCCATTTGTGAAATAAAAACCAAAATTTGTGAAATATTTCTAAATTGTGGATGGTTCCATTTTGACGTTTTTTACACGGAAACAGGCAAAATAAATATGAAACAGCTTAAGTTCATAGTTAACTTTAAGAATTTGTTAAGTTTTAGTTATTAGTAAACCAGTTGTTCATAATATTGAACGTATAATATACTCAATTATAGAATTAATTAACAGTTCTATTAACTTAGAATCTCAATTTTGGTCTTGATATATACAATCTACTAATCTAAAATTAGTTAAACATCAGTATAGACTCACATATTTCTGTAGGTGTTGTTCTGTCTTGAGCTTAAATGTATCAGGGTATTATACATTAGAAGCTACTATGGCTCGAAAGCATATCCGTATTATTGTTATGCCAACGTCTAGGTAAGAGACTTTAAAAAAATAAGATAAGGACTAACAAATGTAATTTCTTTGGTGCATTAGTTGGTATAAGAGATGTAGAATCCTACAATAAAATCCATCATCTATTTTTATTGGCAAATATGTGATATACCTGTTTATTTAGACAATTTTATACTACGACAAAAAACACAAATTTCTATACATTCTAACCGTCGCCTCTGGCGATAGCAATGAATTCAAATGCTAGCACTATGCCATAAAATGTAACCGTTTTTCGCGAGAGAACTTTAATAAATAACGCAATGCTAAGTGTTAGTCAATTCAATTAAACTGCCTAGGAACAAGTGCCTAGGAGACTATCACTTAAACTCACTATAAGGAATGTGACTGAAAATATTTTCAAAATATTAAATGTTACAAGCAAAACCACTTATCACTATCTATCTCCGAATATTAGCTATGATCAATTAATTATATCCAAGTATTGCCCAAAAATAGATTAGTTTGATGAATCTAAATTACAGTTAACACTAATGCCTTTGAGAATGCTTTATTGTTGACTCATCGATTAGAACATTATATATATAGCAGTAGAGGTAATTAATTAATGCTCAATAGGTATGATTTGAGCACTGAATTCAGCTTAATATAAAAGAACTAGATCTTTTGACTCCGGAAATATATTCAAACGAATCTAAGAGTGGTTGGGTAAGCAAAAGACTAAGATACATCTATGTCACATCTCAAGCAAGCCCGATTGAAAAAAGCCAAGCAATTAGTCTTTGAGATATCCAGCTTTATTAGTAAACAAGATGTGTATTAAGAAATTTGATTAACAAAAAAGAATAGGCATAGTAGCCACAATAAAAATTTAACTCACCTGGTCGATAAATCTAAGACATAAATCGACATGCATGCTTGGTTGAATTGATATTTGTTTATGGTAAAGAATTGAAAAAAACGTAGTTGCAATTATGTTTTCTTGAAGGACCTTCTGTCACTTCATGTTCCGACTGCTTTAAATCGTATTTTTTTTTAATTTTTAAATCTAAAACCACGCACAGAAATCCTCTGGAATAACTACTGACAACATAACTTTGACCAGAAACCCTTGTGTTCTTCTTGATTGGGTTCATTGGTGTAGTTATTTCCATTATTAGGAGATGCGTCTTCAAATTTGTCATGTGTTTGCGGCTGACTCTTTATAGGTTGGTTCGTCGTTGCCAATAGTTCACCATTACTACCACCCACACCGCCAGACATTGGTAAACCACTGTTGGTGCGCGAGTCTTGTTTGATTGGAGGCAATGGCCTGTTTACCAAATGTTGAAGCTTTTGTTGGTGTAATTGAGCTGCTGACAATTGCTGTTGAGATGGCTGTTGACCTGGCAATGATTGAACAGGTTGTCCTGAGCCCGAGGTACCAGCTGCACCCCCACCTGGAGCATTCAAGCCACCGAGAGGTTGCTGACCCAGAAGGTGATGTTGATGTTGCAGAGGACGAGGACGGCGCAGTTCACGGTGACGGCGGTCACGCTCATTTGGAGGGTTAGGGTGGCCATAACCATGCAAGTTCGGTTTCTTGTTGATAGCAGGGTCGTATCCTTTACCAGCATTAAGATGTAACCAATCGTAATCACCATCGCATGAAGAGCCCATGTCATCCAATACTGAAAGAAGCAACATGCGATACTCCTCATAGGCGGGTTCGGCATCAAAAGGTAAGCTACGAACCAGATCCAAATACTCCGCAAACTGCCGAGGGAACGATTCACAAAGAACCACAGCCCGAGTAGTGCGCTTCTTTTCTCCAATTTTTTCATACTTTTGTTTATTTGATGGTGCCTTAAGCCCCTGCCATGGCAATTGTCCACGTAAGAAGTAAAAAAAGACATGTCCAAGAGCTTCTAAGTCGTCACGACGCAGTTGCTCACGACCCATGTGAGTGTTGATTGACATATAACGGGCTGTACCGCTCAATGACTTTTTTTCGCGGTAGGGAATGTGCTGCTTAGTACGGGGATCACGATATTGTTTAGCCATACCAAAGTCAATCAAATGGACATTGTCTTCATCAGGAAATCCCTTACGGCCAATCAAAAAGTTATCAGGTTTGATATCACGGTAGATCAAGTCGTGGCGATGAACCTCTTCCACAAGACTAATCATTTGAACCGCGACCTGAACCACAGTTTTGACCGAAAAATGGCGTCCACACCACTCAAACAAATCCTCCAACGACGGTCCCAACAAGTCAATAACAAGAATGTTGTGCAAGCCTTCTTGTCCAAAATAGTAAGCATTAGGAATACCAGGAGTTCCCTGCAAATGCTTGTAAGTGCGATATTCATCACGTAACTGGGGGGCCTCCGTTTTCCTTGGCTCAAATTTGATTGCTACGGGAACGCCATTAATCATATTGGTTCCCTCAAAAATCACACCAAAAGATCCCTCTCCAATCTTTTTGCCAATCTTGTAGTGTAATCCCACAATCGAGCTATTCGCGTTTGTAGATCCATTTGTGGTACCCAGACTAGGTTGATGCGACGACGCTGCTGCTGCTGCCAACGCCGCAGTGTTGGAGCTGAGTTGTGCACGGTTAGACATTCTTTCGTACTGCCCGATCCTATTCCTTAAATTGCCGTGACCGTAGATATCCAATCAAATTTATTAAAACAGCGCAACTGAACTGCTTCAAGCGTAACAACTCAAATTCTAGCCACTTTTTTCTTTATCAACTGGCTAAAAAAGACTCGTAGTATAAATAGCACCTAATATTAGTATGCTGCAACTGGGAGGTAGGAATGACCTGAGTTGCTGTGTCCCTCGTGAGCCGGTGTTGATGATGGCGCTAGTTGTTGTTGTTGCGTTGAATTTGGAGCTTCACCTTTTTTTTTGCTTCGTCAGTTTTTTTGAATGATTTTGTAACGGCACACGAATAAGTTCGAGTTAGTGACAGACGATAATGTGAATAAGCATATAAATGCCATTAAAGCTAAAAATGCTCTAATACTTGGCATGTTAAATATAATGAAAATAACACAGTAAAAGATTATATAGTGCTCAACTGTTTCTTAAAAAAGAAGATTATGAAGCGCAATATGGTTGATTAATAGTCGATTGAAGGTGAAAAATGAGAGCATAGATAATATTTTGAGTGACTGAATTTATGAAGATATTAAGGATGAGAAACAGAATGAGGAACACCAAGAGATGATTTGAATTTACTAGGACTTGGATCCAAGTTATTAAATATACTTAATACAACAGGATATAATAATTAATTCTAATTAACTATGAATGAATGTGAACTTTTTGAACTTATACAAAAACAATACCTGAGAAGGTTTAAGGAATATAAAGATTAAAAATTAATTGATATTCTACTAGATTTTAGATATAAACTTGATGTCTGAGCGTACTTCTTAGTTTTATATTGTTCAATGCAGAGTCTAAATACATCAGTTCAAATCATTCACCTACATATCCTTTTTTTATAAATCATCATCTTGGTAAATCTTGAAAGAGTGTAGTACAAACAAAATCGTGAAGTCATACCACTCGAGTCTCATATTATTGATGTCTTGAATTATCAATTGCAGTTTATGCGTGTGATATTTGATTATTGTATTATGCTACTCATTTTTCAAACCTAAAGCAGATATTACAAACATTTGTACCTTTACGTATCTTTATGGCTTCTTAAGGCTTCGCCCATTTGTTTTTTGTTCTTTTTTATAAACGACCCTATCATGAAGAAAAGCTTAGTACTAACTAGATATGAAAAAAACCCAAAAAACTATCTTTACCTAAACAATTAGGCTTTAGTGTGAAAAGCTGATACTATCATTGCTTATCACCACAAAGGAAATGATTTTGAAGCTGTTATGGTTGAAGTTTTTTGGATTAGGTTATATACACAAGATTAGACTTCTAATTTTTTGTTATTTCATTTGGAACTAAACTCAAGGATTTAATGAGTTTTCCCAATTTAGTGATTAGTTTCAAATTAATTCGGTTCATGATATTTATAACTTGAACTCAATTGCTTTTTCAAAAGTTTCAAATAAAGGTTATTATTGATTTTGTTATAAAAAGTATTGCAGTCCAGTTAGCTCAACTTTGCCCTTTTACAGAAAAATCGCATAAAAGAGCATTTTTGAATAAATGAGCAAAATAGATAAAATATTATTTAGAATTCCAATTGCTTCATATTAGTTTGTAAGTTATATTAAATAATACATCAACCCTGAGAATATTATAAAAAAATACCCTGCTGCACACTGCGGTAATTTGTATCATAATAAATCACTTTAATACAATTTGTTAATTATTTTTATTAGTTGTTTCCCATATACACCTTACCCGTTATCGATTTTGGGAATATTACTTGTTTTGCGCTACTTGTCTCAATTTTAATTCTACCTTTTGATCCATCATCATTGAAATTTTAATATAAGTGCTATTGTTGCTAATCATATCGCACCATCTGGCCAAATTTGGATATATTTGACGCAAACTGCGCTTATCGCCTGTAATCTCTCGTACTCCAGCTTCATTATCAAATAAGTTTTCATAAATGGGGAAACTCAACATGATGTCTGCACCCAGAAGTTTATCACCCACAAAAAACCCGGTTCCATTTGCTATCAATTGTTTTTCCAAGTAACACATATTGTGACGCCACTCATGTATATAGTAGCCATTATTGAGGCCTTTAGTAACCAACTTTGTTAAGGTTTTGGTCCCTAATGGAGCTATGCTTTTGGCAACATTATTAATCAAGAGAGTCAAATTGAGATGCTGGAGAGTGGCTTCACTATAGTGAAGCCAGTAGTCCACTCGGAGCTGGTCTCGAGGCATCAGTGGAGTCAACTTGTGATTAAAATCATAATGCTGAAGCAAAAATTGCATTATCAATCCACTTTCTTGCAATTGCAATACATTCTCTCTGGGATTGGCAAATGTAATATCCAATACTGGAGCACGAGCTAGGATATGTGCATTTTCTAGACCAGGATACGCCCTCCAAGTAGTAGGGTGGCGTAGATAGGTTACAACCTCATATTCAAGTTCAAGAATGTCTAGAAGCCATAATATTCTGTGCGAACGTGACTGTTCCAACCTATTTGGTTAGCTATCCTTCCGACTTTTTTTTTGCACCCATTGTATAAAAACGACATACCAGTGCAACACGAATTTGTCCCGAGGGCTTACTGAAAGCTCTATAAATTTAGAACTATAGATACTAACCATTATGGTTTGTGAAGTGAAACAACGTGGTGCAAAGTGAGTAGAATTATGTATTTATACCCAACACCGTAGACTTCCTAAATAGGTAAACACGTATCGGGTGCAGGGGTTATTACTAAAAAGAGCAGTGATGAGAGATTGATGATAATGCTAGATTGTGGGCAAGATTTTAGAAACTGGGTTAATATACTATATGGATTACTAAGTCATAATTGTATTGCGAGGTGTAAAGATCTAAAATCATATATTCATGTTTTGCAGCTTCACAAAAGGATATGGTTTATCACAAACCAGACGAAGCAAACTTTGGCTCTTTCAGAATAGTTTGGCCCCATTGGTACAAATGAGGATAAAGCTCCTGAAGGCTATAACCAAGGTGAAATCGACTCTCAGTCGCTGTAGGGTTCTTAAACAAAAAGTCGTACAATGGGAAACTCAAAATAATGTCAGCCCCGGTGAGTTTACTTCCTACGAAGTAATTACTACCTTTCTCATGCTGTTGCTTCATTTCCTCTTCCAAAAACTCTAAATTCTTTTGTAATTCGGGGCCATAGTATTGGTCGTTCAAGACAGAGGTGACTTTTTTCACCATGGCAGCGAAGTCATGAGGAGAGTTTTCTTCAAGTTTAGCGTTTTGATAGAAAACAAGCAAAAGGAGAATAAGTGTACCCTCAGCATAATGTAAGTAGTAGTTTACTTTTTCAGCATCTGTGTCAGGAGCGAGCTTACCATTTTTGTCGAAATTGGCCAAAAGATATTGAAAAATATGCCCCGTTTCTGCAAGGACCAAACTCTTTCCATCCTTGTCGATAACTTCTACCACTGGGGATTTGCCCAAGGGATGCACTTTAGATAATTCAGCAGGTGCACGCATGTTTTTGTTACGTTCATACTTTACGATCTCATAGTCGATATCAAGTTCCCTGAGAAGCCAGTTGACACGCTCAGCACGGGATTTGTTAAGCCTAAATGTTAGAAGAGATTGTTGAAACTTATTAGTGAGTTACTTATTAGAATTAGTGGGCTATTGATAAAAAATAACGAGCTAACAAAATATTAAAGCCAGTTTTAATCAACAAACTCGATATAGCAGATTCTTATAGATCACATCCTTTAAACATACCAATGAAGTTTAACCGTAGTCATAGCTTATGAAGCGTAGCTCTATTTAATACGCCGTTTCCAATCTGATAGAAATTGCTACAATATATATAACGCACCATAGTCGTCCTAGTTATTTTCAGCACATATTTCAATTTGTAACCAGGCTTCTAGGCCGTTTTAGTTGCTTCAAAGAATGGTCTTATTATTAATCAAAGCTTTGAAATCTTTTAGATTGCTACTAAATAAAGGCTCACAATTTGGGATCAAACAGCTTAATCTTATTGTTTGCTTCAATAAACTCCATATCCTTTTGAATGTCTTGGCTCCATTGATTCAAATTAGGATAAAGCTTAGGTAAATCAATATTTTGGCTCAAGACCTCGCGCACCTGGGCCGGATCGCGGAATAAATTATCCCATACTGGAAAACTTAAAATAATGTCAGCAGCCGAAAGTTTGCTGCCGACAAAGTATTTACTTCCAGCTTCGTGTTGCCTCTTGATCTCACCCTCTAAAAAGTCCAAGTTTTTGCGCAATTCTACAGAGTAAAACTGACTGTTAATTTGTCCTACGATTAACCCAACCAAAAACCCAGTACCAAATGGTGCCTGCTTTTTTGCAAATGAGTTTACGAGAAGAGAAACAATCAAAGGCTGTATAGTACCCTCTGAATAGTGCAAGTAGTAGTCGACTTTCTCTGCATCATTTGCTGTTTCTGGGGTTAAAAGGCCCTTTTTATCGTAGTTTGTTACAAGGTAATTGAAAATATGACCAGTCTCAGCAAGAGTGTGTTTTTGGCCATCTTCACCCACAATGTCTACCAAAGGCGATTTTCCCAAAGGATGCACTTTAGTTAATTCCTTGGGTGCACGAAACTCTTTGGTGCGTTTGTACGCTTTCACTTCGTACTCGACTCCAAGTTTCTCAAGAAGCCAAACCACACGTTGCGAACGGGATTGATCAAGCCTGATAAGTTAGTATTCATAATGCACAAACAGAAGTGTTAGATAATAAAGTTACTGACCAGTGTAAAACGATAGAAGTAGACATGCCTCACAATTGAATGGGTGGAATAATAGAAGAAAGCAACTTTGTTGAAATCTACAAACAACCGATAAATACGTATATTTATATCAAAGTCACATGGCTTCTACAAAACAAATGGAGTTTCATTTACCGATAACTGCTATTCTATATAGCCGTATCGTTAGTGCTGCATCCAAAAAAGCCGTACCGGTAGGCCATAATAGGAAGGATTTGGAGTTAAACGAACAGGCTAAGCCTTATGATTATGCCAAGATTTACCTAGAGGTTTACTATTAGAGAACTTTAACTCCTCGGTACGAAATGACTACTTCCTTGGATAGTACTAATAAAATGATGACAGGCAAATCTTGCATTCACTATGGATCAAGGCCTACACCAGATCGATGAATCTTGAAGAGTGGGCAATAGGAATAAAAAAAAGTTTACAAAATTGATTGAATCAGAAGGTATAATATCAAGAGATATGCTGTGGAGTGCAACGTCTAAACTTAATACAACCTATTAGCTATACTGCCATGCTCCCCGAATTCCTTAAAGTATCTAAGTTTGCAGGAATTAGCAGTGGTTATCACATTCAGCGTTGCGGTATGGATGTAAGAGCTCATCTCATCTCCAATTTTTCACCATCAAGAGACATTATCTAGAAGATCCCATCGTAAGAAAGAGGATAAGTTATTGACAAATGCTGTTTGGAGAGCTGAAAACCATTAAATCCCTTGTTCTAGATGCGGGTCCCCTTCTCACACAATCCGCCACGGCTTTGCAAGTGCATGCGGAGGAGTTTTTTACGACACCTGGTGTACATGCAGAGCTTAAGGATGAGAGCGCCCGTCTGCAGTTGATATTGTGGGCCGATGCCTTGAAGGTAAGACAGCCAAAACAAGAATACGTTGACAAGGTGTCAGCATTTGCTAGGTTGACGGGTGACTATGCTGTTTTATCAGTCAATGATGTCCATATTATTGCTTTAGCGTATGAATTGGAGGTTGAGAGTAACGGGCCTAGTAAGTTGAGGCTGTTCCCAGGTGAGACCAAGGAGACTATCAATGAGAAGGAAAAGGAAATTACTGATAAAAATATTGTAAAGGTTGATGATAAAGAGGCTGACGATAAAGAGATTGATGATAAAGAGGTTGACGATAAAAAGGTCAATGATAAGAAAAAGGAAGAAGAGTTGAATACCCCTCTGAAAGAAGATAACTCTTCGATTTCTACTATAGAAGAAAAAAAAGAAGAAACTGTTACTGAATCAAATCCCGATGACGAATGGTTTACCCCATCTGAGTTTGCTAAAGCTAAAAAGTCATACACAAAACAACGTCCAAGAGGAGGACGCAGGCAACGGGAAAAACGTGAGGCCGAAATGCGTGGTGAATCTATTGTTCTGAAGAAGAAGGAGGAGTGGGAACGGAAAGAAAAGGAGAGAAAGGAGAAAGAAAGATTGGAACAGGAAAAATTAGAACAGAAGAATGAGGAAAACAAAACGGAAGAAGTCTCAAACCAAAAGCCACAATCAGATAATGAGAATACCCAGGAAAATTCTCTTACTGAGGAATTTGATGATGATGACGACGATGGAGAATGGATTACTCCCGAAAACTTGATTCAAGAAATGCTCAAAGATAGCAATGAACAATTTGAAACTTCTGCTGTTGCTGCAAACACTCCTCTTCTCGCTGTTGCACTCGCTACAGGCGATTTTGCATGCCAAAATGTTGCAATGCAAATTGGCCTTAACCTCATGAATGCTATGCTGGGAAAGCAAATTAAGCGTGTACGTAATTACATGTACCGTTGTCATGCCTGTTTCCGGTTAACACCTATCCCCAAGGACGGCACACCCAAGCATTTCTGTTCCAAATGTGGTGGTAATACTCTCTTGCGCTGCGCAGTATCAATTGACGCTATTACAGGAAAGATTACTCCCCATCTCAAGGCAAACTTCCAGTGGATCAAGCGTGGTGAGCGCTACACACTTCCATCCCCACTTAGTAAAAACCAGAAACGTCTTCAGGGAAATGCTGGGCACCAGCATAACAAGCAGAATCGTCACAAATCACTTCAACTGCCCCTAATTTTACGTGAAGATCAGCCTGAATATGCTCGTGCTATTAAGGACGATGAGTGGCTGCGTCGCCAAAATGAGAAAATGCTACAGGAATGGATAGGTGGAGGAAGTGCTGATAACTACGTGTCACCCTTTGGAACTGTCCAACAGGTTCGTGGTGTTAGGGTTGGAAAAGGTCGCTTTGCCAACTCTTCTCGGAAAAAGTAAGCATAACAAACATTAGGTATGGGATCAATATGGATTTCCGTATAGACAGGGGAAAAAAAGTCCGTAGCAGATTTAAAATCACAACCATAACTCTTTTTGACAGCTTCAAAACAACATATATAATAAACAGTATAAACGTATTGAGAAGACTATTCATTCACTTTAGAACCAAGGTATCGCCAACATCCTTTAAAACAAGCTATTTTCAATGTCTGGGGCAAGCCAAGCAGCTGCGTTGGCAGCTTTTAGGGCCACAGCCTCAGCACCAGGCAATGAGCAGTTGGCGAAAAATACCAAACAGACACTGAACAAGACTGATCTAAGATCGAGAGCAGCGGTTTCAGGCTCACGCGCAGCTAGTGGGAAACATGTGGTACAGAAAAAGACAACGAATCAATCGAAACCGGTGGTTCCGCCTATACGAACCAATGTCGAAGGTTCGAAATCAGCCTTGAAAACTCCTATAACTCCCAAATCTCGAATGGCAAATGGCTTAAGTAGTGGCAGTCAAGTAAGAGAACTGGAAATGTCTAAGAGCGGATCTGTTTCGGAAGAAAATCTGGCTACTGTAGCAAGCAGTGCAGCAGCTGGAGCTTTACGAGGCGTTGTTTCAGGAACTACGAGCCCATGTGTTTACAAATCACCTGCTTATACGCCTGTTAGTGCCAATGACTCCAAGAAAGCTAACGAAGGACAACCTCAATTGGTAGATCCGCTACAACAAATACCAGCAACGCCTACAAGCGCGGGAATGAAGTATAGCCCTTCTCAAAATTCCCTAACATCAAAAGAAATGATTTATAATGTTAAGCAATCTATTGAATCTAAAACTGTTAATAACTCTAACCAAAAGCGTCACAGTGCTTCTTACGATCCGGCGGAAATGATTCGGAATGTCCGCAATTCTATTCTTTTCAACACAAAAACCAACTCGCAACCTTCGGAGCTCTCTCAGAAGAACCATGCATTGTTGAATGGGCTACGTGCTAGCATAGACCTGAAGCGTATATCTACAGGTCCTATAAATGGTGTTACGAACTTGGGCCCCAATCCTGTACCGGTGATTTCGCCCCCATCTTTGCACGACTACAGTTTTCAAAATAATAAGAGTACTAGTAGCCTTGATCCCCCGCTATACTCCAGCTCATTTACATCTTTTGGATCTTCCATAGCGGAGTCTATTGGGTCTAGTGCTAGTTTTGATGTTCCATCTATTGTTGTGAGTCTGGGATCCCTTAAGTTGACCAATGGCCAAGTGGAGGGTGATATAGAAACAAATCGGAATCTTAAGAATGAATTAGAAAGAAGGAAATCAGATACTAGAGAATTGGGAAAGGCTTTGCGGAGAAGAGCTCTGGAAAATAGTGGACTGGAAATAGAACATCAAAGGAGATCGCTGGAAAATAGTGATCTTGAGCCAATACTGATACAAAAAAAACCAGAAACTAGGTGTACATTGTACGGAAACAATGTAAATGATACTGAGATATCTAATAATGATACTGAGATATCTAATAATGATATTGAGATATCTAATGATAATAATGGAATTCGTAAGGAGGATACATTAAATGTGGAATGTGATGGACAATATAAGAACTTGCCTTCAAGTAATCGAAACTCGTATCTGGGCGAGCCCAGCAACCGTGAAACAAAACCAATACATATTCCACGGTCTATTCAGGCATCTTCACGAACTTTTGGATCAAGTAGCGTGGAAAGCGTTCCTGCAATGCCAACAATAGCACAAAACATGAGGCTAAACAATCTCAAACAGACTGATGAACCAGTTAAACCTAAACCCAAACGAAAACCTCCCCCAGGGATTGATGCCTTTACATCTATGTACGATACAGGGTCTTCCAGAGACATGGATGACGAATCTTTTTGGTCCTGCTCGTCCTCAATTACTCCTCTGCTGATTAATGGCACTGGTGCCAGCTCATACTTTGCCGGTTGTGCCAATCGAGATCAACACTTTTCTAATAATGACATATTATCAACCATTAATATTGAGCCCATTGATGAATATGAGACCGAAACTGATACTGAGTCTTTTGAACAGGATCTTGATGATACTGAATTGACTATTTCATTAGGCAGTATTCAGGAAAGTGATACAAAGTTTCCACAGTTTCCCGGAATAAGTGATAAACACAAATCCGGCGATCACAAGCACATCTTTAAGAAAAGACACAAAGCAAAGGGAAACAGCCCTATTGTAATGGTATCGCTGGATACAGAAGCTGACGAGCCCCGAAAATCTTTTGAAGATCCTCCATTGAGACCTCTGTTGGATGTTTCATCCAGCTCTAGATCTATAGCGCCTTTGGTGAACATACAGAATAAGCCAGTCAAACTCAAAACTACCATGCGTGATGCTAATAATCGCAAGAAAAAGAAGCTAATTTTTAACGAAAACAAGCCATGGAAAAACCACAGCGAATTATCGTACATATCAGAGCAGGAGCGCAAGCGCTACGAAGGTATATGGGTGAGTAATAAGGGTGCATACAATAATTTTGTGGTCACCCAACTTGTGGGTGTGGATTACAACAAGCCTAATAACGATCTGTTTATATATGATGAAGAAATTCCCCTAAAAGCTGCTCGCCTTTCGTCAAATGCAACCCGGTTTGATCCAACAAATGTCAATGATCACGAAAAGTTGCATAATTTAGACTCTGCTGAAATTAACGAGTTGATACATGCAGTAGTTGTCAAAAGAATCTGGGAGAGAAGCAAATTACCAAGAGAAACATTAGAGAACATTTGGAACTTAGTAGATTTTAGAAAAGATGGTACATTAAACAAAGCTGAATTTTTAGTGGGTATGTGGCTTGTTGATCAGTGCTTGTATGGGAGAAAGTTGCCAAAAAAAGTGGATGATGTAGTATGGGACAAATTGCGTAGTATTGGCGTTAATGTGGTAATCAAGAAGAAAGGCAGACGTTAAGAAGAACATTATATTAAATAAGTTTTATAGAAACATAGACTTTTTGTACCATCTGAATTTGATCCTGCATTTTTTTCTCAGTTTACGACTTTGATATCTACTGCAAAACAATCACAAATTGTGCTATACAAACGCCATGAACCTTCTAGATATGCTATCCAATGACCCACCGTCAACCATATACTCTGATAATGTGATTGGGCTAACAAATGATATTGAAAGTGTTCCTCTGTTTGCAGACGAAGTTGAAGTTCCTGATAAAGGTGTATACTACTTGCCCACGATCCTTTCCAAAATACAGAAAGAACTTCTCGAGGTTGTATTGCAGTTGTTTAGCTCTCAGTTATTAAATGAGGTACAATCTAAAAGACTGAGGACAAGCATCGATAGCTTGTTGGATAGCACACCCAGTGCAAGTAGTTCATTTATGAGCTCTTATGAAAAGATTTCGTTACTATTCAATCAAATGCGAATAATAGATCGCCACCCTTCCCTTCTTGTGGATCATTTTATACCAAGGAAATTACTATTACTGGAGACTAATGACAAGCTCTCTAAACTTTCCGGAAAGTTTTTGATTTTTGATAAACTTGTGAATGAATTGCTGGATTATGGCCAATCTCTGTTTCAGCTAATTGTCGTAGCTCAAGATAACAAAGAGTTGGAATTAATTGAGGGCTTGGTTATTGGTAAAAATTTAAATTACACTAATTTGAGCAGTGCTAAGTTGTACGATGACAATCATAGTATTTCCAGCGATCAACCACAGGGATTATGCGTTTACTTGATTACATCACAACAATTATATAACAACTACATGTCATTAGTCTCTAGTAAAGCAGCCAACTCAAACTTTGACTTGATATTCTCATTCGATCCACACCTAGAAATATCAAGCCCTAGTATTGAACTCATACGGTCGGAAGAAAGTAATGTTCCAGTTTTCATCCCAGTTTCACTATTTTCAATAGAACACATTATACTGCAAATTCCTGAGCCACTAAACTCGTTTACATTTGTCAAAGATACGTCTAACCCTATGTTCAAGTGGAAATTAAAAGTTTTGAACGCTTTGGTTGTTAACCGGTTCCACCACTTCGATGGAAGCTTAGACCCTGCCACTTTTTTTCTTGATGCCTATGGAAGACATATGCAAAAACTTAAGAACTGTTTCAATGGCAATACACAAGAGGTAACCCAATTACTTCCATCGTACAACAAAAATCTTGTATTGCAATTTACGGACGACAAGTTAATCAAAAAAATTAAAACAGACTATGTCACTTATGATGACATGTTCCGTGATTTGCACCTTATAAACTATGTGGATTACAAGTCATATAAAGCTGCACTTGCAGAATTTTTAAATACTCGGGTTCTGCAATTAAAACACCAAATTCATCTCAAAAACAACAAAGAAATTCCTGAATTGAGACTCTTGGAGACACAGAGGCAAATTCAGTATGATATGGATAATGAAGCTATTGCGCAAAATTACAAAAGACTTCAAAGACTTAACGAAGATGCGGGATTTGCAGAGAAAAAGCTTTCGAGAGTAGATCAAGAATTACTCAAGCAACAGGAAATTAATCTGGAGGTTACTCAAAAACTTGAGTATTTGTTCAAAACCCAAGATAACTCAAGCGCCATTTTAGAAGAACAAGAAAACTCGCTATTTCAGCTTAGGCAGCAATGGGAAAATGTGTCTCTGGAGCTCGATAAACTAAACCAAGAAGGCGAATCGGCACGTCAACAGTACCAAACTTCGTCTTCCGAGGCTGCTCAATTATCTGTGAAGCTATCTAAGCTAAAACAGCAAAATTCACAACTAGAACACAAACTCAGTACTCCTGGCCTCCTGTCATTGCCTTCACTAATTAAACGAGATGCCTTGATCTCCTACGAAACAGACTTAAAGAGAATTAAGCGTAATAACGACTTTTTAACTTCACTTTTTAAAGAGCGTCTAGAGAAAGTTTCAAAAGCACGCCATATCATAATGGATGCGACACTTAGCGGCTCCTCTACCAGACCAAGTAACAGAATAAGCAGGGCTTCTACACCTCACTAAGCTTATCAAAAAAGTGGTTTCATTTAAAAGATACCCGGGGTTGGTCTTAATATTTATGGTTTTGAATGTAGCGGTTGAGGCTAGACTTTTTTTTCTGTTAAAATGTCGTACCAGTGATTGCTAACGGAAATATCTACCATTGTACAACTAGATATTGAACAGCGCAGCTATTGCTTAACAAAATATGCTCAAAAGCGACGGAGGTTTTTGGGGCCTGTCGGCTCCCAAAGATATGGTGGAATTCATTAAGTGGATTCGCTATGGAACTGGAACTTCAGTCAATTTAGCAAGACACTGGATCAAGAAAGCCTACTTCACAAGTGAGCGAGGCCCGTGGAACTACTTAGCTTTATTCAGAGACTTGTTCATTATATATATGGTTCTCAAAAGATTGATGCGTGTTTATATAACTATACGAGGCCGTGGTATTGCTCGGACTATTAGTGAAGTGATTACAGCAGTGAACAAAAAGATGTTCAGTTTATTTTTATCATTACCATTTGTAAGTGGTAAAGTAGATCAACAAGTCCTGGAGGCGATCGAGCTGATGGAGAAGGACATAATCAAGAATGATGATGAATTATTGCAATTTAGCACTGTACCTGAACATGGATTGCTGCCTGAAATTATTGATGGTGAACTTGATAAGCTTCAGCAATTGAAACACACGAATTGGAAAGATGGAAGAGTTAGTGGTGCAGTATATCATGGTGGGGATGACTTGATTGAGCTACAGTCACAAGCGTATCACAAATATGCAGTTGCTAACCAGCTTCACCCTGATGTGTTCCCCGGAGTTCGCAAAATGGAGGCAGAAGTTGTGGCTATGGTCTCTAGCATCTTCAATGCGCCTGAACTGTGTGGGTCTTCAACGTCCGGAGGAACTGAATCATTACTTTTGGCAGGATTAGCGGCTCGTGAGTATGGAAAACGCTATAAGGGAATTACCAAGCCGGAGATTATCGCACCAGTAACTATACATGCGGGAATTGAAAAGGCTAGCTACTATTTTGGTATAACTCTTCATAAAGTTGATTTAGACCCTAAAACCTACCAAGTTGATATTTCAAAAGTGAAGCGTTTAATTAACTCCAACACTGTTTTGTTAGTCGGATCAGCCCCTAATTATCCTCACGGTATTATTGACGATATTGAATCTTTATCAATGCTAGGGCTCAAATATGATATTCCAGTTCACGTCGATGCTTGCTTGGGTTCATTTATTGTTTCGTTTTTGGAAAAATCAAAAGTCCATGGAAACCGCCGTATTCCGTTGTTTGATTTCAGGCTTCCAGGAGTTACATCCATTTCATGCGATACCCACAAGTATGGATTTGCACCCAAGGGTTCATCTATTATAATGTACCGGAATCGTAAACTTCGCGAATGCCAATATTACATCCTGAGTGATTGGACTGGTGGAATGTATGGCTCACCCACCTTGGCCGGCTCAAGGCCTGGTGCGCTAATGGTGGGCTGTTGGACTACATTAATTAATATTGGCCAAGAAGGTTATACAAAATCTTGCTTCGAAATTGTTAGTGCCATGCTCAAAACTAAACAGGCTATTGCTACCCATCCAGTATTAAGTGAACACTTGGAAGTTCTTGGAGACCCGATTGGTCCTGTTATTTCGTTCAAGGTAAAATCTACTAATAGCCTTAATGTCTATGAACTTGGTGACTTGTTAACCGCAAAGGGCTGGCACTTTGCTAGTTTGCAAAACCCGGCTGCTCTTCATTTTGCTTTTACCAAGTTATCTGTTCCTATAGTAGATGAATTGATTAGAGATTTGATTGAGTCAACACTTTTTTTGATTGAAAATGGCTCTGGAGATAAACCTAGCAATACTGCCTCATTGTATGGTGTAGCAGGCAGTGTGAAGACTGTTGGCGTAGCAGACCGTTTGATTGTGGGATTTTTAGATGCTCTTTACAAGGTATAAATTAACTTTTGTATTTATTTAGTAACCAGTTGTGGCTGAATTAAAGTGCATAAAGGCAGTTTAAATGACGATATATATACATATATACATATTAATAAATAAATAAATGAGCTCAACCAGAATTAGTTTAATTGTACTAATTAACTATAAAAATATGAGCAAATCAAGATATTTATAAGACACTTGTGGGATCATCATTTTTCTTATCAGTTGGTAGCGCCTGCAGGATCATAGTAGACTAGCGCAAGTTTGATCGCCTTTGGCTGGTATACAATTAACTGAAACCCTTTATCATCAAAATAATTCTGTTGATGGGTAATTGTGGGGTTTTCTCCTCTATATCGAGCTGCTTTAGCACTGTTTCTTTCATAGGCTGGTTTTTTGCGCAATTACCTCAAATATGGACCAACTATGAGACAAAATCTGCAGATGGCATATCACCTATGTTTCTCTTGCTTTGGTTGACCGGAGACTTATTGAGTTTTGCAAGCTGTTTAACGAGTGATATAGTGCTATCGTTTCAGATTTATTTGAGTGTATTTTTCTTATTTAACGATATCACTTTATGTGTTCAATACTACTACTACACAAGCGCGTATCCTGGAAAACACCCCCCTAGCCCAAAGTTGCCTTCGTTAAATACTAACACAATAGCTGGAGAATCTATAGCAAAAAAACCAATACTGATATACGCAACGACTAGTAACGCTAGTAGACGGCATCACGATGTAATAGGCTCTCTGGCGAATATGACACATGATAATCTTATAGATATGAGTAGCCTGTTAAATGCGGGTGATCTATCGAGTGAAGGTAATCTGCTATGTATGAGTGATCTGTTGAATGTAGGTAGTCTGCAACATGCGAATGGCTTATTAAATAAAAGTGATCTGTCGGTTGATAGAAATTTGCTGAACATAACCAACTTCCTAGATATGGGGATCCAACCCAATGTGAACAAGTCGCTGAACGAAAACAGTTTATCAAATTCAGATTATCCTTTAAATGCAAACAACCTGCTAGACATAAACAAAAAAAGCTCAAAAGAAGTAAAAAGACAGAAAGTAGTGATTTCTGCTGTACTTGGTGCTATTTTGCATTTGCCTTCTGCTTCTGCGCTCGTTATAACAACCGAAAATTCTACCCCAGACACACAGACGCTGAATGTTAGCACATTTCTCGCCTGGGGGTGTACTTGCGTCTATATTAGCTCTCGATGTCCCCAGTTATACAAAAATTATAAGAGAAAGTCGGTTGAAGGAATCACACCATTGTTATTTGGGGCTGCACTATTTGGAAATTTGTCCTACACTCTTCTGATACTCACCAGCTGTTCTTTCATTGTTGGAGAATCACGTTCGCTCTTCCTAATGAAGGAATTACCATATATGCTTGGTAGTTCGGGTACAATAGTATTTGATCTTATTTACTTCTATCAGCGAGAGATATATAAGAGGCGAAATTATCTAAATGCTCATTTAGTGTTGCATTCTTGGGATCAAGACACCTGCTTGCCTTGACCTTGGTTGGTTTGAATTGCAACTCTTTATGTTCACGTGATAATTTCGGGTTAATAAATCAAAAATTTTCCAGACTGAACAGTTGCAACTGGTATAGTAGTAAATGAATTATATAAGAGCATATACACTTCGTCGAGGTTTGAAGGGTCTATGTTGTCACCGCCTGTTTTCCACTGGTGCGGATACGTACTCAGATAGTGGACAATATGTTGCAGCAATAAGAAAACTGCCTTTTACAGGAAAACAGCATGCTATCGAAAGCGATTTTATAAAATTACCGCTTGATACATATCCCAATCCTTTGTTTAAGATGTCAAAGGGTGAGATATTAAAATTGAAAAAGCATGAGCTCTTGTACTTGATCAAAATACCAAGCAGGAACTCGTCAGAGGAAGACCAATATTGTTACCACGTTATAGATATTCTGAATGAAAAGATCTTGAGTGATCCTGCACTAGTAAATTGTTTGGTAATGAATATGCCAAACAAATCACAGCGTGATTTGGTTATTTCTTCTTTGCGCCAAGCTTTTGAAGGGAATAGAGTTAAACTGTCAATTCTTGAATTTATTGTGAACCCCATTTCCGATGAAGCTAGAATTCAGTTCAATTCAAACATCAATATTATTCTCAGGTTTAAAAATAGAACTGGTCATGAGAATGGAAAAACACTACTTAATTATTTGAGAACGTTGACGTTGACGAATACATACAACCCTAGACCATTTTTTCTTTCTGATAAACAGTTTAACAAAATATTGAAAATGGTTCCAACTTCAAAACGGCATGAGTTGTACCTGTACTTTTTTAATATAAATATCCAAACATACAAGAACTCACTTATGGACTCCTTGAAAGCCGACTTGCGTTTGGGTTCAGAAAGTGATCAGTTTATTGTGCGCACTGGGTGGATAGATGTTAAATGGCATCAAACTTTGGTTACATCTTTTTCTGACTTCGAAATAAAGAAAATGCTTGCTTTTCTTACTTTTGAAGACTTTCGAGTGTTTACTATGAAATTCATTGACAAAAATGATGTTCTGAATGCAAACCTATATCTCAGTCTTTTGGTATCCAAATTTGAGACTAAATACTCGGATTTAGAAAATGAAGAGTTCAAATGTTTCACCAAATCTTCAATAGATGATGATGTTCAAGTAATTTGTCAAGTTTTATCTCACCACGCTATGACCTTTAAAGGGCCTGAAAACTGCGTTGATATTTTAAAGCATATGAATAAAAACCGATTAATTGTGAGGTTTGACACATTACTACAGATTATGAGATCACTAAGGATACAACAGCGCTTTCAAGAGGCTTTGTTAATTGTAAACCATATTGACTTGGATGATACCACACCCAGCGAGCGAGTGCACTTGATTGAAAATATTTTGCTATTGATTAAAAGCAGGTTTCCTGCGTCACCCAAAGTTCTTATCGGCTATACTGCTGCTATGTTTAATGGAACTGGCAAAGAAAATCATGGATTATATTTACTTAATGAATTACACTTGTTGGGTTTGTCGCATGGCTCTGGAAAATTAGCCAAACTAGAAAATTTTGAGATCGATATTCAAAAAGCTCTGGTTGATAAACGTTTAACAGGATTCAATTTCACTGCAAATACTCTTGCCAATGTGTATGAGCTGGTGTTTGAAACTCTTGAGAATGACTTGTCACCCACCATGATATTAGAATTGTACCAGCGGTATATTGGAATAGCAAAAAAATGCAAGAAAGACATAATAGCCGGTAAACCCCTGATCTGGGGACCTTTTACAACCAATTCAATTAATGACAGCGTTATAAAAAATTTTATTGTTCACCTATTGAAGAAGGGCCGCAATAGGGATGGTATTGAAATTCATGAATCTCGAGAGCGTTACGAAGTGGCTAAGAAAATCATGATTGATTTCGAACTGAATTTTCAGCTCCAAGGACATAAAAGAACTAGCTTGGTTGTTGACTTACTCATTCGCGCCAGTTTAGTTATCCATCATGATTACCTGTTTGCAGTATGGCTAATGAAAGTTTGTCGAGATGCGCGAATGCCTCCGTCATTTTTTCATCTCCAGCCATTTATAATCTACCATTATTCAAGGAAAGAACATCACCTCGCCAAGCTATGGTATGATGTTCTAGTATCAAATGCAGTCAAGTCCACTGCACCTCAAGCGAAGGAAATCTTTCGAATCGCTCGAGAACTCGACTGGGATGTTAATGGATTTGCATACCGCAAGCTAAACATTCATAAGAACTACAAAGCAAAAGAAGAATTAGCTAAAATTAGAGACAATCCTTTCAGATTTTCAGGCTCTCTATACACCACTGAAGATCTTACTGATGACATTACCAATGAATTAGTGGCCGGGGAAGAACCTATGAACTCCCACAGTTTTAACGGCAAGCTTACATCAGCTTTGTACGAGGCTGGAAGAAACAAAAAGGCTTTACAAGGTATGTCTTAGAATAAAGACAACTAATATCATTTGGTATGAAACCCATCAAAGAAACATAAATAGTTGCAAAAAGCAGAATATATATATTGATGATGTTTACAAATTATCCGTTTTAGGAAAACTGATATCAATGAAAAAAACTACTGAAGCATAACTAAAATGGACCATAGTGAATATTGATGGATTGACGGAGTACTACGTTTCGCAAATTCCCTGAATTGACGGGCTCTTTTAATTATAGGAAATTATACACTGCGCATCTTTCTAAAAAGTCACTTACAAGCTACTAGCATAGCAATTAAGTAAGAAATGAATTGGGATGATAATCCTAACAACATCATCGCGAATACATCAAAATTGAACAATAAACCTTTGGATAGTATTAATGGTGACAGAACCATAGCTATGAATGATATACAAACGCCTTCTAGAACAATAGCCAGAATTGCAACGGAAGAGGTGTTGGGAATGGATACTAGTCTTGAAGAGAGTATAACTGGTAGCAGAACAAAGGAACGTGACTTCGATAGCATCACAGGGAATGTGACTAGAACTTTAGAGGAACTAAACAAAATCTACAATGTAATTGGCTACTCGGCGGCAGAGTCGTCATCCAAAAAGTCGGAGCTTTTCCTGGTGATTGACGAAACTATCTCTAACTTCACATCAAATCTTCAGCGGGAAAAAGATAATATTGAGAACGAATGCGAGTGGATGAGACAGCAGATTCGCATTATTCTTGTAGTTTCAAACGATATGAATGGTGAGAAGGCGTTGCTGAAGCTACAGCGCGGCCTCGTATTTAACAACAGGCTGCTTTACGAGGAAGGTTATAAGGAAAATGTATTTAATGAGCTCGCCAAAATTCAACAGAGAAAGCAAAGTTTTTTTACTAGCTCGCCATTCAATGCCAACGAGGTGAACAATCATTCAGATGGGACCTTTAGGAACCAGTACGACAACATGGTCAAGAAAGTCCCTCATTTATCATTAATTCAGATAAAAGTAAAACTAAACACTATTTTCCTTGATGTTCTCAAGTTTTTCATTTCTGTTTTCAAAAAATTTACTGATTTAAGCATAGACTACCTTGAAAATCGTGAATGCGTTGGTGACTGGTTCTCGACAGATGCGAATGTTAAGGTGCTCAGTCTTTTGCCCTCTAAAAGTGAAGCTGAGAAGCACAGGGCTCTTATATCTGACTTTGAGGAAACATTGAATCAATTTGATCTCCACCAACAAGAGCAAAAGTCTAATGGTTCCCCGTCTAATAACAGTGAAAACAGCTCAAATTATGCATTCATTGTTTCAAGTCCCCGGAAGTTGAAACCAAACTTTCAAATACCCATTACAAAGGCCAAACCTCTGGGTAAGCTCGATAAAGTTTTGTGTAACTTACGAGACTTAAACTATGAAATTATTCGCGTTGTACGTACTCTCAAACTTACCAAAATTTCTCCTGATATACTATTGTCTATTCAACAAGAAGCAGAACTTTGTTGTGAAGAGTTAAATATCAGAATTAAGAAAGTTCATGACACAATTTCTGAATGTTTGCATCTCATAAGTCTAATGCAATTATCGAATGATGAAATAGTTGCCATTCAAAAAGATTATGAGTCCCCTAACAACACCGATACTTCCTTTGCAGAAGGATATTTTGATAAGGATACTTTGGAGTTTATTCAAAAACAACCAAAGCAATTTGGCTTAAATAATGATCACCTTAAGTTTCTCACACATTTTGCTCATTTATTGGAACAAAGACGAGGAGCCATGCAAAAACAATGGGATTACTACTTGTGCGCCTGCAAAAAATTGTGGGATAAATTAAACGAGAGCGCTAGTTATATTGAAATGTTTTTGAACGCTAATAGTTCATTAACAGATATTTCTTTGTTGAATTTCAAAATGGAACTTAATAAATTATACATCAAGAGGTCCGAATACATTGAGAGCTTTATTGCTGCCGCTAGAGCAGACATCGAAAAGTTGTGGAGCAGGTTGCTATACTCACTGGATGAGATATCAAGTTTCAAATACTACAACTACGATGCAAAAAACGATACTACTGACAAAGAATTGGTTTTGTCGGAGCATGAATATGAATTGGAAACACTTCAACAGGAGTTCAAATCTAAAGAAAGCATATTGATGCTGTATGATCAATTCAATAATTTGATCAAAGACCAAATATTCTTGAAAGAATCATCTAAAGATTCGTCAAGGTTATTAAGCAAAAATTCATGCAAGATTTTACTCAATGAAGAAAAGATTAGAAAAAGAATCACCAGAAATATGCCCAAATTATTACAAGTAATGAAACAAGAAACAATTAAGTATAATGATGAAGCTTTAAGTAGTGGAAGAAAACAATTGCTAATACAGGGCGAAGACTTTTACGAGAAAATATTAGCATTAGAAACCAAACACTTTCCTCAAGTCAATAATAGAATAATAAGGAAACAAACAACATTGATAAACTCTCCTACAAAGGGGAACACAAGACTTGCAAAAAAATCACCGTCAAAGGCTACTAGATCTCCAACATCAATGTCAGCAAAATGCCGTGGCTCCATAAAATCGACTACGGGCACATCTGCTAGATTTTCGCCTGTGGGTAAAATTACAAATAATGCAAACCACATTAATAAGAGACCAGTTCTTGTACGACGCACAACAAAACCCGAAAGGATAATTAGCTCATCTTCAAAACGATTATACTCAGTCAACTCAAGTGCTGGAAGTTTATCTTCATCGACTACAAGCTTGGAAAGTCCAATACTTTATTCAAGGGCAACCAGCCCTGTCATTTTAAAAACAAATAATACGATGTTGCAGCCTTTGAACTTTAATATATTGAAACTGCCGGAATATCATGAAGAAACATTTATTGATACTATTCCACAATCCTCTAATAGCTCAAAACTTTCCCCATTGAAACTCAGTAATACGTATGGAAATAATTCTTTGCTGGCAAATAAGTTAAGTTTCTCATCCAATAGATACGTTGACCAAATGGCAACTGAGAAGGAAAATCGCTACCCAGTGGAATTTTCTCCTATTAAGACTAATCATGGTAAGATAGATAGTTCCACGGGGTTTCATGATTCTCCTACCTCTTCTGGTCAACGAATGAGTATATTAACATGTGACAGCTCAACATTAATTGGTGATGACTACCAGACTTGGCGTAGTGAGAAAATCAAACAATTGAACAGTCCTTAGCTCACTGCATATCGGTAGCGTATATATTGTATCATTTAGAGATTACAAAAACAATTAATGATTTGATTACTAGAAGTCTTCACCTATATATTACAAATGGCTTTTAACGAATGAAGACTTAAATAGCAAAATCCCTTTAGTGAAGCTCATACTTAGAACTATTCAAACACACACTAAAAAGAAACAAAAGCCTAAATGACTATTATTTCCTCTAACTAGGTATTTGCGTTGGATGACTTTATCGGAAGCGACGCGAAATCTTCTTCAGTTTGATCAACAACAGATGAATGATTTGTAGTATTTAACAAGGTAGTATCAGTTTGATCGGTTTTGAAGTTTTTGATATTTGTCTTCTCCTCGCTATCAACATCATCTTCATCGTCATCGTCATCGTCATCGTCATCGTCATCGTCATCGTCATCGTCATCATCGTCATCATCGTCGTCATCGTCGTCATCGTCATCATCGTCGTCGTCATCGTCAATAACAACGGCTTCATCATTATCACCTACATCTTCAGTATTATCTTCTTCTTCCTCATTTTCTGGGTAGCCACCCAATCTGAGAACGATTTTATTGACAATTTCATTCCAGTCCATCATTCCTCCCATGCCAATATCACCATAACTTCCCACAACTTTTTCTACTGGTTTTAAAACCTCAATCCAAGGCATTTCTTCGGCAATTAATCTCAACTGTCTCTTTGTTGTTATAGTATTATATGAATTGCTGACCATGGAAGGTGCTAATAAAATGGGGTAAGCTGTATTCCAAGCTCTAATAACATTGGTAAGCAAATTATCACACAATCCCAACGCTATTTTCGATAATGTATTGGCGGTCAAGGGGCATACAATCAAGATATCAGCCCAACGGCGTAATTCAATATGTAAAACAGGATCCAGTCTTGTCCTCCATGTATTCCATTCATCAGAGTCTCTCCACACACGAACTTTTTTGACGCTTTCAAGGTGGGTCAACGTTTCTTGCAGTATAAAGTGGACGCTGGAATCAGTTAAAATTAGTTGTATGGAAGTTTTCGCTGGGGTGTAGATCTCAAACAACTTGTTTATAATAAGCTTGATTTTGACCGTGGACAACGCTCCACAAACGCCAAGTAAAATATGAATTTTCCCATCGTCTTGAGGTAATCTAGGGTCAATGTTGGAGTTTTGCTCGCTATTGCTATGAGACGCAGTTCCTGCGCTAGATAAATTAGAAGAAGTGATTCCCACTCTGGTAGATCCCAGGTTAACTAAAGTTGGAGATTTAACCCGTGTAGTCTCCGGAATTGCAACATGAACGCTCAGAGACAGCTTTAAATTTTCGGCCAGGTCTGTCGCACCAGCGGTTGCTGAACTTGCAAGTGAGGGTACCAACAGAGCCAAAGTAGCTGCGGGATTATCTGTATTAGACAACGACCCACTTCTTGACCTGATTTTCGCTTTAACAGCTTCATCAACATAGAAGTGTGCATGAACCAGTGGGGCTTTGTGGTGTACACTATTAGCAGGAGGCTTATTAATATAATCCACACTTGTATTCGAGCCGCTACTGGCATTGGAAACCGCAGGTGTTATCTGAAAAAACCCTACGTGCTCCTGAGGAGCACCCTGCTCTCCCTCAGCAAGCTTTTTCTCCTTTAAAAGAGCCCCTCCTGCCGGAATGGTCTCACGTACTGGCGTAGAACATCCAAGATCCGCACCAGGCACAACTGTTCTCACCATCCGTGACGAGCTGTTATTAAGAATAGGCGGTGGCGATGGACAGCGTAGATTAGACATAGCTAATACTGATGGTGGTATATCACCTTGTGCCGCTAGTGACGGCTCTTCTCTATCCTGAGGCTCTATTTCGCTACCCATTCTTCTGACAACCTGACAAAACGCTCAAAGATTCCAGCAAGTGCAATAGTCCCAAAAATATCTAACCGTAATTCACGTCAAATTTCTCTATCTAGCTTTTTAGGTCTCAACAACTGAGGACTTGCACAGGGAGCAAGCCTATGCTGACTCTTGATTTTAAAACAGGGGCAAAAATTTTATGATACTGCATATTACTATCGCTGGTGTAAATAAACGTTTTGGGTGCAAAAAGTGAGGAAAGATAAATAAATTGATAGTAAAGCGACCCTAGGGATAGCAACAAAGGTTCCTAAACAGCCATGTGTTTCGACATAAATTCCTGGTGTAGGTTTAACTAGGGATTTTGTGCTTTGAAAAAAATAGTGACGTATTTATTGTTTTGACTGAAAGTTGTGTTTTTAAAGGGTATAAACAGAGTTCTATATGTTGTTTGGTTGTATATTCAGTTTTATAGGGTTGTTGACAAGTAATGCCAAATTTAGTTAAAATTTTGAGATATTAATAATTAATTAGTAACTTAATGCTTAATTCGTGTTGATAACGTGTATTTGACTTTTAGCTTAATTGATATATGTATTTAGTTGATTTCATTGATATACGGCTCAATAGACACCATTTGAATAATATTCATTGAATTGTCGATTCAAAAATCAATTTATGTTCCCAGACTAGCCCTCTTCATCATCATTGCTAAGGCTTTGTTTTCCGGTTGGGACTTTTTTAGCTTCTTCTGCATCTGTCTTCATGTTCAAAGGCGTAGAAACCACAGATTTTCGATTAGTTGGTGTGTTATATCCCGATGTTGGTCTGGGTCTCAGGTCCACAGAATTGAGTGGATTTGGCATCATCAGAGTTAGTAGCATACCATGCATGCCAGGGTAATACAGATACACATAATTAAGGTGTTGTGCTGGATAAAATGGCGAGTGTCCGTGAGCAGAAGCGTGTCTTTGGACATTGCTATAGTACGCTTTATTTTGGTAAGGGTTTTGATCTGCTCCCATGTAATTCATGTTGGTGTACAGTAAATTGTGAGTTTCAGGATTACAGTTGGAATTAGCACCATTACTAACACCAGCACCGTCAACAAAGCTGTTGACTGCTCCTCTTCCGGAAACATTTCCGCCATTAAAACCCATTTGTGGGGGCTGGTACTGTGAATTTGCATTGGAATATGGCCAAGATGGCCATTGCGGAGCATACAATTGCTGTAAAACATATTTGTTGAATTCTGGGAACTTATCGTACCGTACTGTAAGTGAACGACCTTCAAATTCGGTACTATCAAACATTGAAATAAGTGCTTCTGAAGACTTCTGGTCATTAGTGGTCACAATCGCAAATCCTTTGCTTTTTGCCATCATTGCTTGTGGCATATATTGTGTTGCTGACGAGCCAGTGATGGAATCATATTGACGTCCATACTTTTCTTCCCCATCACGATATGATCCTCCGTTTCCTCTCACACCATTTCCTAAATTGCCGCTGGAAATCCCATTGCTACTCACACCAAGCATTGAAGAGAATTGCATGGGAATTTCTACCCGCAATATTGATATTGTATTATTTGGGTCAATTATACTAGCCCTCAGCACTAAAAAGTTTTTAAGTGCCATCCATGTTGATGTATAAGGTATGTTACCAACAAACAAACGTCTAGGGTTAACCTTGATATAGTCATCATCTTCCTCATTTCGAACTACTATAAATGAGTCTTCTTTTCCCTGTAGGGAATCTTCATCGGGGTCCGAACTATTTGTTTCTGGCATGTTGTTCGGAGGCAGTCCCAGGTTATGAGATTTCAAGTTTGACTTACCGAGAGTAAAATGCAGGGTAGATGAGTCTTTGGCTGATTTCTTAGCCGAAGCTTTGGCTGAATCATTGGTTGAGCTTTTGGCTGGTTCATCGGCTGAATCTTTACTTGAATCGTAAGTAGATGCACTATTCGATTTTGTAGCTATATCACCGGTGACTGAATCAATATGCTTGGAATTCGGAGGTGTCAGACCGCTAATTGATGCAGGCTTACGTCCAAGAACTCTATTTAAAGGTCCACGCTTATGCGAATATCGTGGGGTCTGAACTGCTCCATATTGAGAGATCGAGAGCGCCATATTATCTCCTGGGTAAAAACACTGCTGTCCAGGTATACCCATTTGTGGGCCATGATATATATAATCAAAAGATGGCTGTGCACCAACTCGCGAGCCAGAAACAGGTGCAGCCAACCCCCTAGTAGTGGAAGGAATTGAAAAAGAATGAGAAGAAGGTGCTGGTCCCGATTTGGAGTGCGCGCCATCATACATCATTGGTGCATCTGTACCTGCAACGCAGCCTTGATTCCCTAAATGAGAAGAATGGGCACCTGAAAAGCCATCTTGTGGAGGCTGCTTTCTGTAATGAAGTCTTGGGGGTATAGAAATGTATGGATTGTAAAACCTAGGTACACACTTGAACTGCATGTCCATACGCATACGAATGCCTGCAGGGCTAACATCTTGAGACGGAGTAACTAATCTAGCATCAATAATTTTACCCATCCATTCGTAACCATCAAAGCTTTCCAAAAGGCCCATAGTAAGATTCCACTGCTGAACCTCCAAGGTAGCACAAATAGCATGTTCTTTTCTGGAGAAGCTTTCATCCAGCCCAATAGAAGGGCTCTCGGTATCGTTCGTCTTGTCGCCTTCATCAGACGAGGACCCCAGGCTAGATGTAAGATCCAGATCATCAGGGTAGGCTTCGTCTTCTTCAGTGCGTCTGGAAAGGTACAAAATGAAATACTTGGGATCTAGGTTCTCAAAATTTGTCACAATAATGGAGTCAATGAGCTCTTGGAGCTTAGCTTTGGTAATACCCAGAGACAAATTGTAAAGCCGAATATAGTATGGGTAATGGTGCTGGTTAAGCAGACCCATGCACGCACGCTCGGTGCAGCAACTAGCAGGAATAAAAGGGTTTGCATTTGCATTAAAAGTCTTGGTCTGTCCTGTTTGAGATAAAGCTACTCGTGGCAGGTCTTCAAACAGTTTAGCAGGATGAGACTCGGACTGAACATCATCGGTAAGCTTCATTATATGGCTTATGAAGGTTAAAGGTTTTTACCGGGTGATATATAAATGAATATATATCTATCGTCCGTCAAAATATCTCACCAAACGTCGTTCTTTCCGTTTGGACATAGAATCTCTTACGTTGGCTGAAAGTCCATGTATATATGCTACATATTGGAAAATGTAATAAAATAGAATTTATTGTCACACCCGAGGGGGAGACAATCGGAAACCTTATCCCAGTAGAGACGACAACCGCTGTGCCACAAAATAACGTATTATTCTTGTAAAAGGCTATTGAGGCGAGGCTGGTACTTCGTTGTTACAGAACTAAGCACAAAAAGTGGTATGGGCGTAAAAGGAGTATTCACCCGACTTTAAAGTCAATTCCTTATTCTAATCCATATTGGCTGTGTATCCGGTAGGACTGGGTATAAAAGAGATAAGTTTATACAGCGACTTTAATGGGTGTGTTTCCTGAAACCCCCTATACCGAAAATAGATGCCGTTAATTAAGTTGTTGATAATAGTGAAGTTGATGATGTGTGAATAGAAAGATGAGCGTGGCTATAAATCTAATTATTTACAAATAGAAAGACGTTCTTTAAAATTAGTTTTTGATAAAGACATGTATATAAAAGTGAATTGGTTACCTATATTGCTTTGTGAATTATTGTTCAACATTTACCTGTGTATCACTTGACAACATGGATTAAAAATGTCGTGCTGAATATCGCTTTAAAAAAACGATTAACCATTAATTGCCGCCACGCATCACAAAATAAGGGTCTTTTGATACGCGATACCACACATTGCTTAATGGACCGTAATAGCGCATCTTCTTCTAATTGAATTGGGATATTTGTGGCGGATTGTTAGTATTTACGGAGCGCAACGTCCCATTTTAACTTTAAAGCAACATCATATATTCTGACCTCTTGAAAAAATTCACTAGTAGCTGCGATAAAATCCGCCTCTAAACTATCCATGCCCAGCCAATCACAAATAAAGGCGAATACTGAACGCAGCCTGATACGCTGCGACGCCTAGCAGAGATGCTCTAGACTCTAACATAAAATCTCGTTACCGTGAAACAACACTACCGAGAAAAAAATATTTTCAAGTAATATGCCACTATTAGTTAAAACTACTGGAGGGTTCTCGCTGTTTGAATAAAATCATTCCTATCAACTATTAATATCAGAAATATTGGTTACTATTTTTTAAGTGGAGAGACCACCTGGAATATTCACGATCTTCAGAGGGAAAGTGTATAGTAAAAACATCAGCTCAACAATACTTAAATATACATTTGATAATTTCCAGTACTATACCTTTTATAGCCAATATCTTTCAATAATGTAATGAAACACTGCGGCATTCTACTCTCCATAGTTTATGGTAAAGTCGTGCCCGGATTTATATAATACCTGCACATTAAAAATTTTATGCTCTTTTGTTTCGTTTTTGCAGCTTTTTTTATATTTAATATTCATTTTATTTTGAACTATATTTTTATTTGGTACGTATTTTATTATTCAAAGTAGTGCTTTTTTTTACTTTTTATTTTTATACTGATTGGTTCTTAAAAAATATTTCTGAAAAATGTCGTTTTTTTGGAAGGGTGCAAAAAGGTGCAACACCATGATTGTTCTCACTCAATTGACTACAATCAATTTAGTATTTTTTGAGTATGGACGTACCAATCTGTTACGGTAGTGGATCAGCCGTAGAAGAACATGGATCAGATTTAGATTCGACTCCTCTGTCATTTGTAGCCGGTATACAAAGCTCATTATTGGTTGCACCATCGCGCGCGGCTAATACAATAAAGATGCAAGATATAGATAATGATGACATACTGAAGAATGAAAGTCATGCCAAGATAAAGTCACATACTCGTTATAAAGAGAGCAATGAAGGCGATGGAAGAAGCAGTGAGGATAATAATATAAGAAATAGCGACAAAGTCAATAGTAAAAGTAATGATAATGATGGCAATGAAAATGGTTCCAATAACGAAGCTTATGATGATATGCATTTAAATCACAAAATAAATTGCAAAATATCTAATGAACTGGAACATCATACTAAAGAGCATAATATCTTGAGAAAGCAGCAGACAGCACCTTTTTCCGAATTGAAAGTTATACCACGCCATCGAAATATTGCTTTCATTTGTTTAATTCTTTCCCTCACAGCTTTCCCTCTTGGCTGGGATGTTGGTACAACCAGTAACTTGATTGTATATCCATATTTTACCTACCCTCATCTAAATGGTATTAAGTTGGGCATTGTTATTTCATGTTTCAATATTGGGTGCCTCGTGGGCTGCCTTACATTTGCTCGACAGTTACAGAGCTTAAAAACTTTAATTATAATATCTTCGATCGTTTATTTCTGTGGTACATTTGTGGAAACAATCAGTATGGTCTTTTCGGCCATGTCGATATGGGTATATGTCTTAGGGAGATTAGTATGTGGGGTGGGGTGCGGTGTTATGTGCGTGGTGGGCCCGTTATACATTAGCGAGATGGTAGTGGAAGACACTGCCTATCGTGGCATTCTTTTAGGAACCTGGCAAACCTTCGTATGCTGCATGATTCTTTCAGGAAATTGGGCATTTTACATTTTAGCAGTATGCCATCGCTGGGGTCCAGAGTATATGTACACTATCCAAGGTTGCAAATTTGTTTTTGTTGTGCTTCTCAATGCTTTGCTCGCTCGTGTTCCACCATGTGTAAAATACCATATCGCTACCAACCAGTCTCAGTCGTTACTCACAACGTTTCGTGAGCTATATTGTGAGCTAGACTCAGTAAGTATAGGCGAGACTATAGAAATTATGCGTTCTAAATTCCCTGCCAGCGAAACGGTTCAGCCGTTGCACAGTAGTGGTCCTGGTGGCTGGCGCAATTTAACTTTGTGCTGCTGTTTAATGACATTTCAACAGCTATCAGGTATCAACTACTTTTTCTACTTTGGTAATATGCTCTTTGAATCAGAGTATGCGCTTATAATACTAAGTACTATCAATTTGGTGGGGTCAGTTCTATGCGGGTGGTTGATCAAGCGTGCTACGCCCCAAAAGATTTTAGCATGCTGCTCTTTACTTATGTGCATCGTTATGTTACTTTTTTCTACTTTGGGAATAACTGTTCCCAATCTTGGTGCATTGCTAATATGTTTAAGTGGAGCTTTTATCTTTCTCTTTGCAATTAGCTGGGGTCCATGTTGCATTATCCTTACCAATTTTATCAGTGAGGGCAACACAAATATAGTTTCCATGGCAATTGCTGCAAATTGGGCCACTAATTGGATGATTCTGATGGTTACTCCGTTACTAATACGTGTATTAGGATTCTCTTATGGGTATTTATATGCTGCAGTACTATTGGTGATGGCGATTTTTAGCTTTATATTTATTCCGCCTTATATTATTTAAAGTTTATGAGGGTCAATAAAGGGATCAACGTTTCTTCAACGTTGATATGAATTTTCTAATGAATAAAAAAGTAATTGATAACAGTAATGAAATTTCACATCACTTTTTTAAAAGGCTAATTAAAGATAGGTTTTCAAAGATAGATAGGTTCATTTATAATTAAGTTTAATAATCAATTTAGGCGCTTGCAGGATTTAATACAGGGTCAACCAAAAAAATCCGCAGTTGACTCCAATTATCAAAAAATTACTTCCTTTTGCTACAAGCTTTTTTGCAGCAAAATTGATTCACACATATGAGTAGTATCTTAAACAAATACCATATGCTGGCCACAATTTTTTTACACTAACGACTTTGTCAAATTTTTTTCAAATATCCCTCAATATGATCCAAAAATAATTTCTAAATTGGCTTATGCTTATTCTTCTGATTTAAAAATTATTCCTAATCTATATTTGTGGTTGTTCCATAGATTTTATTCTCATTGCGCAACCTTATTATATCTTACATGACTGCTTTTTATGAAAATTGACCATAATAAGCTCTTAAAAGTAAGTGATATTGTTTATGTTGTGGTCTACTTGAATTAAAACCTGGTTTACCAGTATAGTAGTGTATTTGAGATTCTAGAAAAGTTTATAGCATAAAAATTGCAAGTTTTGCCGTTATGGTTAGGTTGGTGGTGCAATCGAAGAACGCGCAACCTATGAATAGCTATTAGTGAAGAAAATCTTTGACACGAAATAGGAGTTTTGATAACAAGTGGGTTAGAGAAGAGATTGAGCAATGTAAATAAAAAAACATTTGCTCGATATTTAGAATTCTATCTCATAGGACTTTTATGGATATATATTATTTTAACTGGCTAAGTTTGCTGACGCTTCTAGAATTCTATTAGTATTAAAAAACCAGCTCTTATTACTTTAGCAACATATTCTAGAGTATTAAATTGATTGATTAACTTGATTATGTGTATTATATAGCACCTGTAGTTATAACACCAGTTTTATTTGTTTACTAAGGCTAGTCAGAACAATCAAGAAAAATATAATATGAATGTTTGCAAAACTCATTTGTCAATAGGAACCCATAAAAAATGATTAACAATAAATGAATAAGTTTTTAATTATTATATTTTGTGAATATTTTCACTTCAAAACATATACCAATGCTTCATCAATTCTAATAACTTCAAGCTTGTACTCCCTTCATTTTTATTTTCATTCCTTAATTTAGTCCAATATAGATACCACGCCAAGTTTTTGGCGGCCCTAGCCTATAACTAAATTACTCATTTCAATTAACCAATAATGGGGCAACTTAAACAAATCATCAGCACTGTACCACTCACGCTGCAATATATTGCTTTTTCATTTCTTTCCAACCTGAGAGAGGGGGTCTAGTTGTCTATAAAGGCAAGTAGCACCAATTGTCGGGTATTCTTTCACTAAAACGTTTTCACGTATACTTCTTTAGCCCATTTCATCCACAGAAAAACCCTTGAAAGTGGATGATGTTTTCCTGGCTTGGTAACTGCCCTTCGCTGTTTTGAATTCCGCTTTTATGTTCTTATATAGCCTTTTTTATTATCTTGTTTGGGAGAACATACACTTTTGTGAAGCATCTTGATTATCGAACGACTCTAAGCATCTAAATGGAAATAATATAGAATTGAATCATTAAGGTACATGACAATGGTTCTATTTTTTGCTCAATAAAATATAGTTCTTTATTCCAATAGTCCTTCTCTAGTAAGCTCTATGCCGTGTATGGTCCCCTCTCACTCCTAATCTTTGATCTCTACGCCGTACCGCCCCTCATAAACCCTCTAAAAAATGCAGTTGGGCGCTTTGTAGTGTTAGCTGCCAATAACCATATTACTTGGCCCTTACTGTAATGTGGTGTATGGTTGGGCGCCTACATGCGCCTTTCTCCAGTAATAGGGCCCCTTATACTGCCTAATTTGGTTCCAGTGCTGTCTGTCCCGATAATGGCGGTCTCATGGCTGAGAAATCAGATTATATATAAAGAAGCAACGCTTTGAGCAAACATCACTATAGGCAGTCTATGCCGAAGCTTATATAAACGGGACAGTTTAAAAGTTTATAAACACGTATAATATATTCAAGTCACAACAACTTATAAGTAGCTATCGATCAGCAGGACTAGTTACTTGGTGAAAATTTCAAAGCATAAGCTGCTAACTGTGCGAAGAAGAGGTATTACAAAAAATAGATTAAATTTAAGTGGGATCGACTCAAATCAAGCCATAGTTCACTATTTCAAAAAAATTGGGTGAGTATTGTCTATCTAGAGTGATTGGTAGATAAACTGATACAATAATTAGTGTTTCCAAAAACAATTTGTAACCACGGCCCTTAAAAATACTATATTCGAGGGAAAAAGCCAACAAGCTAATACAACTTATAAGTCGTGATATAACATTAAAAAGGATTATATTACTATTAGTATAGCGGTTTTTGCATTTAGTGGTATACACTACAGTCTTCAATACCGGTAAATAAGATAAGATCAACCCTGCAAGTTTCAACAAAATCGGCAACATTAAAGGGATATTAATTTATACATATTTTGCACGGTACTCAATTAAACTAAGAGTGATATTCCCATCAGTGCATGCAATTTGCCAGCGGTAAAGAAATAATTAATTGCAATTTATAAGTGGCCAAGAATTAAATCAAGTAGAGTATACCAGTGGAATATACTAGTATCTAAGAAAAATACCATTGACATAAATTATACTAGTGGTTAGCAATTTCATCAACTAGCACTTCATTAGTGAAATAAGAATATAACACGACTACAACCTGCTGCCAATTAATTAACAGGCCATTTTTTTCATACTAAGTTGGTAATAATAAAATTTTATTTTATTGTGTCAGGATTAGCTAATACTACTAGCTACCTAATAAATATTCACTTTTTGTGAATCATCTATTACTGGTCTTCAACTGACTGTTACTCTTCGCAGCTAATACTATAGCATTTTCAGCAGCAGTAAAATACCTTTCAATCCAAATTCAAAACGGCTTTTCAAAATCAGCTTTGCAACTTAGGACACCGTTCTGTATTCACTGTTTAATACTTCCCTACCGCTGCCTGAGTACCAGTCTATTCCTCTTTTGCTAGTCCAGCTGGCCAATGCTTGATCCTCGTCCAGCATACACGTGACTGTTAATACGCCAATCAATTTTTTTGGGCTAACACGAACGGGAACAAGAATTGGTCTGCCTCTGTCTATACTAGAGATCCAGACCCTAGGTGCGTATAGTTTAGATGCCCTAGCTGCCCTTCCCGGTACTCTGAAGGATAATTTACCCGTAAGGTACAATATCGCTCTTGAAATATCAGTGCAAACTTTTGCAATCGGCAAAGAAACCCTTTTCGAAATCCTGCTGCCAAGGCCTGTCTGTCCCAGCGATATCAACAATAACAAACACTCAGATCGTTTTTAAAGTCATAAAATTAACAAGCACATAATTGAATTGGGCCTTTGTTGCCTAAACCTTTAAATATATCATTGGGTGATTATCAAGCGTCCTTAATAGAGCCAGCGCGTCTTTTTTTAAAGTTAGACTAGTTGGCGCGTCCTCAGATTCTCAAATACCTACTGTCTATACCCCAGTACATTACAGTTGTGACACAACCTTTTTTTGAGTTTAATTTGCACCTCTGTGCAATTTGCAAAGACTTCCAAATCGGTGAGAGAGCTTACCGAAGTATTAACCTCCTTGCTATTCCCCATTATTTGGCCAATAACTCCACCCAGACTCAAATAATATACAACAAAATACACCTTATCACTTCATATTAATGGCCAAAAAGAGACTCAATCCTGCTATCAGACGAAGTAGAACGCGATCTGGCTGTTTAACATGTCGTGATCGCCATATGAAATGTGATGAGCAACAACCCGTGTGTCGAAATTGCATCAAATCTAAACGAAAATGCTATCGTGGTATTCGCCTAAACTTTACCCAGTATATCATGTATAATCCCGAGGAGGGTATGCCTGATGAATGGAAACAGCATGAATCGCTACAGGACTCTTCACATGCTCCTCCTAAGACTCACCGCCTTTTGGATCAGTCAATTACCATTGCGCTGCTTTATGAAAATGGCAAGGGCATGTACGAGCCTTACTTGCATCTACACAAGCCAGAGGATTTGGATGAGTCTGATCTGCATCATCAGCAGGATATGTATTCTTCATTCCCCACAGCACCAGAAAATAAAGCAAACACTGATGGCTCAACAGGACATAATACGGCTTCTATACCGACAACAAGCTCTGTAAGCACATCAATAAACTTACCCACTACTGCAGCTTCACCCACCTCACACACTCCTTGCGTTTCTACAACTGCAACAGGCATAGATCAACTAGCCCCACCAAGCTTTGAAAATAATGTCATCCTGGAAAACTACGACATCACAAATTTGCTCATGAATGAGAGTTATGGCCTAAATCTGCTGACCAATACTCTTTTCACTCCAGATCTCAATACAATGCCTCCTGGAATGACATCAAATGCTTCCTATAATTCCACCAGAAATGTCTGTCCATCTAATGCTATTGCTATTGCACTACTGGGTTCCAAAAGAGACTCTCTATCACTGCTATACATGCCTTCTGATATAGCCACAAGTCTGGCCCCTCATGAGCAGATTCCAGGTCAAACACAATCGCCACGAAATATACTAAATACGCAATTCGCGCTGAACACCAACCTTATACTGAACTCACAACTTCCAAACAATACGCAACTTCCAAACATACACCCTTCCAACAACTTAAGCTTTAATAGCTATAATAACTTTTCGCTGTCAATTGATGTACGGACCTATGTTCGATTGATTGAGCATGAAAAATATTATTGGTTGCTCGATCTATTCAATGAACTTAATACATGGAAATCAATTGTGCCAACCTACTGCCTCAAAGACTTTGATGCAACTAGCCAAAAAGATCCATTCTTGATATCTTGTCTTTTGAATTGCTCCTTGACGTGCAGTATGACGTCAAATGTGCAGACACTAACTGAGCAGCAGCTATGTTTATGGAACGCAGCCCGGGCCTGTAATATTTCAGCAGATACCAATGCCATACGGCTTTACGAGGACATTCTTATTAGCATTGTACTTATCCTATTGAGCATTTACCGTAAATTCGGTCAGGAACAATGTACTCCTTATATCAAAATGATCCTCAATAACCAGATCAGGCTTTTTGATAAAATAGTGGCTAAGATCAGCCCTTTGTTGGTTTCTAAAAGACCCAAGTCCATATTACTTGTCAGCTCTCTCCAATCTATAGTGATATTGAAATACTTTATTATTAAAAAGTTTGGCTTTGAGAGCAGATGGAGAGTAAATTCATCGGGTCAATTGCGACTGGATCCTCCACTGGCATCGACTGTGCAAATACCTACATCACCCACGTCTGTACTGTACTTTGGGCTCCCTAAAAGGAGGTCATCACGACTATTTACGCAACATCCGCTTTACGTTCCTAGTGCTCCGTTATCAAATAGTGCTGGTGCCGGTGGTACCGGCGACATTGGTGATATTAGTGGTACTAGCAGCATCAGTCGTGTTAACAGTATTAGTAGTATCAGTGGTGTTAGCGGTGTTAGTACCAGTGGTGTTAGTGGTGCTAGTACCAACGGTGTTAGTGGTACTAGTGGCAGTAGTATAAGTGGTATTAGTGTCGGTGGTATAAGCAGCACTAGTAGTGGTGGTGTCAGTGGTATTGGCGATGTTGGTAGTATTGGTAGTGTTGGTAGTGTTGGCAATTTCAGTGGTAGTACAAGCGTTGCAGGTGATAGCAGCACAGATGTGGGTGGTTTGAATGAAATTTTGTCAGTAGATGGTGCAGAGGACGATCTGGAAGAAGAAATAGTGTATTTACTGCCTCATAAAATTGTTGTTGAAGAAGATGACAGTACGATGCTCAGTCATTTTTTGTCTTTTAACAAGTTTGAATGTGCAAGTTTAAATAATAATTTTAAAGATACTGATTATCGACAAGCTAATTACCACCACTATACTGATAACCGAAATTTCAAGAGTAATGCGCTAAAATTGCGACATTTTTTTTGGAACTTAATTAAATTAGACTACTGCAAAGTTCATCCGCAAGACAAATCAATGAAAGTTGATTACGAACTCATGCCTATTGTTGATTCACTGCAGTCACCCAAAATGAATTCTTCTGAAAAAATTGGCCCGTTAGACTCGCTACCCTCGTTTCTTACAGCTTCCCAATCACTGGTTGGAGCAGCAACATCTCAAATTGGCAATGCTTTATCTTCAGCACATCGAATGGTTTTACCGAACGAACGTGTTGTTGCAACTTGTCTATTACGAGAGTATGCAAACATGTTGGAAAACGCGGGTTCTGAAATTTCGGTTGCGGAATCGACCTATACAATTAATTATATACTTAAACTGATCCGTGAGTCATTACTTGATGAAAATGCTAAAACAAACTGGAGAGAGAACTTCCAATGGACTCTAAATCAAATCACTTCAAAGGAATAATATTAGATAGAAAAGATTACTAACCGAATGTTGGTACTTTTGCCAATTAATTTTTCCACTAATGACTTTTACAGCTTTTTGTGGTGCCCTGCTCATGATAATACTGTATATATTACTGTTTGATTTGATCTGTGTTTATTTTACTTCCATCCATATGCACTTGATATAATTTTATAAACTGAGACATCGGCTCCTAGATGTGTAATGGTTTGGATTTGCAAAAATGGTACATTTTGATTTCAAGTAGCATGGCGTTAGTAATTTATTGAAAAACTGTTTTAAAATGAAGTGTTTTACCTATTTGTTTTAACATGATACTGCCTTCCATTTTTATATAATGACAAAAAAGTCGCAGTTTCTATTCAAAGACTGGTCTATAATACTAGTAAATCAGTTGATACATCAAAAACAACTTCAAATGTTATTCTTGATCGTTACCTAATATGAAAAAATACACAATTTATCCCAGTGCATTCCTTTGTGTTTTAGATCGCATAAAGCTTGCCATGTTGTTTACAAAAGTAAGTATAAGTTGCCTACCCTTCCAAGAATATTAATTCCTTTGCTCTTTCTCATTGAATTATTTTAAGAGTGCACTATACATAAATACAAAGTGAGGTCTTCCCCTTACGTAAACCCAATAATTTATTTCCAATTAGCGTTAAAACTGCTTGAATTGTCACAATGTTAATTTCGCACTTATACTACTCCATTTCTGAAGCAAGCAAAAATACAAACTTCTTATATAGTACACGTTCACCCATAGCCTTTCTTCCACAGTAACATATCCATGAACCAAGCAGTACGAATATTCACAGGGCTACCACCTAAAATTTGCAGCCAAACCATTACCCGGCAAAAGTGAAAATTTTTCCCATATTTAAGCTAGTCAACCGTATCGATATCATAATAACCTTTTCTTCTTCTTTAACCCCAAACAATGTCTCAAGGTACTTTATTTGTCGACGGTAGAAACAGAGGATTGACCCCTCTTACTTTGGTCAAGTACTTCAAGCTTGACATCAAGGTCTCCGACAAGGAGGATGCTGCTTACAAGAAGAACTTCCCCTTGAACAAGATCCCTACCTTCCTTGGACCCAAGGGCTTCAAATTGCACGAGAACATTGCAATTTCCCTTTACTGTATGTTCAACAATATTTAATGATGCAAATGATGAGAAAACCATTCAAAATTATACAGTTATCCCTGTCTTAATAAATTATGTCGAGAACTTCTACTCTGAAATCGCATCATATAACACTCTGTTACAGATATACTAACTATTATAGTCGTTAACTTGGCTGACCCTAAATCTAAGTTGTTAGGCAAGAATGCCAAGGAGTATGCTGAAATCTTGAAGTGGATGTCCTTTGCCAACAGCGACTTCGTCAGCACCACTGCTGCTGTCTTCAAGCCTATCATTGGTGACCTTCCTTACAACAAGAAGCAGGTTGATGAGTCTGCTGCTTACTTGGAGAAGATTATGTCTGTCTTTGAGTCCAGATTAGCCAACTACACTTACTTGGTTGGTGAGAGACTCTCTATTGCCGATGTATTCGCTGCTGCTTGTGTCTCTCTTGGTTTCAAGCACTTGTTTGGCTCTGAGTGGAGAAAGAAGAACCCCAACACTACCAGATGGTTCAAGACCTTGATTAACCAAGAAATTCTTGCCACCACTTTGGGTGACTTTAAGTTCAGAGATGCTCCTGTTGAGTACACTCCTGCCAAGAAGGAGAAGAAGGCTGCTCCTGCTGCCAAGAAGGAGGCCGCTCCTAAGAAGAAGGAAGCTGCCCCTCAGCAATCCGTTGAGGAGCCAGCTGAAGCACCCAAGCCCAAGCACCCCTTGGAGGCTTTGGGTAAGCCCAAGGCTGTGTTGGACCAGTGGAAGAGAGTTTACTCCAACGAGGAGACTAGAGAGGCTGCCATTCCTTGGTTCTGGAAGAACCAGTACGACCCTGAAGAGTGGTCGTTATGGAAGGTTGACTACAAGTACAACGACGAGTTGACTTTGACCTTTATGTCTAACAACTTGGTTGGTGGTTTCTTCGCCAGATTGCTTGCTTCTACCAAGTACATGTTCGGTTGCATGGTTGTGTATGGTGAAAACAACAACAACGGTATCACCGGTGCCTTCTTGGTCAGAGGTCAAGAATTTGAGCCTGCCTTTGATGTTGCTCCTGATTGGGAGTCTTACCTGTTCACCAAGTTGGACGCTTCCAAGGAGGAGGACAAGAAGTTTGTCGAGAACATGTTTGCCTGGGATGAGCCTGTTGTTGTCAATGGTGAGAAGAGAGAAATTGCTGACGGTAAGGTTTTCAAGTAAGTTATATATTTACTGAATTGAATAACTAAATATCAAAAATTAAATTTAAGCCTTCAGCAAGACTGGGTAATAAATTGAATATAAGCTTTAAGGACTGGGAAATGAATTACACAATAAATAATATGAATGTAGGTAAAGCCGTATTTAATTATGAATTGCTTTGAGCATTATAACATTGATTCCATATGATGTATTTGCTAATACTGTTAATTTATTGCCTAAAGAAGTGATGGAATAAAAATTATTGAAACAGTGCCAGCAATTCGATTGATAGAGCTGTTTTTATTTATATCATATTAACCATCACCATCTTCGTATCATCTCACACCAAAAGTCGTGTACTTTTACAGTTTTGGTTTCGCCGTAATATGGACAAATTTTTATAACTGTTTACAGACACGATCGGTACGGACGTTACATCTAAATACAGCGGTGAATTCAAGGAGAATCGGCCTTAGCCATAGCCATCAAATACTTTTACGATAGTATAAAAGTACTAGCTAAGTAAGCATCTTTTTTGAATTGTTCAGTCAGTTTATTTGAAAGATTTTTGGGTCGTTTGGGGACTATTGGACAGCATTGGTATTATTTACAACGGATATATAAATGGCATTAACCAAGAGCGCCATAGTGCGAAGCATACGAAGAAATCCAGCGTCGGTGATTGGACCGTTAGCCATTTTGTTAATGGTTTACTACGTTTTCTTTTCTTCGAGCTCTGGGGGAGGATCAGGAAGCAAATCAAATAATTATAGTTATAAGAGTAAGAGCAAGGGGTGGCTTTCGAGGAGCCACGACTCAGTGATTCTTCAGAACTTGCCAAAGAACCATATCAGCCACTATGATTTGAATAAGTTGACCACGTCTGCTAAGCCACTTGTAAATGGCGAGGAAGTATTGCTTTTGACACCCATGACTAAATTCTTACCTGAGTACTGGGCCAATATTAATCGGTTGACGTATGATCACAAGCTTATTTCTTTAGGTTTTATCTTGCCGCGTACTACTGAAGGTAATGCTGCCTTGAAGGATTTGGAGGCAGCAATCCATGCCAGTCTGAACAAAGGTGAGTTGAATTTTAAAAAAATTACCATTTTGCGTCAGGATTCTGATTCATTGGAAGGACAACAGGAAAAAGAGAGACACCGTTACGATGTACAAAAAGAGCGTCGTTCGATGATGGCGTTGGCTCGTAACTCGTTACTTTTCACCACTATTCTGCCTACACACTCGTGGGTTTTATGGGTAGATGCGGATATTGTTGAGACACCTCCAACTTTGATCCAGGACATGGCATCACACAATAAGGCAGTACTCTCCGCTAATGTCTACCAGCGTTATATCGATGACAAGACCAAGCAGGAGGCGATTCGGCCATACGACTTTAACAATTGGGTAGAATCAGAGGAGGGTTTGAAGATTGCAAATTCTCTCCCTGAAGACCAAATTGTTGTAGAGGGTTACGCCGAAATTGCTACTTACAGACCGCTCATGGCATACTTCCGCGATGCAAATGGTGACTTGAACACCGAGATGGCATTGGATGGTGTTGGCGGTGGTGCTGTATTGGTAAAGGCAGACGTACACCGTGATGGTGCTATGTTTCCCCTGTTTCCATTTTATCACTTGATTGAAACTGAAGGGTTTGCCAAGATGGCTAAAAGATTGGGATACGAAGTATTTGGCTTGCCGAATTACTTGGTGTACCACTACAATGAGTGATTACTCTCTACCCTTTCTATATAGTTGATAAAAATCTTTAAACTTTATCTACAAATTATTATCCTTAAAAGGATTTTTTGATAGTTTTAACATTACATTGTATCGAGTTTGAAAAAACGTTCCTATTATAAATTGTGTTTATTCGGGTAAAAAAGAATGTCTGAAAGTGCAACATATACAAACTGAAATATTCACAAAATATATGGCGTATATAATTAAAACCAAAAAAATACGGAGAATAAAACAAAGGCCCCATGTTAACATGAGATGAACACTTAGTAACAAATTTAAATTAAATGATCAGAAAATAGTAATAATTTTAGATCCATATGTATTTTAACTCTTTTTTCCAAATTGTAATAAAACACCGTAAAACAAATAAAAGGGACTCGAATAAAGTATGCTAACTATATAACATAGATAATTACAATTGAAACGCTGTATTCAGGTATTAAAAAATCAATGAAACACGATGTCTAAATGAACACTTTTGAAAAGAAAGAAATGATGGCTAAAGTAGGTTTTATGTAAAATATGAAATACATAGCATCTTTTGAAAATATTATATATAAAAAAATATATATACTTTTGTCATTTTAGATCCATAAGCACTTGCTAATTTTATAGACCATCGTAATTATTATTTACGATTGGCAGTATTCACAACAACCAGTACTCCTAACAAACTTTTTACCTGCAATCCTTTTATATAACAATTATATATATTTTTTGAAGAAGTAAAAGCAGTACCTTGTATTATTCCATTTACCATTTAACAGTACATGCCAAACACTAGCTAGTCGATCAAAGCATCATTTATAAGTTATGATCAGTTGTACAGCTATTCTCTATTTTTAACCATTTGTAATATAATTACCGAAAGCACTGTTCAAGTTTTGTTTGAAAATAGGCACTTTTTTTGCAACAATTGAAAAAATACCCTTCACCTTAATTATTTTGCCTATTGAATCATTCTCTTTTTACCTTTTTGATAATCCTTTACTTCTTAAAAGATCATCTACTTTTATCTTTATCATGCTTACCCTTTTTCTACCTCAAATACTACGTGAATAATTTACTTTTATATGAAGTACCTAGTTTACAAGTCTTTATTTATACTCTTTTAGCTTCTTTATCGTCTTTTCAGCCTTTTCATTTCCTTTTCAATATTACTTTAACCATCGTATTACTTATAAGTTTTTTTATAATTAGTAATGAATTCATTCCATCTATTCCATTATCTAACAAGCTCTGTACTTTTCATTTTCTTGACAGACTCTAATAATAACTCTTTCTCTTTTCAACAATCCTCTGCTTCCGATCTACTCAATGCTCTCGAAAACCTACCAATTTTGGTCTTTGTATAGTCAATAATGCTCTAGTTTTTGTCTTCATTCTCTTCAACATCTTCGTCCTCGTGATAACCCTCTAATCTTCACTGTATGGTATTTATTGAGCCGCACGAGTATCAATTTTTTTTTTGATGGGGATGAGGTTGAAAAAAAATCTGAGCGATGAGATGAGCCAAGATTGGATTTGAGCCTCTTCTTTTACAGATTATCTTCAATTTGTTATATCTAGTGGTCTATATCCAGCTTCCAGTACTGGTTTGTTATAAATAGAGAATAATATTATAATACAGGCCAAAAATGCAACTCTCCTGGAAGGATATACCTACGGTTCCAAATGCCAACGATATGTTGGATATCGTTCTCAATAGGACACAGAGAAAGACACCAACAGTTATAAGACCAGGGTTTAAGATTACACGTATCCGTGCGTTTTATATGCGTAAGGTTAAGTTTACAGCAGACGGATTTACCGAAAAGTTCAATGACATTGTTGGTGGATTCCCCAATATAAATGATGTACACCCATTCCACCGTGATTTGATGGATACGTTGTATGAGAAGAACCACTACAAAGTGTCCTTGGCTGCTGTGTCTCGTGCAAAGACATTGATCGAGCAGGTTGCTCGTGATTATGTGCGTTTACTTAAGTTTGGTCAGTCTTTGTACCAGTGCAAACAGTTGAAGCGTGCTGCTTTAGGTCGTATGGCTACTATTACCAAGAAGTTGAAGGATCCATTTGTGTATTTAGAACAAGTACGTCAACATTTGGGTCGTTTACCCAGTATTGATCCCAATACCAGAACCCTCTTGATTTGTGGGTACCCCAACGTGGGTAAGTCATCCTTTTTGAAATGCATCACTAAAGCAGACGTGGAGGTCCAGCCCTATGCCTTTACCACCAAGTCTTTGTACGTTGGTCATTTTGATTACAAGTACTTGCGTTTCCAGGCCATTGATACTCCCGGTATTTTGGACCGTCCTACAGAAGAAATGAACAATATCGAAATGCAGTCTATCTATGCCATTGCACATTTGAGATCATGTGTGCTTTACTTCATGGATTTATCAGAGCAGTGTGGTTTCTCGATCGAAGCCCAGGTCAAATTGTTCCATTCAATCAAGCCCTTGTTTGCCAACAAGTCAGTAATGGTGGTAATGAACAAGTCCGACATTTTAAAGACTGAAGATTTGGATGAAGACAAGCAAGAAATGCTCAAGACGTTGACTACTGTTCCTGGTGTTGAGATCATGCATGCCTCGTGTCACGAAGAAGATAACGTGATGCAAGTGCGTAACCAAGCATGTGAGAAGCTTTTGACTGCCCGTATCGAACAGAAGTTGAAGGGTACTGCCCGTGTTAACAATGTCTTGAACAAGATTCACGTTGCCCGCCCACAGTCGCGTGATGATGTGGAGCGTCCTGCCCACATTCCTGAAGGTGTACAGAAGATGGCCAAGTATGACGAAAATGACCCCAACAGAAGACGCTTGGCACGCGACATTGAGGCTGAGAATGGTGGAGCTGGTGTATTTAATATCAACTTGAAAGACAAGTACATGTTGGAGGACGATGAGTGGAAGAATGACGTTATGCCTGAGGTATTGGAAGGTAAGAATGTTTACGACTTTTTGGATGCAGACATTGTGGCCAAGCTTCAAGCATTGGAGGATGAGGAAGAACGCTTGGAGGCTGAAGGATTTTATGACTCCGATTCCGAAATTGAAGATGAGGAGATTCTTGACATTCGTGAGAAGGCCGACTGGATTCGCGACAAGCAGAAGAAGATGATAATTGATGGTCGTAACAGAAAGTCACTTAAAAACAAGGCAATCATGCCCCGTGATCAAATCAAGAAATCCTTTGGTGAGATGGAAGAGCACATGTACAACATCGGTCACGACACAGATGTATTGCGCCATAATGCTGGTAAATCAGCACCTCGTAAGGAATTGTCTGGTGTGGATATTTTAAAGAAGAACCAAGGTGCAGATGGTGCTCGCTCGACCAAGAAGAAGGCACCTGTCAACCAGTCAGATCGTCGTGAAGGCGGTTTGGCTGATGGTGCACTCCGTTCGCATGCAGAGCGCTTGCACAAACTTCAAAGAAGAGAGAGAAACAGACAGGCTCGCCAAGGTGAGGGTGATCGTCACTCCACTGCTATGTTGCCTAAGCATTTGTTTACAGGAAAGAGAGGTATTGGATCGAATGATCGTCGTTAGATTGTTTATGTTTATGTTTTATCTTTATATATAATTATTTGAATAATGCTATTGATTAACATTGTAAGGTTAAATTAAGCGATACGAGAAAGAAGCGTTTATTTGTAAATGTCTAGAGTGTTGTGGGAAAAATATCATGAAATTATCAACATAATTACCCTTTTACAGAGCTGGCGTCTAATATCAGTGCATATGGTGCGTTTTTGGGCTATTAATGTTGAGAATAGAGCTAATGATATTTTCAATAAATAGCTAATATTCTAAAATAAAGAATTTCACATTTAGGCTGCTACCGATAGTGCCAATTCTAATGTTTTTAGAAAGTCCGTGAACGCTTTTCTCAAACCAAAGCTATATAGCCATCATGTTTGTTTCCTAGAACTAGAATTAGTGATGCAATTGAGCAACTTGAGTGCAAAACATGTATATTGAAGTATTTTGAGATTTTATAAAAGACAAAAATTCCTCACCGTTAAAACTTCAACATTGGATAGCATTTAGATTTCATTATGCTCTTTAAAGTTACCAAATACAATTCTAATTTGTGATTACATCAATATCAAGGCAAACGTTATTTCAAACTTTGATTTTTTAGTCGTGTGGAGTCTTGCTCGTGTACACCGCAGTTTAATAAAATCAAAAGGCTCGTATTGTAAGGAGCTTTATATTAAAGTATATTAAACTCTGATACATTAATACAATTATTGCTTTTCAAGTTGAAGGCTTTAATATCACGAAAATTAACTAATTTCAACATTATGAAAACATATGAATTTTTGAAGTATAATGATTTCGTTTATTATATAAACATATTCAGAGGTGTTTTTTGGTAAGGTTTATGAGTATTCGATACAATAATAAAAGCTAGTATAATAATCAAAGAGTATCGATCGAATTGTTTCAAGAAATTACATAATCACGCATCGCAAATTAATTCCAGAGCTTATGGAAGCACTAACTGCAAAATACATAAGCAACATTCTCTAGTTGTGCATAATATACTTTCAAGCAAATATATTTTTAGCTACTAGTGTTCAAATACAGATATTTGATTATACTCGAAAGCTAATTTTACTTGTAAGTATTTTGGTACAAACCCTCTATTCAGCTTTAATTTCTCTTCTGTTCGTTTCAACTATTTCATTTAACATAAGCTCTTTTTAACTTGCTAATTGCTACTTTTTCAAGTCTTTAATCACACCCAGACCCCACTCCTAGAGCAAATAAGGATTCTCGAGTGGATTCATTAAACGCCCAATTTCTTCTTTTGGTTTCACTTCTTACTGATATCCGCATCATTGATTAAATTGCTCTTAGCCAAAAATCTCCAGTTGGTCATAATTTTCAAATTTCACATGAAACTCTCATCCTCTTTAATTCTCTTGGAAATCACCATTTTCGTGAAAACGAATACCTGCTTCATTTTCGTGTATTTTCGATGTTTAGTATTTAGTCCTGGGCTGACAATTCAACTACGCCTCGGCTGCGGGTGAAGTTTACCTCTTAATCGGATCTTTATTTTGTAAGAATTCTCTTGATTTAATTTCTTTCTCTATGACCTTAATATCTTTTCTTCACCCTGGCTGGATCTCTGTCTTAATCTTAAATACTCATTTTCTTTGAAAAATTTCCCTTTCGCTTACATCCCTTTAGCCTTTAAGCTCCGCTGTTTTAACCACAAATTTTGCAACTGAGCTTAAAATATGTACCACAATCAGAAGCCTCACTTTTCACTTAAAAGTGAAAGTTAACTGTTATGCACCGCTACTTCAATTTTTATATGCCATTTCAGGTACCTTTTCTTGCCCTCTGTTCAAACAGCAAACTCAATATTCAACCCTAAAAGCTCAGTTTCAATTAAAAAAACACTCTTTAGCTTCAATTACACAGCCTGAAACGTGTTGCACAAATCCCAATCTCAAAGCTTTATTGATCAACTAGGGCCTTTTTTTAATACAAAAGTCTCAATACATGCCCTGAAAACCTCGCCTTTGGTCCAAAAGACTCTCTTGTTCTTAAAATTCCCCTGTAACTCTTTCACTAATTTGAAGTCTTTACCTTTCATCCCGATTATCCCAATTATCACGATTTAAACCCTATTTCCTTCATATTCACCGATAGAAAACCCCAAATCTTCAAATCTGGTAATTTTTGTGTCACTTATAACCTTTTCAGTATTTCGGCCCTGATAAGAATTAAGGTCAAATGACGATAACCCTTTTGATCCAAAATTCATATAAACTGAAGCATTGATCGATCCAGTGCTAAAAATACATTGAAAATCAACTACTAACTACACTAATGAGTGTAGAGATGCCAGGAACACGAAATGTTGCCGTCTTGGCCGATACTCGGCCTATTAAGACGAAGCACGGAACAAATAAGGTGAGGAGTGAGACAAGCAAATCCAAGTCAAGCGGGAAGCGTAATGGTAGTAGTGGTAATGGGAACGGAAGCGGAAGCGGCGGCGGGAGCTGGAATGGAGGTGGAACCGCAACAACAACGGGGAAACAGCGTACAGAGAGTAATGAAAATGGTTTAGCGGGAGCGTTGGTTCATCTGTCTTCGAATGGTCATGGCAGCGGCACGGTTACGGGGTCTACATCTAATTCCAGTAAGAATTTAAGTCATGTACCCTGTAAATTTTACAAGCAGGGAATTTGTCTGGCAGGGACTTCTTGCCCATTTTCTCATAACTTTGATGGTAGCTTATCGGCTGACAAGTTACCTTGTAAGTACTTTCAAAAGGGTAATTGCAAGTTTGGTCTTAAATGTGCATTAGCTCATCTTTTACCAGATGGAACCAGGGTGAACTCGCATGGGCACTCGGGAAACTCTGGGTACCATGCGAATAGCAATAACAATATCAATAGCAATAGCAATGGCACCAACAATGACAATAGCAATGGCAGTGGCGGAAGTAACGGAAATTTTAATCAGCACCCACTGTTCAACCATAACAACATATTTGGGCAAAATGGTGTCATAACCAATGGTGGCGTATTTCCAAGCAGTATTGCGGAGAGAGATTCCTTGGTGCAGCCAATTGATATGCTGGAAAGCATAGAAACTGATACTTTTGACCCCTTTGGATACCCTATTAGTCAAAGCGATGATGCAATGTTGTTTCATCGTCAGTCTAGTTTAAGTAACAGCTTTCACGAACCGTTTCACCACCACCAGTCTCATTTTAGGAGTAGTTGGAGCGCTGACAATAGTGGGTCGGTACCAGGATTTCAGACCAGTTTGCTTCAATCCCATTCGACAGGCTTGCTACCACACACAGTGCAATATCATGCTACCAAACCAATTGTATCGCTCCAACAAATGAATAATGGCTTTTACGGATCACAATCTCCTACGGCAACCTTGAATAGTACCAATGGCTTACAGTTCTTTCCACCAAGCCAACAGACTCTGTATGGTGCCTTGATGGCCCCAAAGTCGGCCCCATCTACCATGGTGAGAACTAGTTCCCAGTTCAACCAGTTTGCACTTCGGTTCTCTTCCTATAACTATCTGGTTCAAGAATCTTCAGCTATTGCAGATGATGATGTTTCAGTGGATCTCGATCCAAATGAAGACGTTTTCGAAGAAGATTATGTTCCTGGATCTCTTAGTGATTTAATCTTAACACCACAAGAGCTCAAGCGAAGAGACTCAAGATCTCAGTCAGGTACGTTATTGGTTCGTCCTAACCTAAAATCAATTTTAGATCCTACACCTTCTTCGACCAAAGGAGAAGAGTTGCTGCTGGTGCTGCTGGCAGAACCAACCACTCGGCTACAAGATTCCCCAAACCAATCTATGTCTGTTTACGATGTGCCAGAAACCCGTACTGAAATGTTTCGTGAAAATGAGCCAGAAAACGTTTCATCGTCTCTTGGTGGTTCTCATTTCTACGAAAATGTTTTTATCATGGAGTAGAACAGTTTCTGAGACTCTTGAATATTTTTTAAAACCTAAAATTGGAGTCTCCTGGATAATAACCAAAACCTAAAACTTCAGATTCTTACTTTCTGATAATTTTGGTTAAAATCAAACAGTGTGATGCATCTTATTAATCTTTGTGAAGAGCTAGTTATATGAGGTCTTGATTTACGAATTGATGCTGTTTCTGATTATTTGGAGTGTAATTTTTATTGGCAGAACAAACAAAAGTATTGGATAATTAAAAAAAGTTTGTTAACTGGGTGCTTACTTATTTTTTTTTAAAAACTTTAATTCTTGACTTTAGGTGATGTTCACTTTGACTTTTATGATTAAATGATATCATCTCATTTTGTTGAAACTTTTTAAAGTATATTAAAGTTTTTTTATAGTATATTGAAATCTTTTTATAGTATATTGAAATTGTTACATTATGTTAAACTGTCGCAATACATCTGTCTAAATCTAGAAACTCAATTTGCCATTTCACAACCTGGTAGTATATTTACTGGACTTTTACGATTGAAATAACTCTTACTTTGACTAGCCAAAGATGATCCATATCTTGATGGCTGCAGGCCAAATTGTTAAAACTTCACAAAGCATTTATACTGTAATTTTGGCATACATCAAATAATCATTACCATACAAACTAGTTGATAGTATATTTATTTCTCTGTCTATGTTTGTTGTTGTAAATCACCAATTTAATAATGTATAAAAAAAGGGGAATATTTTATATGGGCTTATAAGGATGGTCTAATTTAATTCTCCTAGATAAAACAGCTATATACAGCTTAAGGAACCACAATTTATATACATATTAAGCACATGTGTAGCATATTTCTTAATTCTTTTCTGAAGATTCTAATTGCTTGTTTTTTGGGTTGGATCTGTAGATATCGCCGCATACTTTGGTGAACAAAAGCATATATTTGGGGTTTGCGACTTTATCATGATCAGGAGCCACTTTTCTTAAATAATCAGATTCAAATAATGAGCCCACCAAGACCATGCTATTAGTCCAGGGGTCAAGCGAGTAAACCAAATAGTCATTAACAAGGCGCTCATTCACTTGGTTTTCAATACCCAGGATTTCAATCTTCTGCTTTGTAGAGAGCTTCATAACAAATTGAACAAAGGTGGTATTATTATGCGAATCAGGCAATGCATTAAACGAGACTACCTTGGGGTTAGCTTGCAAAGACACCAATTCCCACGCCAACTTAGAGGACTGAGGGAAAGAGCCAACTCTCTCAACCAAATTTTTGATTACTTCAACTCCCGCTACATCATCCAATTGGTCTTTGATGTAGCGCTCGCGCTCTTGGGGAGGCTTGCTACAAGCAGCAGCAAAAACCTTATTAGTTTTCACATACAAGTCTATAGCTTTGTCCTTCCACGCGTTAAAATGCAATTTAGAGGGTGTTTCTCTCTTGAATTTGACAATACTGTATGTGTTCACCACAAATAACCCAAATCTCCGAAACAACAATTTGTGCCATGATGTGACAGGGCAATCACGGAATCGCGGCGGTATATAGAAGTCTGCCACAACTCCAAGGTTTTTGAGCGGTATCTGCGAGATATCCGTTGAATTTTGGTTCTTTTTGCTTGCATATCCTCTCAAAATCTGTGTCTGTAACCTCCAGGCAACTCTGCCGTTTACCAAAGAGCGATAGCTTGCGCTACCCACTGTTCTTATCATTATGATGGATTCCTAAACGAAGGTAATTCTGGTTGTTGGTGCCATTGAATTTTTCCAAAAAATTATTACAAAAAGATTGTTTGCGATTGGAAAAGCAAAAAGTCACGTGTAACTCGGAACTTCAAAATTCGTCAAAAGTCTATCTTCCATAACCGATGAGATGAGCATCGACTCTTCCTTATAGTTAACTACAGTGATGCCTTCGGCCCAAGTTACAAAAGGAGGTAAACAGAAGTTGGCTCCCGAAAAAGAGCGGTTTTTACAATGCTGTGGCGACATTTCGCTGGAATTGGTTGCGTCGCTTAAGACATCAAAAGATATCAATTTGAATGGATTAATCATACGGTATGCTAAGAAGTACAAACTAAAGCAACAACCAAGGTTGACTGATATCATCTCCTCCATTCCAGACCAATATAAAAAGTATTTAATTCCTAAGCTAAAGGCAAAGCCTGTGCGTACAGCACTGGGTATTGCAGTGGTAGCAGTAATGTGCAAGCCCCATCGTTGTCCGCACATTGCTTACACAGGGAATATCTGTGTATACTGTCCAGGTGGTCCAGACTCAGACTTTGAATACTCAACGCAATCATATACAGGGTACGAACCCACATCGATGCGCGCAATTCGTGCTCGGTACGACCCATATGAGCAGGCTAGGGGGAGAATCGAGCAGTTACGACAGCTAGGTCACTCTATTGACAAGGTAGAATATATTGTTATGGGTGGTACGTTTATGTCCCTACCAGTGTCTTACAGAGAAGAGTTTATTGGCCAATTGCACAATGCCTTGACTGGATTCAATGGCCGTGATATTGACGAGGCCATCAAGTTTTCCCAACAATCGCAGATTAAGTGTGTTGGAATCACCATCGAAACCAGACCAGACTACTGTACAGAAACTCATTTGAGTGATATGCTTAAATATGGATGTACTCGTTTGGAGATTGGTGTGCAATCTGTTTACGAGGATGTGGCCAGAGACACTAACAGAGGTCATACTGTAAAGTCGGTATGTGAAACTTTTGCAGTTGCCAAGGATGCCGGATACAAGGTGGTCAGTCATATGATGCCTGACTTGCCCAATGTAGGCATGGAAAGAGACTTAGAGCAGTTTAAGGAGTACTTTGAAAACCCCGATTTCAGAACAGACGGTTTGAAGCTTTATCCAACATTGGTTATTAGAGGCACTGGTCTTTATGAATTATGGAAAAAGGGCCTTTACAAGTCATACAACGCCAATGCTTTGATCGATTTGGTGGCTCGTATTTTGGCAATGGTTCCTCCTTGGACTCGTATTTACCGTGTACAAAGAGATATTCCTATGCCCTTAGTTACTTCTGGTGTGGAAAATGGTAACTTGCGAGAATTAGCATTGGCCAGAATGAAGGACTTTGGCACTACGTGTAGAGACGTACGCACAAGGGAAGTGGGCATACAAGAAGTTCACCACAAGGTGTCACCCGATCAAGTGGAACTCATCAGACGAGACTACTACGCTAATGGTGGCTGGGAAACCTTTTTATCCTACGAGGATCCTAAGAAGGATATTTTGATCGGTTTACTTAGATTACGGAAAGCATCTAAAAAGTATACTTACAGAAAGGAGTTTACTGGTCAACAAACTTCAATTGTTCGTGAGTTGCATGTGTATGGGTCTGTTGTTCCATTACACTCTAGAGACCCCAGAAAGTTTCAGCATCAGGGCTTTGGTACATTATTGATGGAAGAAGCTGCCCGTATTGCCAAGGAAGAGCATGGGTCACAAAAAATTAGTGTTATTTCTGGTGTCGGCGTAAGAAATTACTATGCTAAATTGGGATACTTTTTGGATGGGCCTTATATGTCCAAGATGTTAGACACAGACGAGTAAAACTATTTAAAGGATTCTGCCTCTCTATTATTTATTACACGCAATAGTCATTAAAATTCATAAAGAGTGTATGGGTTAAATTATATCTACTAAACATCTAAAATAACATCTGATATTTTCAGACAACCAATAAATGCAAATATATGATACATAAAAGAAACATGATATAGAACAAATAAAGAAAATTGGGCTGAAAGGCTTAACGATTACTGAGAAAATTTCTATTAGTATTATTGTTCAGCAAACCTCCACGGTGTAAGGCTGGTGCATTGACTTTATTTCTCAATATGGAGTGCACATTTTCGACATTTGGAGGAGGCTGCCCCATTGACGGCTTGGAAACTGCAGCTGCACCCACGACAGGATGTGAAGACTTAGCACTATTGGACCTGCTTAGAGAAGCTTTTTCCTCTAATTCTTTAACACGGATGGAAACCAGTTTATCCATATGGGGGTCAACTCCGCGATACTTGACAAGCCACGGGTTATTCAAAAGGGCAGCATATGAAGGTCTCAAATCAGGGTTTTTATTCAAACAAGATTTGACAAACACTTGAGCTTCTTTAGAATACACTGTGGCATCCAATTTTGGTGGCTCTCCGTCAACAATTGCACTCAATTGGGAAAATATATTGTCATAAGTATCAGCTGGATATGGATAATGGCCTGCTGCAACTTCTAACATTGTTAATCCAAGAGACCAAATATCAGATTGCACAGAATAGGTGGCATCGTCTGGGCTCATGCTCTTTATTCTTTCTGGGGCCATATATGATTGGCAGCCTATGTTAGTTTTGGCAAGAGAAGCCACCAAATTTCCTGAAACACCAAAGTCACACAATTTGACTTTGCCATGTGTATTTACCAAAATATTAGTAGGCTTAACGTCTCTGTGAATAATATTGTGAACATCCTTTAATTCCTTTAATCCACGAATAATACATTCAGCAATATACGCCAATGATGCTTCATCTTGAACACCATAGTCCTTACCATAAATCTTATCAAGAGAGCCGGCATCCATAAACTCCATACACATATACACGGCACCTTCTACGAAAAAGGCTCCGTAAAAATCCACAATGTAAGGGGAATCACAATTGTGCAAAATTTCAAGTTCCATCAAAATTTGGGTAAACTTATTTTCGTCAAGCTCTAACCGCACTTCTTTCATAGCCATCAAAACACCGGTAGGTTTGTGTAGTACTTTCAGAACCGATCCATAATTTCCATGGCCTAACTCATCCAAATATTCTAACTCGTCGAGTGATATACGAAACGATGATCCCGACAGAAAATCCACACCTTTTGAATGCAAGGAGGCTTTACCCGCAAAATTCAATTGACCAGACTTGATGTCTACATATTTTGAATAGTTTGCAAACAATCCTTGCAACTGTGGTTTTTTGGAGGACTGGGCAGGTGTAGAGGACGAAGGAGTATTCGAAATTGGTGCTGGTGATGACGACGACAGCAACCTTGCAGACGCACCTTGTCCTGAGCTGGAAACATTAGCATTACGTGATCCTCTTTTGTCCATAGTGCCAAGTGTACCATTTGTGTTTTTTGGACGAATGGGAAGATCACTGTTTGAGGAATCGAGATTAAGCTTAAAGTTTGGCTTGCGCTTAACTTCAGCTAAACGATTTTGTATTTCACCGGTAGAATTCATACGCAGATTAATAATACCTAGAGGGTTTGAAGGACGGGTAGCAGAAGCTGTTCCATTAAGCTCTGTAGTTTTCTTTTCCAGAGTGGAAACTGAATCATCCGTACCATACGGAGGACTCAATACCGAGGAAGGCGAGGAGTTTCCCGGCATTAAGTCATTCATATTGATCTTCATTCCTCTTCTTTGTGACAAAGACGGTTTTTTCTTTAGGTTAAATGTAGAGTTACCGTGGCTGGCCAGCAGTGATGATGATGACGAAGCAGGAGCAAGCGGTGGGGGAGTAGAAGGAGGCGCCAGATTGGGTACTACGCTTCCGGATGCTTGGTTGGCAAGACTGTAGAGCGACAGAGCATATCCGTTAGCATTGTTACTGGCGGAAGATGAACTGCGCGAAAGCGAAGTGCTTAAATGCGGTGTCATTGACATGTTCAAAGAAGAAGTCGATGAGGATAACGAGGATGATGGAGACGAAGGAGGTATTTCAGAGAAAGGTTGCTTCTGTGCCCCTAAAAGAGAGCTCACCCCTAAAGCCAGCGCGCCAGGGGATGGTATCACTTCAGAAGGCAAGCAATCGTTTGCAGACTGCGTTCTACGCTGGTCTTTGATAGACAAAGAATCCAAGTGCATTGACGGAACATTTAAATCTTGCTGGGAGGGGGGTGCAGGGAGTGGTTTATCCTCAAAAGAAGCAGAAGAGCCATAATGAACATTGGCATATGAAGAAGAGCCATGTGAGGTATTCGAAGAGCTCTGAGGACCCAAACCAGACCCCACTGGCACAGAAGGTACTGGTGGCTGAGTTTGAGGCATAGGCTTAGACCTTCTCTGCTGGAAAGCCATAATTCTAGCCTTTATCTCTCCATTAAGTTGCGGAGCAATAGGTGGCGACAGTGGGGGTTTCGCGCCACGAGAAGAGCCAGATCCATCACTAGAAGCATTGGAATCATCAGCACCAATGTAAGTACCAGCACTAGCACTACCACTTCCAGAACGTGAAATTGGTCTGGATTGTGGGCGGCTATTTTGTATCGACAGCTGGTCTAATCGTAAAGTCGAATCCAGCAGCGATTCATCCATAATTTCTTTGTCAAAGTAGTTTGATAAGGCAAAGGCAGGTATATCTTTAGGGAGTGTTTGAAAAAGTGCTCAAAAAGCAGTATACTGTTAACTGTGGTGTTGGGAATAGGAGAAAGGAGCGTGAACCAACAACACACGTTTTGTAACTTGAAATAACAGTAGAGTTACAAGAGCAAACGACTTCAACAAGGGGTAGTGGGCTCTGCCTATACGTACAAGTTGCCAGCACTGGACTGTAGACAGTAAACCAGAGACACTGTTATAATAGGAATTTCCTTGTTGTAAACGCTTTGTTTTATCCCCCTGATCACCAAACTGGTTCGTTGAAGCAATTTCAGAAAAAAGATGGATTTGTGCTATGAAAAGAAATCTGAATGAGCAGAGCAATAAGAATGCTCCGATAAATAAAAAAAATTGTATTTAGCGTAGAGATACATATGGAGTTTATGGCATGGTTTAATGTTAAGAATGAAATACAATGCTAACAGTACGTTATAATATCAAGAGTGGGTTAATAGCGCTGTAGAGTGAGCTGAAAAAGAACTTTAGGGGACAAAAAACAAAGAGGGAGTGTCTTGCACGAATAAAGAATAATTCAGGAACAGGCGCTATTTTAGGTTTAAGAAGGTGGTTATGAAAAGGTTAATGTGGAAGAAGATGGTAAAAGGGGAAACAAAATGTGTGTTATACAATCCTTATTATAAGATGTGTGATGATAATACCGTTTTGTTCTTGTTTTTGTTATTATTAACTCATTTCACATAGAAACAATTGAATGTTTTTTATGGTGTAAAAGATTTACCCAGAGTAAATACAAGACCATAATGTAGCAATTAATCTAAAATATTGTTTAGAAGCGGTCGGTAACAAATCACGTTACAATGTAGCCACCTGCCCACTAAAATTTTCACACATCAAGTAATGTAGTAGTGTAGAATGCCAAGCAGGAACAGTGCATTAGTAGATGCAAGCGATAGTTTATTTAGTTATGGCTGATGAGATTAGGAAAATTAAAATTAAAATTATGTTAAAAGAGATATAAAGTTAGCACCTTGGATGTTTGGTTTGGGAGCATTAATCGATTTTTTGCGGTTTATGTTAGGGGTAGTCTGATGGTAAAAGTGATGGAGATGTGAAAATAGTGCTAAAATAAAAAAAGTGAATAAAAGTAAGCAAGAGGAAGCAAAAGGAAGAAGAATGAGGAAAATGGAGGAAAGGGTATGAAAATTGAAGGGTATGAAAATTGAAGGGTATGAAAGGAAATTAAGGGAATTGAACAAGAACAAAAGAAATCAAAGGTGAAGTCTATATAAAAACAGAGAACAGTTGAAAACATTTAGTGTTTATTTTACCTTCATTGCAATGGAAACGTTCTTTATTTAAACCTGACACAAAACCATCTTTTAAAATGGTATAATACATTTAAGGTTTTTGATTTTTTAAGTATAGCACCGCTAATATATTAACACTCTTACTGTTTCAGTGTAGCAGCTTATTAATATGAGTCTATTGATAAAACATATTTCTGATGCATTATTACAGATATCCCCCATTTTTATTCTTTGTATTAATATCAAGAGACAATTATTTAAATTGAGAGTAGCTATATAACGTTTGGTAAGTAATACATAAAACAGTTGGTAGAAGGCTTAGGATAAACAACCCGAATCAAAGTTATATTACTAAATAATTTTTTATCATTTCATATTTTCATCGCATATATTGGTGCAATACCTATATTTCTAAAGTACTCAAATTAATCTGATTAATATTGCCTTATCTCGAGTTTACTAATTCAAATGCCTATGACTACAGTCGAGCTCCAGTCAGGGTTCCAGAATTATATTGAAATTCTAGTATATCCTAGTTTTTTCAAATTAAGCAAACCTGTGTTCAGTTGGTCCTAAAACCTTTCTAAAACCTTCCTAAAACCTTCCTAAAACCTTCCTAAAACCTCTTTTTACTCTTTTGTTACCATTATTAATTCACACTAAACCAGTTCATACTTCATTGACGACTTAATCTTATAATTTATCGTTTCAATACATCTCAGTCTTCATCTTTCTGGTAAGTCGTATTTTTTATAGGTTTCTTCTCATATTATTTCTATTGATATTCAGCTTTTTACATATTTTTTGTAGATATTCAACTATTTACTATAGATCTAGTTTAACAATACTTAAATATTATTCTTCCACAATTCAAATTACTTTTTGCCACAGTATTAGCATTTTTGCTGGACCTATCTATTGTGCTCCTTAATGTCGGTAATTTCACATCTACATCTCACTGAAAAATAAATATAACCAGCTAGTATATGAACAATGAAACACAGCACTCAGGTCAACTTTTAAACGTACAGATCAATCATTATGACTCGTACCAGGCTACGCCTACTAAGTTAGACCAACTATACTCTCAAGTCACACAAGTTCCGATTATAAGGGTTTATGGATCAGTGGCTGCATCTTATAGCCTCGAACCTAAACGCCTCAAAACAGAGGGCTCTTGCTTCAATGTTATGGTACATATTCACAACTATTATCCATACTTATATGTGGACTATTGCCTGATACTACCAGAAGAGATTCTTCGCCGTGTTGAAGTGGCATTAGCAGAATCGTTTTCCAAAAAACTGCCAACAGAGGAAAATGAAGACGATAATGCAGAAGACCATGAACCAGTAATTGTTTCAGATACCCTTCTCAACAAAAGCTTACGAAAATTCGTTGCTAGCGTAAGTGTTTGTCAGGGAACTCCTATTTATGGGTTTAGTTCAGGCCACAAGTTGGTTTACAAAATATCCCTTCTTTCGCAGGCAATTAAATCCAGATTAACTCAGTTGATTAATGATCAAAAGATAAACTTGGGGTTGAGAAACGCAAATGTGTATGAGGCCCATTTGCCATTTATGCTACAGTTTATGGCTGATTACAATTTGTATGGATGCGGTTGGCTAAGGATACATCCTAATGGTTTGTTTTTTAGGTCGCCAATATTAAATGTATGGGGTGCCTCTAACCACTTTAAACTGCAGCTTCGCCAATTTTTGCTACCATGGATACACCAAAAGAATGTTTTGGCTAACCTGGGAACTGATACACATTACAAATACAACCGCATTGGCAAGCTGGCATTGGAGGTAGATATACAAACATGCTCAATTGCCAACCGTGATGGAATAACTCAAAGAAACCCACACCAACAATTTAACGAGACAAAACCTCAAAATAAAAAACATCAGTCTGAAATATACTTGTCTTCGTTAAAATACGTTTATTTTGACTTGGTCTATCAGTGTCAGTTTCGTGGATCCCTGTTTATACCAGAAAAGGAATTGAGTCATAGCAAACTGATGGGCTCGGGGTCTACTGAGTGGAGTAATACAACTGAGCTAAAGGGTCTTTTTCAACTGGTTATTAAAATAAATGGAGGCTCCAATGGAAATATACAGGAATATGCTAGAAAAATCTCTAAACATCAATATAATACTTGTTTTGAACAAGTAGACCATGAAAGGAAACAGATCTGTCACAGTTATGAATTAAGGCTCGGCATAGATTTATGGGACTGGCGTGGTGACATAAATTTACTTTTTGATATGGATTCTCGTATAGTAACTCAATCTCAACCAGTTGAGAAGAGAATGTGGGATGATGAGATCTTTTCTGATTCTGAATCATTGGACGATGATGCCAATCTATATGATGATGACAATTTTAATCAAAATGAAGATGAGGATGTTAATCTATACAGCGATGATAATGTTGATCAAAATAAAGATGATGCTACAAAAAATCACAACAAGGGTTATGTGCCAATGTCTGAAAACATGGAACCAGGCTATAATTTGGACGGTACTAAAAACAAAATTCAAAATCAAGATTTAGATAAACAATTAGACGATTTTTTTAACTCAAATTTGGAAAAAGCTGGTAATGAGATAGATGATTCAGACACAAATGAAATTCAGGCAGAAGAGGTTGATGCTAGCTTTTTGGCACAAATAACTCAAAAACGATTATTGACACAACTAAAAAGTCAAGAAACTAACTTAAAACCTAATAATCATATTCAAATTCCAAGCTCTTTTGAAGATTTCACCTTTACACGCTCAATTGAAGTCGCTTCTAATAACACTAATGACGATGAAAATGAATGCTATTACGAGGTAACTGTGCCCAAAGAAATTGAGCCCGATAGTTTTATGAAATCATTTGATGAATCAGGTATTCCACAAATTAATTATTGTGATCCATTCTATGATATCAAGCTGGATATGCCACTAAAACCATTAATTCTTGCCAACAAAAAAATTTCAACACCGTTAATTAATGAAGAAAGCATACCACATTTAGAAATATCAAAAAAAATAAAAGATCACTTAGAAAAATTTCTGGCAGCTAGGCCACTTTCTGACTCTCAAAACTCATGCTACTGGGAGTATGCTACCTTGCCTCCCTCAAAGGAAAAAGTTGACACTTGGCTAATTTCACAACAGAGGAAACAGAAGAAAAAAGCACAAAGGCACATATCGCAAACAGAATTTGAAAATGCGTTTTCATTCAACTACAAACTGTCTTATAACTCTGTCAAAATAGCTCGAAGACCGGATGGATTTAACAATCTTACTGTTTTTCATTTGGAAATACACGCTAATACATTCAATGAATCGTTTGTGCCAAATCCAAAGTTCAACCCTGTAACTACAATTTTTTACAATTTTGACGACTCAAATAATTGCCATTTGGAACTGAAGTGCAAGACTGGAATTTTGTTTTTTGAAGAAACCAACTTTGATTCAAGATTACTTGAAAAAACATTAAAATTAATACCAGAAGGCATAAATTTAGAACTTTTTGAAGATGAGAAGAAAATGATAGACCGCTTAGTTGAATTGGTTCTCATATTTGACCCTGATGTAATGTCTGGCTATGAAATAAATTCTCTATCTTGGGGATACATTGTTCAAAGATTTCGTATGGTATACAATGTAAATCTACTTTCTGAATTGAGTAGAGGTGCATTTAAGAGTGGCGGAAAGTTTGGAGATAACTGGGGATACAAGCACACATCAAACATTCGAATTAATGGTAGACATATTGTGAATATTTGGAGAGTGTTAAAATCTGACATGAGTCTTAATGGCTATTCTCTAGAAAATGTATGCTACCATTTGCTACATATTTCTTTGCCAAGATATCTGAATTTCAAGTTGACTAATTTACTAAAGAGTGGCGATCTTCTGAAAATAATACTATTTATCAGTTATTATCTTCGAAGGCTTAATCTTACCATCAAAATTCTTGAAGTAAAAGAGATCATTACTAGAAATGTTGAACATTCGCGTTTAATTGGAATTGACTTCAGCTCCATTTTTTATAGGGGCTCGCAGTTTAAAGTTGAATCGATTCTTTCAAGACTAGCCAAACAAGAAAACTTTTTGTTGAATTCACCTTCCAAAATACAAGTCTTTCAGATGAGATCACTTGAATGCATTCCGTTGATTATGGAACCTATATCAAATTTTTACAAATCACCTATGGTAGTAGTTGATTTCCAATCATTATACCCTTCTATAATGATTGCGTATAACTATTGTTATTCTACCATGCTTGGGCGTTTAAAAAACTTCAATATGAAAAAAAATGTTGTTGGTTATTTAAAATCCTTAAATTTAGATCCTGGAATTGTTGATTTGTTGCATAAACAAAATGCTATAAATATCTCGCCCAATGGGTGCATGTTCGTTAAAAGCTCAATAAGAAAGTCAATTTTAGCAAAAATGTTGGGTGAGATTTTAAATTTAAGAGTGCAAGTTAAATCTGTAATGCTGCTTTTTAAAGATGACAATGAGTTGAGTAAACTTTATAATGCCAGACAGCTTGCTTTAAAACTTATTGCAAACGTAACCTATGGTTATACATCGGCAACTTTTAGTGGGAGAATGCCAAACTCAGATATTGCTGATGCTATTGTTTCTACTGGCCGTGAAATCTTGACTCAATCAATCGACTTAATTGAAAGTGGAGAATATGGGGCTAAAGTAGTTTATGGTGATACCGATTCTTTATTTATTTATTTCCCAGGCAAGTCTAAAGAAGAGGCATTTCAGCTAGGAAGAACTATTTCTAAGGATGTGTCTTCCAAATTTCCTGACCCTATTAAATTAAAGTTTGAGAAAGTATATCATCCATGTGTATTATTAAGCAAAAAGCGCTATTTTGGATACAGTTATGAGCATGAGGATCAAATTCATCCCAAGTTTGATGCAAAAGGTATCGAAACCGTTCGGAGAGATGGAATTCCAGCGCAACAAAAAATTGTAGAGAAGGTATCTCGAGTTCTTTTTGAAACCAAAAACCTCTCACTTGTTAAAAAATACGTCTTGAACCAGTTTCATAAAATCAAGCTCAACAAAGTCTCCATTAATGACTTTTGTTTTGCTAAGGAAGTTCGCTATGGAACCTATAAAAATGAGAAATACTTACCACCAGGTGCAATAGTCGCAAGGAAAAAGGTGGCACATGATCCTAGAGCAAAACCTCAATATCGTGAACGAGTTCCATATGTTATAATCAGAGATAGCGCTAAACCTAGGTTAAAAGACCGGTGTGTTTCACCAGAGGATTTTATTCAATCATTCAAAACATTGAAACCTTACTGTTTAGATTATGAGTATTATATAACTCGTGTGCTAGTACCTCCCTTAGAAAGAATACTAAACCTTGTTGGCGTTGATGTTAAAGGCTGGTATAAAGAACTACCCAAATACACTTATGACCAATTCAAGCATTTCCCAATGAATATATTGAGCGAAGCTAAGTTAGTTCAAGATAATTCATGTTTAAATTGTGGCTTGCAACTACTGAATTCAATGATAAAGCCTGATTCTTTGTGCGAATCTTGTAGAAAAGATGAACTCCTACTAATTTCAAATATCTCAATGATTCAAAAAGAAAGTCAGATTGAACTTTACAAGGTCTGGAATATCTGTGAAACTTGTTGTGAAAACAACTTTGATGCTATAGGTATCAAAGGCTTGGCGGCAGAGCAATGCTTCAATTTGGACTGTTCAATTTACTATAGCCGTTTCAAGACGGAAAATGAAAATATTCAAGTTAACAAAGCTAGTAGTAAAATACTAATTTGCCTTGAGACAACTGCCTGAAAATATTTATTACATACTAGCTATGAAAGTTTGTTGCTCGTTCCCCTTTATCACTCAAAGTAAAGTACCAAACTATCGATTGAAACACTGGACTTATTCCTATATAGGGTTTTGAGCTGGTTAGTGACTGAGGTTTCAGTATGCTTCATCCTAGAACGTGACACGACATATTTTTTACCTCCATCATTCTTTTTTCTGTATTGATCTGAATGGCTATTAATTGAGATGCGCGTATCTAGAAAGGGGTTTTAAATGGCTTCTGGCGAATTTACTGTTATGGCCAAGAAGTATGGGCTTTTTGGACCATCTTTACCATAGTTCTGCTTTTTAAAATAAAATGATTGTTTCTTTGTCAAAAAAAAGTTTGTATTTTTGCCCATTAACTGGGCGTTTCATTCCTTTGTTTCATGCATGCATTTAAGTTTTGTATTATATTTAAGATATGTTATTTATATAAAAATAAAATTAACTTTATTAATTTTATTTCAAGACTAATGAAGGTTTTAATATGTTACTATTGAAAGAATAGTTCTGCTAAAAAAACCAACTAGTTTTGTATTGTTTATTATGCAGAACAATATAAAAAAGATCCTTTTTAAAAGCTTATTTGCTAGTTTTATTCGTGCTTCCAGCTGCCTTCAAAAATATGCTGTACATAGGCCATTTCATGTTCTGGGCTTTCAGAGCCCATATGGCCAACACCTGGAGAAAACGAGGTTATGGGTAGTACCAATACATCATCTATAGCAATTGGTTTTTCCATACCACTGAATAGTTTCCAATCAATAATTTCCTCGTAGACATTGGAATTAATATTGCTTGGTGACTGGAGAATGTTGTTCATGTAAGCAAAAACATGATCTGTCCAAATTCCAGGACCGGTCCAATCCATTATATCGCTCCCAATAATCACTTGATTTTCAGTATTCAATGGTTTTCCAAGCTCTCTTTCCAATGTTGTTTCGGTAATTTTTGCAATAAGCTCACCCAAAATTGGATGACCTCGTTTTGCTTGTATAGTCCATTGGCAAAACTGGATACGTCTTGAGTACCACTCCGCCCAATCGGGACGATCAGGATCTGCTTCTATACCAACAACCAAGCCAGGGATCATTGGCTTGCCATTTAATGTATTGTTTGCTGATATCCATGTAGAGATTGGCTTAAGACTCACAGTGTCAATGTCAGAGTAAACACCACCTTTTGCATATAAGATAAGGTACCGGAAAAAGTCTGCCTTTAAAATACTCTCTGGCATGGCATTATATGCTCTCCAAACCTCTGGCGTAGATTCATATAGCAACTCTATTAGGCTTTCGCACATAGCGTCAGAAAGCACAAAATGCTTGTAGCCTGGATTTTGAAGCTCCCATGTTTCTTGAAGCTCTCGATACTCTTCGGGGAAACCATCATCATCAAGCCCCATTTTCCATGTCTGCCAAATATAAGGAGGAATCGCACTCTCAGAATCATATAAAAATTCCTGTGACAACTTCTCGCTTAACGCAGACCGGCTTTGTACTTTGTTCTTCATCTTGGGCTGGAAATTTAACCCATCTTTGAGCCAGTTACGGTTTTGGCTTAACTCCCTCTCCAACTGTAGTTTGCTCGAGCTTACTTCTGTACGGTGTGTATGCGCATTTGATAAATACTGTTGACGGTACCAAAATATTAAAAGTAGCCCCAACAGGATTTTTAAGAGCTTGACTGACATGTTGCCCATAGTTATCAGAACTCCAAGTATTTACTATAAATCTTTATTAATGTACCTGCATGGTAGTGTGATACCCGAATTAAAAATTCAAGATATGTGGTGGTACTTTACAATTTTCTGATCAAGAAAAAAAGCTAAATTATTTTGAGAATTGTGCTAGTTAGTTTTTATTCAATATTGATAGATATCAATTGATATTTAGTTATATGGTCTCACTAATAGATAAGAAAGTGAAATTTACCTAGTTTTTATGAAAGTTGTAATAAAATAATGATTGCTAAATTTACAAAGCATATAAACATTTATTGAATATACTGCACTCGTAGATGCACTCAGATAAATAAAAGTATTGTATAAAAGTACCCAATGTCTAAACCCACAAAGTGGATCAGATAACTTTTTGTTCCAAATAACCCAAGAAAATAAAAAAGATTTATAAAGTGACCCATTAATAACCTTTCTCTATGTTATGATGCTGTTCCCCTTTCGTTGAAGGAACCATTTGTCATTCTTCTAACCTGTTTATCTTGTTCGTTTCCTCTTCTTTTTGCCAAATAATGTTAAAGGTGATATCCGATTCAATTCACAAAAACAAATGGTAGTAGTGGCAAATAAATAAAAAGCACTCAAACAACAAGAATACCCTGAATAAAACTGACAAACACAAATAATTAAAAAAGAGATTAATGCAATTGATATTGAAAAAAAACGATTGGGTAAAATCTTTTCCCTTTCCTTGACAGCAGTAAAAAATCGAGACATGGAGTAATACAACAAACAAAATGAATAAATTGGAAAAAAGATAAATGCACCACGTTTAAGCAGTGTGATTTGAGCAAACAAAAAAAGGCAAATCAAAGTAAAAAAAAAATTGTGACAGTGTTTCATCACTGACAGGTAGTGGGATGATAGGTTGGTTAAATGCCACCAGTATTCTGGTTATGATTTTTTTTTGAAGGTATTGGATGGCTTTGAGGTTTAATTGGTATAATTAAAATAAGATACCAAAATTAAGTCTTATCTTACCAGCAAAACACAACTGTCCGAAAAAGTGAGACAGCAACAAATTGCAATGTAATTAAGCTTAGAAACGATATCCAGGTTTAATAATACTAGATTACCACCAGGAGTTAGAAGCTGATGGATTGCCGTAGCCGCTGCTAGTGCTGCTGTTTCCGCGGTACCCGCCGCCGGACGAGTAGCTGGCACCGCCAGCGGAAGCACCCCAGTTGGAGCTGCTACCCCATCCATTGGAGGATCCACCGTAGCCACCACCACCTCTTCTAAAGTCTCTACTACCACCACGAGCACCGCCGCGCGATGAACCACTGCTCATACCACGTCCGCTCTTACCGCCAAAGACACCTTCCTTGGAAATCTTTGATAAGAATTCAGGCACTTCTTGGTTTGCTTCACCTAATAAGTCAATCATACCCTTGACAATGTTTCTGTTGTTACGGTTGAAGAAAGCGGTAGCAATACCAATGTTACCAGCACGGCCAGTACGACCAATTCTATGAACGTAATCATCAATGTCAGTTGGCAAGTCGTAGTTGATGACATGGGCAACATTAGGAATATCCAAACCTCTAGCAGCGACAGCAGTAGCTACCAAAATTGGGGCAGCACCACTCTTAAAAGCCGCCAATGCCTTTTCTCTTTCGTACTGCGATCTGTCACCATGAATGGCTGTGGCAGAGAAACCTTGGTCGTACAAAAAGTCAGCCAAATTATCAGCCATTCTCTTGGTCTCGGTAAAAATGATAGTCAATGCAGAAGGGTTTGCGGATAACAAGTCCAACAATACTGATTTCTTTTCATCATCCTCAACGTACAAGATCTTTTGAGTAATGTTTTCTGAGGTGGAACCAACTCTACCAACAGACAAAAAGATGTAGTCCTTCAAAAAGTCGCGAGCCAACATTTGGATGTCACGAGGAAAGGTGGCAGAGAACATAAGTGTCTGTCTATCCTGAACACCAGGCATGTCACATTCTTGTACAATATGTCTGATTTGAGGTTCAAAACCCATATCCAACATTCTGTCGGCCTCATCTAAAACCAAATACTTAATGTTAGCCAAAGAGACTCTGCCTCTTTCCAACAAGTCCTTAAGACGACCAGGGGTAGCTACTAACAAATCGCAACCACGCTCCAAGTTTCTCATTTGCGAGCCAATGTCAGCACCACCATAAACAACGCAGGGACGAACCCACGATCTGTAACTAAACTTCTTGGCTTCATCGTAAATTTGAGAAACCAACTCTCTGGTAGGCGCCATCACCAATGCAGTAGGGTGAACCTTGTGAGAGGAAAAAGCACCGCCCAGTTCCGCGACTGGCGCGGGACCGTTCATGTACAGTTCTGATAATACGGGAAAGAGAAATCCACCAGTCTTACCGGAACCAGTTTGCGCACACGCCATCAAGTCTCTACCGGCGGCAACAATAGGAACGGAATACTTTTGTACTGGAGTAGGCTTGGTAAATCTAGAAAGAGTCACATTCTCGACTAAGAGAGGGTCTAATGGAGGGGCGGTAAACGCAGTAATAGGCTCAGGAACACCATCACCAGTTGCCTCAACTGGAATATCATCATAGTTGTCAAAGTTGATACCAGAGGACTGGTAAGCAGTGTCTTCAGGAACACCAAACAATTCCAACTCCATCTTGGGGATACGCGCAGCAGGCTCATGCTTGCCATTGACCCAATTACCCACACCTGGTCTGGAAAAGTTTCTTCCACCGCGACCTCCAAATCCACTACCACCACGACGGCCTCCCCCGTACCCGCTTCCACCACGGTCACCACCGCCAAATCCACTTCCACCAAATCCTCCGCCACCACGGCGGCTGCCACCAAACCCGCTATCACGGCGCTCACTTTCAGCACCACTGTTACGAAGGTGTGGTGGTACGTATTGCGATCTTGTGGAACGCGTGCTGCTACCAGCGCCTGCACCGCCATTACCGCTCTGCAGACCATTGCCGTTAATCGAGAGATTGTTCATGTCTTGAGTAAAATCAGTCATGCTATCTGTTATGTCTTGTTAAGAAAGAAGATGGAACACGTTTGTTAACAACAAGCTTTATATACGCCCTGCTCGCCACCGGGGCAAAAATCCCTTCTTTTTATCAAAAAACTTTTTCCTGCGCACAAAAGAAAGAAAATTTGCAAAATTTTTCATCAGAATATTGTTAGTATTGCGGAATGGGTGCTTTAGGAGCAAATGACCCAGGGCAGTGATGAGGTTGAGTTGTTGAAGAAAGAAGGATTAAAAATGTAGATACGGCAATAAGAATGGAAATTGTTAGAATGTTAATGATCAGGAAGATGATAAACAGGTCCGAGCCATCATCTATGTTCCTATGTTCTGCGTGACCGGGACAAGTCGAGTGAGAAAATGTCCAACTCAGGCTCAGATTTAGGAGTAGATGCAACTGTAGATGTAGGAATTACAGGAATGGGTTCATCAGAGGTACTACCTCCAGCAGAAATTGATGAGCGTGATTTGTTATGATGGCCATTGATGTGAATTTGAGCGTGAGGGTGAGCAAAACAAGGGCGGTCTTCAAATGAATAATTGCTAGGAGGGTTTGTTGGTGTCTCAACACCACTATCGGTGGGGATGTAAGTGGCGACATTTTCAATTGGAATAATGCCCAGATCGCATTCTTTATCAGATTCACCACTGTAATTTATATCAAAATCATTTTCGTGCTCTGGGGCGGCTTCCAAGTGAATTCCATCCAAGCTGCTGCTCATGTCTTGCTTATGATGAGATCGATACTTCTTTTTACTATCATCGCTCAACAAATGGCTAAAAGGCTTCTGCTGTTCACGAGCATTCCAGTTCAAATTACGGCTAACAGAGTCAATATATTCTGTTTTAGATGAAATGACCGTGGGAAATGGGTATGGCAGCGCTTGAATTGTGACATAGTCACCTTTACGTACTTCCGTGCGCGCCTTACCATCAAACGAAGCCCATGCTGTCGCACGGCTGTTAGTGGGTACTTTGATCTTAAGAAGCATACTGTCAGGGAGCAAAATTGGCCGAAACAGGAGGGTATGGGGGCAAATAGGCGTTACACTAATAGCGCTCACGCCTGGATGCACTAAAGACCCTCCAGCGGAAAGTGAATATGCCGTGCTACCGGTTGGTGTCGCAATAATAAGCCCATCGGCTTGTGCAACTGTTAAAAGTGAACCATCGCCATAAAGTTCAAGATTTGTGACATAGGGACTAGGTCCACGATCAACAACTAGTTCATTCAACACCTGCTGCTCTCTTACCAAAGTGCCATCTGCATGATGAACACGACAAGTCACACGCATCCGCAAATTTGCTCGTACCCCGGAGTCAATTATATTGCTCATCCGTTCACGAAACTGCTCAAACCTGAAGTTCGTAAGAAACCCAAGTGATCCCAACGAGTAAGAAATCACAGGTGGAACCACACGTTGAAAGAGATTCGATACATATAAAACCGTTCCATCTCCACCTAATGTAACCACCAAATCAAACATCTCTGGACTTCTAGCTGTCAACTCCTTGTTCCAATATTGTAACGCATTCTTGGCTCGAGGGAACAGCTCAATAATATCCCCAGCATTAAACCGCTTCAGCTTGCGTAAGTGATTGTCCACATAAACCGTGATATTGTCGTTCTCGCGAGCCATTAACCATTCTACCATTTCGCGAGTCAAGTAAATAAGTGAATTATCGCGTGCCTTAGTGACGATCATGATGTTCTTCACATCAAGTTGTATAGTAGCACGCGCCAAGTTCTTTGCTAGCATACGAACACCATTTGCTGTTTCTGCTAGTTGTGTATGCAGCTTTACGGACTTTAACTCGTCATTGCCAATCTTTTGCCGTACTGTAGACGAAACTTGTCGAAAAGCCTGTTCGCAAGACAACTTTCTATGTATTGCAGGTGCATCGCGCATAAATAGTGGTGTTGACAGTGGACTTGGTCCAATTGGGCTATTTTGTGAGCTTTCGTGGCTACCGTTCCGACTTGTTCTTCGTGAAAGATTAGGCTGGTGTGAGCTGCTCCATTGTCCTGTTCCATTGTTTTTTGTATCTATAAGCTCTGTAAGCTTACTCCAGTTGCGGTTGGTATTAGGCATTTCTTTTCTGTGTGCTTCTGACCTAAATAACTGATACTTAATATCAAAAACCTCGATATTCCTACCTATCCCTTTTGAAGAAAACTGGCTACTTTTTATTTTTTTCTTGAAAATACTTTGCTAGTTTCGAACCGTGCTTCTCCATTATCGGGCTTAAACAGAAACTGGAGCAGGATCCAATGAAACAACGATAGCATTGCACTTAAATTGAAATAGCTTACTGGTTCATTATTAAACCACAAAAAATATATATCTATGTATTTCTGAAATCTAGTTTTAAAAAACTAGTATATATAGAATTGGGACCTGTCTAGAGTTAATCTTTGGGAATTGAAAGAAACCCTGTTCATGAATGGAAAGAGATATTGCCAATATTGAAACTGGTTTTTTTAATAACCGGTTAAGTGTCGAAAACTTAACAAAGTCCAATTAATAACAAGACCCGTTTGCTAATAACTAAATTAAACCATATTCATGACTAGATTAGATTGTCTCAGTTGCTATGAGTACTGTCCTTAGAAATCAGCACTAATCTTACATTTCCATCCACCCAGCTTCTTATTCAATAATGGCAATGATGCACCCAAACACCATCCTAATTCATTATTGTCAATAGTTTTAGCAGTTCTTAATTCACGGTGTAATGGAATATCATATCCAGTATGTAACATGGCAGTGATATAAGACAAGTCCAAGCACCACTGTGGCTCCTCATTTAAGCTTTTGATGTGATCGTCTAAAAGCACATCCTTCCACAATGTGTCTCCATTACACACAACTTTAGCAAGTTCCGTCAATTCCTCGACTGTAAACGAGGATGGAAAGCCTAATGAGTTGGTTCTATCGTAAAAGTATGAAAACACATACATGTCTGAGGATTTTAAGAATGCTTTCGTCAAAGAGGGTTGGTGAACACCATTAAATGAGCATGGCTTTGAGGTACATTCAGCATCCTTGTTCAACACAGATTCAGCAAGGAATCTGCATTGTGCACCAGCTGCCGTTCTGGGACCCTTCATATTCACAACATACACCTCATCCTTAGAAATCTCAACGACAACGTCATTTGCTGTGACGCCAGGAGCAATACAGGGGTTATTGATTGTTACAGAAGCTTTTGCTCCCTTGGCATGCTGTGCAGAGTCAAACTTCTTGCTTGCTAATTCTTCGTTCTCCTTCAAAGCCGACTGCACCACTAAACCATTTACCTTGTTTCTACCCTGCATCAAGCCATATCCCAAATGAGAATACTGGTACAACGTAAAGTCACGATCTCCGAATGAAAGTGTGTACTTATGGTCACCTTCAGCCATCTGTTGATTTGTGCCAAAAGCAGGTTCAAATACAATTTGAGTGGAGCCTCCGCCCAAGTCAAATACAGCAGCTGTGGGGGTCTTTTCAGAAGAGCCAATATTGCCTAGCAAATAGTTTGTAGTGATCCAAGCGAAAACACCTTCATCCTTGCCTTCCATAATTGAAATACCGTCTCCTTCAACAACTGCAAATGGAAAATCGTTTTCTAAATGACGTCTAACTTCTGCTAAAATAGCATCAGACTTTTCAGCACCCAACATACGTAAGCCGGCAGTAGCCTTAACTGCAACTGGTGTACAAGACTGTTTTTCCTTGGGAACCGCTTCCAACGCAACCTTCAAAAGAGGATCCAAGGATGCGGCGGCGCCCACGGTATCAGTATCAAAAGACGATAATCCTGGCTTTAACATTTCAAACTTTTCACTTAACAAAACTGGTGGAGACTGGCATGTGTTGAACTCATAAACGTGGACACGAGAACCAGTGGAACCAGCATCTATCATCACAACATACTCCTTTTGGTTGCAATCAGCAGAAATCGCATTATTGGAATTGGCAATTGCAGGATTCTTGAGACTCTCGTCCTTATCTTGGGATATCTCTTCGTTGCTTTGCTTGTTTAAGCTGATATCCGCAGCACCTTTTTTCATCTCGGCTTCACTAGAGCTCTTGTCGGCCTGTACTTTAGGTTTGTTATCCTTTCCCATTGTTGGCTCATTGCTCTCAGCATATGGTGGCTCCAGCCCAGTGTGAGGCACTCCATGAAGACTGTTTTCTTTTTCTAACTCTTCTTCTTGGTCAAACAGAGCCTGTTCCACTGGAGGAGGACTAGCGGGTTTGGCGCGAATCACCGTTTGGGTAAGAGCGTTTTGCGATGTACCAAAAAACAAGGCAACAAAAAAAATGGTCGAAACTAACGCTATCACGCGTAAATGGCGACTAGAGATCATAATTGTAGCCAGTTATAAGTTTCTAGGGCAAAAGGAAGCAACTTTTGATGAATCTAACTTATTCCTATGGACGATATGATTCAATAATTTCAAAAAATAGTAACATTGAAAAAACTACTGCTTATGTAATATATCACAACCAGTGGGCAGACTTTAACAAGTGCAGCGAATATGGAAAAGAACTGAGTATAACGCATATGGTCATATCAGCAACTGTGAGGTAATGAAAAAAGGCCTTTAGTGTAGCAGTTAGAAAGAAGTAATAGAAGTTTCAAATCACAAACTTGGGAAATAAAGGCTTCATAGTATTTAGAATAAAAACAAATTGGATTTTCCTAATTATTGGTGAAGAATACATAAATATAGGAGCGATAACTAATACGCTATGTGATAATAACATAATATAATATTCACTGTAGAATAATGTTGCTCATTTTCAAGATAAATTTATTGAAAATTATTTTCATTCATCTACGCTTTCAGGGGTTCAATAAAATTATTAATGTTTATTTAGTTGAATATGACTGTAAATGCTAGAGCTGAAGTTGCTACTAGGTAATATACCTTTAATTCTAGATTACTAGCAATAATTTGCATACTTTTAGAAAATATATTCCGATAATTGTTTATTCTTTTGTTTGTAACACTATTCAGGACAGGTGCATCACTCATAAGTACAGCTATTGTTAAATTACAACATTTATATCTCCGAATCTTCATGAACAAAGGATTAAGATCCAAGTAGAAACCTTTTGTTTTAAGATTTTACAAATTCAACCAGTTTTTGATAGATTAATAGACAATAAGAGAAAATAGCATTAAAAGCTACTAGGATGTAACAAAGGGCATCTAAGGGAAGAAAAGAATTTAGTATATGAAAGGCACGGCCTAAAATTTAAAGCCAGCTAAATGTATAGAAAATGTAACATTGGGGTAAGGCAATAAATTTGCGAAAAAAAATGGTGCGATCAAGAACCAGAACGTATGAGTAATAAATAAAAATCATACATACTTGAAACATGTTAAAAAAGGTTTATAAATGCAGTACCAAGACATGGTTGCAGTGACGGCTTGTAGAAAGAGGTCAAGTATAATGTAGTGTATGGAAATATGTATGTATAAATGCGCTTTTTGGGAGATGTATATGCAATGCAAATGCAGATATACTTTTTCTGCATGCTACCTCTGGAGACTTGAAAATAAAAGAGATATATAACCTGTGTACCAAACATATGACGATGCATAAGGTAAAAATAGTATATGTTGTATGTAGACTAACATATATAATGTTTAAATATTTATAGAATATATATAGATACTATATACATATGCATGGGTGCCAAGTCACCAGATTAATATCATGAAAATACTTTTTTAGTAATGGATATAGCATAAATGTACAGCTCTTACAAGCTTAAGTAGCATGATACTAGACTAAAATAAGTACCATTAAAATAAAACAAATGAATGTAAAAAATTAGCATTTGTAATATTTAATAGTATTTGGTAATTAAGAACGACAATTGAAGTAAAATTTGAGCACTAGAATCTGCAATAAAACCTTTCATAATGCAACATATGCTATATATATTTAATTCTCTAAATTCTTCAACTTTAATAATACAAACTACATTACTTTAACAATCAACAAGAAACCAACCGTACTTCAAAATAAAAATGTGGCATTAATACTTTCAACCTGTGACATTCAAACAATCTATTGATATTTTATTTTATATTCAACGATTAGATCGCCGAACACGGAAATAACAAATTAGTAACAATATTAATTAATTCTTGGTACTAAAATGATAAGCCCAAAGAACATGTGCACAGTCCCATTAGTAATTGAAGCAAAATATCTATTAGTGAACAAAAACTCATCACGGATATCCTGTGTTTGTTCTAAAGAAAAATATTTCTAACTTAAGAATATTACTCTTTATGCAAGCATAGTGAACTTTGTGAAACAACTATTTATAAAACTATACCTTAGCCATGTAGTTTTAATTGTTATAATTGTACATTTTTTTGTCAGTATTATCGCTTTTACTATACGCATATCTTCTTATAAATTCTTTGTCGTCAATGTACAGTTTATCACTTCACATAGACAAAGTTGTATCTACAAATTTAGAAATTCTCGATTACCAAAAATAAAAACTAATCTTTTGAAAGCAAATCAATTGCATTAATTAAATATTACATAGACTAGGTAATTACATCAGTCAATCAACTATATCAATCAATCAATACCCAATCCAATAATTCAAAACTAAAACTTTTTTCTACAAAACAATTTGTAACAATGTCTCAAATTACCCAATTTACAATATATTGGTCTTTTCATTTTCCAGTACTTTATGGCCAATAATATAATAGTAACATATCTTGGAATACTCTAAAATTTGGCACGGCCCCAAAACTTATATTCTTTTGTGGACCTTATCAATACCAAAAAAAGAAGCCTCAACTTCTTATATATAATTAAGCTTAAGACATCTCATTTCATTATAGGCTTTTTTTCGAATTGAGCGGCTTGAATTAGTGTTTCAGACTTACTCTTGTTCTAACGCAATTTATATTCATAAGAAAAAATACGAAAAACTTTAAATACTTTAAATTTTATGACTTCAAAGACTGATTAGAGGTAAGATGTTGAATAGTGCTCAATAACTCTTTTTCAATACTGTTCTATGACTTATGCGTGCTGTTAAAAGAAATGAAGCAGAGAATTATCCTGTCTGATGCCCTCACATTGAGAGTTATAGGAGGGGAAAAAAAGTAAGAAATAGAAATATTTCAAACTCCAGCCAAACCACACAGAGCCATCGTCGCGCTGAGAAAATAGCAAAATAGTGTTACTAAGTTCATCTACAGCAGTGTAATATTGATTTTTATACACAAGTTCCATTTTATAAAAACCTCGTTAGACTGTGAGGGTTCTGAGAGTTTGCTAGACGCGCTCCACAACCAGATCACGACCTTATTTACACTTTCTTTTTGGTACCTTTAGCCGCAATACAGACCAGAAAGGCGGCGATAACGAAAGAGATAAAGACAATAGCGACGATTTCTCACCTTGAGAAAGTGGGAAGTACAGAAAAAGGTATTTTATGTCAGTGTCTTCTCCAGTGAATGCCTCACTCTCAGACGATGAACGTTCTGTTGCAGGAGGGAAACAGCCGGCGCGCAAAAAAAAGAGGACATTAGGATCATTTCCTTGCCCTCATTGTGATAAAGTCTTTACACGATCCGATCATTTGTCGCGTCATAACCTAAATCATGAGCCTAAAGAGGTCTACAAATGTGACTTTTTTATTAATGAATTTGGGGGCTCGCGTAGAGTTTGTGGTAAGGCTTTTGTTCGCAAAGATTTGAAAGAGCGCCATGTAAAGCGTCATTTGGAGATGTTGTCCATGAAACACAAACCACTTGGTTCCAGAAAACTGAGTGTATCTCTGGCTGCAAATACTGCACCAAACTCTCCGCGATTGTCTAATGTAACTCTGGCCCTGTCACAAAACACATCTTTAGCATCGGAGCCAAAGGGGACTGGTGCTGGAACAAGCGGGGGAAATGGCATTGGGGGTAGTGGAGGAAATAGCACTGGAGCAAGTGGAGGAACTAGTACCGGAACAAGTAGGGAAAATAACACCAGAATAGTTTCTGAGAACAACACAGCTGATTTGGAATCTGTGAATCAGTTGCATCCTGAATCAATGTTTCGTTCTCAAAATTCTGCAATTGACATAAGTCGATCTCGAAATTCGAAGCAAATTCAACCAATAAACGAATTACTGATCACTGACTCTACACAATCATTAACATCACAATATAATAGAAATACTGACACATCCCAAAGATTATTGGCAATGCAATCTACCAACTCGCGACAGAATGGTTCTCTGTCGCAAGTTGAACAACTGAATGAAGAACAAATACAATCTGGACAACCGCAAATCTTACAGCAGCAAGTAGAACAGCGGCGAATTTCACAACCATCTATTTCACAACAGCAGGTAATGCATCATCAACAAATAATACAACCTTCGATTTCACATCAGCAAATTTCACACTCACAACTTTCGCATCAGCAGCCCAATCAAAATTTGCAGCCAGCTGTTCCCTCACAAATTTTACAACAGTCTGCACCAATCCATCAAAATTTAGCAACAGCTCATGAATCATTTCATAACCTAAATGAACTTTATGATAAATCTGCAAATGTGGGAAACTATGCACCGCAGAGTCAAAATGATATAATTTCCTGGCTTTTTACTGAATCTCCTCCACAACAAATACCTTCATCCTTAGAAAATCCAATCAAGACTCAAAATGCTAAACTGTCTACGCTCATAAGAAATGGATACAATGCAGATCATAATAATTACCATCATTATTCAACAGCCAACGCTATTTCAGAGTTTACAAATAATCAAACCTTAGACCAACATGAAATTAGCCAAATTCCCTCATATTCCAACCATCAAGAAATGAACACCAAATCTTTATCCAATAACGCAAACTCGCCACACCAATTACAGCTGCAAATTATCCTTCAGCAGCAGCAGCGGGCTCACCAACTTCAAATACAGGCAGGAAATCCACTGCAAATACAGCAACTTTCTACTGCCCCTATTCATGAATATGTCAACTTTCAACAAATTCGAAACCAACAACGATTCCCGCCAACATACGGGCCTGATGCTAGTTGCTCAATGAACTACTTTCCTAGTAATACAAATTATGGGCTACAAGATGTTAATATTTTTCTGAATGACGATAATCCTTTGGATGAAGTTTTTATGCGTAATTATCAGGCATTGTTAACTAATCGAAATGGAAATGTAAATAACTCAGGTGAGACTCACACAAATATTAGTACACCAATGCCAAACTTTCATCTATATTCCACTACTGCTTCGTCTAATTCCCCTACAAACACAATAGACTCTAGTGGATCTGCCAAAAATTCATATTGTACTAGCCCTGACTATAGCAAGATCTCAGCAACTGATATCCTACATCAAAAACTTACCAGCTATGCCTTGAAGCATAATATTGCTATGAAAAAGCACGTTTTTGTTGATAGTTTGATTGTGGAGCTGTTCATTAAAAGTTTACCGACAATATCTCGACAGAGTATTGCAAATATCTTTGATTCGGAGGAAACTGATACCTTCACGGTTGAAGATAGGTTATCATACTACTTATCAATGTATTGGCTAGTGTTTCATCCTCAGTTTGCTATTCTTCACAAACCATCTTTCGATACAAAACTAGCACCACCCCTTTTATTGCTTTGCATGATTTTGATAGGATGCAATTATAGCTCGCCGATTGAAAGTGAAGCTCTTTCAAGATCTGCCCAAAAGTCGCGGGAGTTTAAATTTAGTATGTTGATTGCTACACCTTTGCGCTATATGATTTTTCAACATGAACATTTCAAGTCGCCAGTAAGGGTATGGGTTTTGCAAAGTTTAAACTTGTTGGAATGGTGTGAAAAGAACTTTCTACTGAGAAGTATGCATGAAAGAGGTCATATTCATCATGGTACAACTGTTCAATTATTGAGAAGATCTCCATTTTTGGGCGGAAACCCTGCAATGGCCCAAAAAAAGTCCGAATCAACTAGTACAAATACAAGTGCAGCCGAAGATGATTCAGACACATCTGCTAAGGACATGGAAGCTTCCAAGAGTGATACTATGGACCAAAATTTATTTACCAAGTGGGTAGAGTCAGAATCAATGAAGCGTATAACTTTCATGACTTTCTACTTAGATATTCTAGACTATATCAAGTTTCGGCACCCTCCTCAAATACTATTTTATCAGTTACAATTGTTAAATTTACCGTGTGATGACGAGCACTTGTGGGAATCAAAGGAAGTCAATGGTTCTTTTAGGCGTATTGTAAAGCGTCAAAAGAAGTTGCAACAACAACTGCAACAAACCAATAATCTACATAATGATAGCTTGAACAAGTTGAAAAATACGGGTAAAATCAGAAATGGCGAGAGCTTTTTAAGTGTTATCAAAAAAATCCTAAAGCCCTATCAGCATAAAGAAAGTCTTTACAAATCCAAAGTTTCAATATTTACTCAAAAGATATTATTTGCTGGTTTAGTATCTTTAATGTATCAAATGCAACAGAGCGATTTACAAAACAGCTCTTCGTTGCTAGATATAAAACAAAAGATCTCTTCAGAAAATGTTCAAAGAAGTAGTATAGTCAAGGAGGGATTGATGAAGGCATTCGATAATTGGTATGCAGAAACTGTTCAAGATCTTCCTCCCCAAGCCTTGTCTCCAACAACTTCATCAATATTCAATGACATACATACAATGCAGGTTCCTGTCCCAATGTATCATTTGGTACAAATTATTGGAATGAGTGATATTAATCACTATGACATTGCAATTTTTGGTGGATCACCTGCCAATATGAGTGTTGATGCGACAATTAAGGACCATTATATTGTTCAACGAAAGCTAAACAAGATGTGGCTAAATCCTTCGCCGCCCAGTAAACGCCCTTTAGACGAACTTATCAATTTGAGAAGTGTTATTCATTGCTATTTGCTACTCTGGCAACTAATGTTGAAGCCTATTGAAAATGGCGATGTTGACGGCGGAACTGTCAATCTTGACTGGAATGTGAATCGCGATTACTTTGATAGTATGTATGCTATTAGCATAGCCACATTAGTATTGTGGTGTTACGCGTCCTCTACATGTGGACTAGAAAGCCAAAGATTCTCTGTTGTTGAAGAAGAGTTTGGAGGGGATTATTCTATTTTGAATAACAAATCCTACGAAGAGTTGGTTCAGCTTAGTGCTGAAGGGGCATATCAATATTTGAGCCGTGTTCGTCAGGAATTCATTACTACTTTGCGTAAGGATAACTTGCACAAAACTTTTAGCATTCATCCGTTCAATTTTAGAAATGGTCAAAACAACAAGGATTTATCACCTCATACCGTGTTAACTAAGTATTGTGATTTATTACCGTCAATCACAAATAAACAAAACATGAGTGGTCTTTGCTTTTTTGTTGGAACCAAGATGATAAGTAGCCAGTGGGAGGTTATACGAGAGAATGCCAAGTTAATTTTAAATTGTGGGTTTAGGTCAATTGGCAAAAAGACCATAGAATGTCCCTACTTGTTTGATAATGAATTTTCTGATTGATATTCTAAGAAAAAAAATGCCAATTCTCGATTAATAAATATTAAAGTAATATTAATAGGAGTTTGTGAGTAATAAATGGAAACTAAATATTTATTAACAGTTGATGCTAAATGCTGCATTCATAATGGAGACCAAATCTTTATAAGACGGAGACCAAATGCAATATTAATGGAGGCCAAATATATTAATATCAATAAATGCAAGTACTTTATTCCTATTATAAAGTATCAGCGTATACTCGTAGCGTCTATATATAAAACAACCCAAGAAAGAGAACAGAATCGTGTAAGAAACAAAATATGAAATAAGCCTAAGTGCTCAAAACTACACCAATAATACAGCATTGACGCATCCATCTCTGTCAGGTTCGTTGGTGACTTGAGCATACTTACCCCAGACAACCTTACCACCGGCAGTAACCAAACCCAACTCAGAAACATTAACTTCAATGATGGTACCCTTGGTCAAGACACCCAACTGGGTGTACATGGGGGACTGTGGGTTCTTCTTGACAGCTAAAATAGGCAAAAATACAGTCACACCTAATTCTGGATGAGTGACATTGGCCTTTTTTTGTCTCAAAGCCGCTGGTCTGATAATTCTCTCCATCTTAACTGGTCTACGAGTAAACCCTTCACCTACAAAGGTGTGCTTGGTGATCATTCTCTTCCACGACTTGGACTTAGATTTACCTGTCTTGATAACCTTAAACATTTCTTCCTCAGAAATACCACGTACTTTGGGTAAGGGCACAGTAAACTTGTCGGCCTTCTCCAATCTCTTTTGTTTGATCGAAGACGAGATAGCCTTGGCGGTATTGTTGGTTTGACGATCCAAAAGATACGTAGGCAAAGCCTCACCTTCGTCTTGCTTCGGCGTAGAGGGTCCTTTGATCTTTGACTCTTGATGAGCCTTGATTTTCTTCTTCATGGCCACCTTCTCGCTATAACGCTTCTTTGCAAACTGCTTAGCTCTCCATCCCTTCAAGTTCTGTGCATCCTTGGCCACTCTGTGTCCTTCTCTTGCCTCCTTTTTCCTCTTCTTCTCCTCATGGTCCAACCTTCTACCATGTTGCTTTATATGCTGTTCAATATACTCGTTCTGCGGCATTGTAAAGAATAGGGTGTGATAGCTATATAATTGAAGCGATGCCCATCGAAAAAAAATTATAGTAGGGCATATCAGCTACCAAAAAAAAAAGCCTTGAGCGATGCCTGTATCACTGTTACACCGAAGCGTTTACTATGAACATTGAGGTGGATACACTTTTGAAGGATATTGTAGCTTCATTGGCTGCTACAAAGGGCAGCGTGGATAAGTTGGTGGAAGAGCAGGAAACAAAATCACAGCCAGAACTTGTGCAAGATTTAATAGCCAAGGCAGGAACTTCGAGCGAGGGTGTATCGCTTCTTGCATTAAAAAACGAAGCTTTAGTATCCTATTTGAATAATGTTGCGTTGATTGTGTTTGGCCAGTTGGAGCGTTTGGAGGAAGCAGAAAGTTTGCAACAGGAAGTAGTAAAACGGTCGATTGTTCAGCGTGTTACTTTGGAAAGAGGAGTTAAGCCATTGGAGAAGAAGTTGAACTACCAACTTGACAAGATGGTTCGAAGCTACAGTCGCATGGAGGCGGAACAAGAAAAGAGTGCGCAAAAAGAGGTGTCAAGATCAAAAGCTGATTCCGATTCTGATTCTGACTCCGATTCTGATTCTGGTTCTGATTCTGATTCTGAGTTGGATGACAAGTTATCGTATAAGCCGGATGCCAGTGCGCTTGCCAAGATGAGTAAATCTACTGGAGCTCAACGTAGTTCTGAAGAGAACGGAAAGTATAAGCCACCTAAGATTTCTGCGGTTGCGCCTCCGGTAGCACCAAGCGCGCGTGAAGGGGCAGAGGGTAAGAACCGTAAATTGCAAAGTATGGAAGAGTACTTGCGCGAACAGTCTGACATGCCTACTACTACCAGTCTGGTTGGATCTACTATTATTGACCATGGTCGTGGCGGTGTGAAGACTGACTTTGATAAGAAGCGTGAACAAGAGATTCAACGTTATGAGGAAGACAACTTTACCCGGTTGCCCTCTACCCAGACCAAAAAGACTTATCAGCAGAAACAGCGTGATATGGCACATAATTTTGGTGGTGAAGACTGGCTGATGTTTAGTCTGAATCGCAATGTAAGTGAGAATACGTCTAGAAAGAGAAAGCCCAACTCTGCATGGGATAGAGCTAAAAAGCGGAAGTAGATAAATAAGTGTTTTGATTAGCATTGTCAAGAAGTGGTAAAAGAAAATTGTGGTGAGTAGTATAATGGGAATAAATGAAAAGACAAAATTAGTATGTTTTAAAATGACAGTGGATTTTGAATGGTATTAATGAGTTTCTATGGTAATTGAGTAAGTTTTGGAATATTGATTGAGTTGTGCTGAAAAGGTTAATTGATCATTGTTGAAATGGTTGGTTATATTTACAAAGACAACTGATTTAATTTGAAATATTTATATGAAAGAGTTTTTAAAGGGTATTCAATTAGTTTTTAAAGAATACCCAATTATATTTTGAAGCAGTTTTCAAGTATAAATTTAGAGTGAGTAACTGAAATCAGCAAATGATGATGAATTATATATCGAGACGATTTATTATATTCAATTATAGCCAACCCCTTTTAAAATACAACTAAACTCAGATATTTGAAAATTTAAGTCTTTAATTCACTTAAAAAGAAAACAAAATTGATAGAGTATATCAAGTGGAAGCAACCCACCGTACAAAATGAACCAAAAATCAAATAGGTTCAATGTAACGAACAGGTATTTACTGCGATAATTCCACATCTTTAAAAATTATATATCTAATACGAGACAGAATATAAAATATTGTTAACGAGTTTTCTTTATAATGCGATATCTATTGGTGCATATATCTTTTGTCTAAACATGACATGTGATGTATGTGTTGTTAGAGTAGTCAAGATAAACAGCATTAACAAGAACAAATACTTTTAAGGCAGTTATATTATAATATACAACAATTAGGAATACACCGACTCCATCAAGGATAATGAACGTACCAATTTTATGATAATTATACGATTTTTATATTAAATATACGTATTTTACATTTAACATTAATAAGTAGCTTTGGCCATGTATACTCTATATCCACAATAAATATTTCAGAAATACTTGAAGTTCAATGGTAAACATTAAATAAATTACAAGAGTTGTAGAACATATAGTACAATTATTGTTATTACATTGAATAATAAGTTATTCATGATCCTCTAAAATTTAAATTGATTTTGATTCACCAGATTTTAAAGTTTAAAATTGCTAAACTTGCTCTACTTTTTTACTCAGTTAGAATCTACCGTCAACCTCCCAGCTACCCCCTATCCTTTCCATATTGGTAACTTCACTTAGTTACCAGCACTATTATACAATGTCGTCGAATGTCGTGGATTTTCTAGAAAATAAATATTTTGGATTTTTTTACTATAATATCCCAAGTTCTTCGTTAAAAAGCAGAAATGTCGCTAATCAGAAATAGAGAAAAAACTGTGGCGGCCGACACCGCTGTGGCCCGCTGATTGTCGGCCCACTGGAAGGGCCGACGACTACGACGGTCAAAGCTTATAGTATATACGACATGACCATTTTGATACCAACATGCCTCAATTGATAATCTATTGCCCTTCAATTTCCGTATTAGTGAAATTCTATGGGAAATTTAGCCTCTCACGTGTAGCTTACTTTTCTTTCTGGTATTCTCGGCCAGTCGTTTATAATCAGGTAAAGGGTCGAGCCCCAAATAGATCGTCTATGGAAAAAGTATAAAAGGACCACGACTTGCCCCTTAATTATCGAAAGTGTTTTTTTAGTAGTTATACCTCATATCTTAATACAATGGTTGCTTTAGTTCAAAAACCCGCTCCCGCTTTCACCAAGACTGCCGTCGTCGATGGTCTCTTTGAAGAGGTTTCCTTAGAACAGTACAAGGGCCAATGGGTCTTACTTGCCTTTATTCCTTTGGCTTTCACCTTTGTGTGCCCTACCGAGATCATTGCCTACTCCGAGGCAGCTGAGAAGTTTGCCGCCAAGGGTGCTCAGGTTTTGTTTGCCCTGACTGACTCCCAGTACACCCACCTCGCTTGGACTAACCTTCCCAGAAAGGATGGTGGTTTAGGTAAGATCAACATCCCTTTGTTGGCCGACACCAACCACTCGCTCGCTAGAGACTACGGTGTCTTGTTGGAAGATGAGGGTATTGCTTTGAGAGGTATCTTTTTAATTGACCCCAAGGGTGTCCTTAGACAAATCACTATCAATGACTTGCCTGTCGGTAGATCCGTCGAGGAGTCTCTCCGTTTATTGGAAGCTTTCCAATTTACTGAGGAGCACGGTGAGGTGTGCCCTGCCAACTGGCAACCTGGCTCTGAGACTATCAAGCCTGGTGTTGAGGACTCTAAGGAGTACTTTGGTAAGGTCAACAAGTAGTTTTCCGAGTGTTTATGTATGACATTTACTATATAAATAAAAGAACAAAATGAGATTATACTTTATGACACTAAGGTGGCAGATACCAAAGTTGCCTTGCTTTGGCAACATGATTGGATGTGTGTAGAGAGTAGTCTGATTTTATATGTACTAGAATAAAATAGTTACGCCAATGAAGAAAATTGTGAATAATTACAGGGAAATGGCAAGTTTCCGTAATGGTGATATGAGTTTTACAATCTGCTTGCTTGTACTATAATCTACTAATTTTGAATAATTCAACAACCATCTCTTCATTCATACCCATTGCTGTATCCAAATTTCGACCCATTTTGGTAATCCCGTGTAGCCATACAAATTAAAGTTCCGAGACTCAATATATTCACGTGATCCAAGAGTGTTGGCTCAGTAGCTAGAAAGCAGCTATATTCACCATTCTCTTACTTTCAAGCTTGTATCCGCACCATAAACTGCTAACTAGACATGTCAGAAATATTCTTCTATCGCTTCCTGGTGACCTCCCAAGTTTTTTTCAAATCCAAATACACCTATGCTATTGTAAATCTCAAACCATTGGTATTGGGTCACGTATTATTAGTGCCCATTCGCACTAGTGCATTGAGACTAGCTGATCTTACACTGGAAGAGTCGCAAGACTATATGAATTCTTTACAATTGGTCCATCGTTTTATCATACACCACTATAAGGCCGACGCGCTCAATATTGCAATTCAAGATGGCCCAGAGAGCGGCCAGAGTATCCCTCATTTGCACACACATCTCATCCCACGCTATAAATCAGATAAATGGGGAGACAACATCTACAACGAGTTAGAAGCAGCAGATGCTACAGCGCAGTACAATGAATTCGAACAGCGCAAAAGGGCATTTAGAGAAAACAATTCTCATGAATTGGCCGTAGCAGACGAAGATAGATTGCCGCGTAGTAGTGAAGTCTTGGAGCGTGAAGCGGATGAACTTCGTGAGGCAATGTCAAAATTTTGTCCAGAAGGCTTGTAGCGATCAGCCCAAGTGTTCACAAAGTCAAACGAAAAATACGTATACCATATATATAATAACTGAGAGCATTAACTCTAAAATTATGGACGAGCAGTTGGACGAGATCCAATGGAAGTCTCCCGAGTTTATCCAAGAGCGAGGATTACATAGCGGGAATGTGCTCGAGTACTTCGCTTTGTCTCCATTCTATGATCGCACGTCTAACAACCAGGTTTTAATGATGCAATTTCAGTTCCAGCAGATTCAGATTCCTATAGGTACCACGTTTCAACAGTACTTCCAGTCACGGCTTCTGGAAATGACCGGTATAGAGTTTGTGGTAGCATATACTAGAGAACCAGACTTTTGGATTGTTCGCAAGCAGAAACGTCTTGATGTCCACAATGCACTTCCTATACAAGACTACTACCTCATCGGTGCTAATGTCTACCAGGCACCCAAAATATATGACGTATTGTCCTCTAGGCTTTTATCTAGCGTGCTTTCGTTAAAAAACTCTATAGATTTATTGAGCAACATGTCAACGTACCAAATCCTGGATGGAGGTCATTCTTACAACAACGTACAACACACGACACAGCAGCCTCAAGCACATTTACTTGGTAAATCAGTTTCAACTTTAGGACCTACAAATATGACTCCGTCTTCGCTGCAAACTCCACAAACAGTAGGTCCAGGCACTGCAACACTGGGTCCAGCTTCAAATATGGCCCTGAATGGCGATTCAGGTCCAGAAATATCAGCGGCGGCATTTGACAACTTGTTAAATATTGTAGCGCAGTCAGGAAACATGGAAAAGGGTGAGAGTAACGACAATTCTACATATCTTGATGATATTCCATTGTACGGTAAGGGAAGCACAGTAGAAATGTTGAAGTTGAAAGTAAATTTAGATGATGATGAATAATCAATAGGGACTTTTAAATATATGTATACATATATACTGCAAACTATAAATAATATCCGTCTAAAGCTCGTCCTTAGAGATGGTTTCTTCGTGATGTTCAGCAACAACGTCGTCTCTGGCTTTAATCTTCAACTCCCCAGCCTTGGAAATCTTAATAGTTTTGAGAGGACGGTCACCGTAAGCGGTTTTGACCTTCTCAATGTAGTCAACAACTTTTTGACCATCGAGCACTTCACCAAAAACAACATGTCTATTATCTAACCAGTCAGTGACAACAGTGGTAATGAAAAACTGAGATCCATTGGTATCCTTGCCAGAATTAGCCATGGATAACCTGTAAGGTCTGTCGTGCTTTAAAACAAAGTTCTCATCCTTGAATTTTCTGCCATATATTGATCTTCCGCCAACACCACGACCAGTTTCAAAGTCACCACCCTGGAGCATAAACTGAGGAATAATTCTGTGGAAGATTGAGCCGGTGTAAGTGAACTTAGGATCAGTGGAAATAGCAATCTGTCTGAAGTTTTCGGCAGTTTTGGGAACAACTGTACCAAAAAGACCAATGGTGATTCTTCCAATAAACTTGTCATTTTCAGTCATGTCAAAATAGATTTTGTGTGTAACTGGTGGGTTCTCAGGCAATGCGTGAACACCAGTAATGGCATTTTGGAAGAAGAAGTACAAGAAGGACACAATAATAGCAAGACTGCTTATTTGTTTTAACATTTTGACTAGTTTCGTTTAAAGTAGTACAAGTGGCCCAGCATTTGAAAAGTTCTTCTATATTATACTAATATTTCTGAGCACGTGATGATGTCTATCAGGACCTTATAGTAAGCCTAGTATAGCTAGTATTTTAATGATATGATAAATAGAGCTTTTTACTCTAAAATTTTCCATTATATAACTCTTTCAACTTTTTCTGCTTTCATTTTACGAGTTTTGTCATTTGCAAGAAACGCCTTTACTCGAACCAGCATTATTGAATCAAAATTTAAATTGTCCTTTGCAATGATTGCACTACACCCAGTAATTGGACAATGTGTGTTTCCTGAGTTTAGATGAGATGAGATGCTTTCCTTTTCGAATGTGTGTTTGCATACAGAAGATATAACCGGAACCCTAAAGTAATTGAGTGAAAGAGGGTCCTTTAGTGATATTTTTCCGCCAGAAACATCCAACTCATCATCACCTTCATCATCTGGAATTGGGTCTTCTGGGCTACTAATCACAAACATTATGCTTTTAAGATATTGGTAGTTGTCATTTTGCTTTAAGAGAATCTCTAAGTTGTTTTTTGTTTGATTTTGGTGGCGGTGTTTTTTGTATTCCAGCAGCACAAAGTCACCAAAGTTTAAAGAGCGATCTACCCGGTATGTTTTTAAACTTTCTAAATCAAGCTCTCCTTCTGTGGTAGCTCGGTCTTTTATGTGTAGCTTACTCTGTTGGAGAGACGATTTATATACATCAAGCCTCAGTTCATTTTGAATTAATGTTTCTAAACTTTTTAGACTTTGTAATAAATACTCTTCGACATCTGTATTGGAGTTCTCTAACATGTAAGACACATAGGCATTTGTATTCTGCACAATTTTGGTAATCAATTCCTTGATGCTTTGGCAAAGGGGGTTCTGAAACCTGGCTAAACGTTCAAAATCGCCCACAATACTTCTTTGAAGTGGCAAGTAGTCAGGTAAAGTGAGGTCTTCGATTGAGGAAGGCCAGCCCTCCTCTAAGTCTTGAGACATTACTTATACTGGCCAGGGGTTGCAAGTGGTTTTTTTTTATCAAGACAATTCTAGTCGTTTTTTTTTCCAAGCCAAAATTCATATAACTAATAACTACATAAAGGACTGTGCATATACCAATAAAAAACCTTAAAAAACAATACTATTCAACCTTCATCACCCTGTGACAAATCATCCTGGTTTGCATTCATCTCGTTTTCACTATTGCTTTGGGTCGTTTGAGTTTGAACCGATGTGGCAGTGTTACTTGTAGTTGAGCTTGCAGTGCTAGGTATACACCAATTGCGATGACAATGCCATGCTCTCATTTGACATTCACGAGAGCAATATTTGGTGCGTTTGCATCTTCTACATTTCAGAAACTCTCGAGGATATTTCTCCCATTTTCCACATTCTATATTGCCACACTGTCTAACTCCTCCCCTTAATTCATTGCGTCTGCATGAATTTCTCATAATGACCCCTGACCAGTAATACATATCTGTTCCAGACAAAAATGTAAACTTCTCAACAATAGGAAATAAATTCACCTTTTTGTACTCGATTAAAGATTTGTCCTCGTCCTGATTAGACACATCAATATCAAACCCTTTATAGTCATCATAGCTCCATTTTGACTTTAAAAATTCTTTTTGCTCCCTTCTTTTGTGTATGATTGTTTGCACAAGATTTTTACTTTCATATTCAATAAACTTGTTCATTTTCTCATTAATTTGAAATAATGATATCTCCCTTTCCAAATCATTAACCTTAGACTCACAGTCTATTATTGATTCATAAAGCTTACTGATATAGTTGGACTTTTTATCTGTTGAGTTAAAACCTAAAGAGCTTTGAAATTTACAGGTTGTTATTTCATTAGCCGCATTGATTTGTTTAATGCTCAAAATTTCATTCTGAGACGCATCTTCGTCTTCATTGATATCATCTTCTGCATACTCACTATCTTCATCAACAATCTCCACTGTTTCAGTTAAATCGCGCTCGGTTGGTTTTGGGCTTAGTGTTAATTTGACATCATCTAAGAGCATATTGTTTCCGATATCCGGTGTCTCCTCAGAGGAGCTTCTTGAAGAGGAGCATAGTACATCTAAATGAGTGGATCCACTTTTGATTGGCTTTGGTGTAATAATCGATCTTGATTTTATCGACAAGTTTTTTCTCATCTCAAGCTTTAATTCAGTTTCTAGTTGCATTTTTGCTTGTTTATCTCTTATGCACATATCAAGAACCAAATGAGTATTTTGTAGTTCATCCTTTAAGTAAGGGTATTTTGAAATGTAAGCCAATAGTTGTAAAGACCACACAATATCATCTTCATGTGGTATTACTACCCCAGTATTAGTGAAATTACGCACGCCAACTTTGGTATTTATCATGTTTCGGTTCGACTCAAAGTCTTGAAGATACATGTCTGATAAAAAATCAAGATTATTGTCCATTTCATAATCAGAGTCATTATGGAAAATATCATCCAAAATCTCTATTTCTTTATCTTCCCTCAATTTCTTGAGAATGTGCAAAATCATATACCTCCGTCTTATATCATTGTTGATATTACCAGTATTTGGTTGAGCAGACACACTAGTGGAGTTATTAAGCTTAAAATCAAACGAAACAGCAGCTGTGTTGTTATCGCTTAAATTAAATCTAGTTAATTTGAACAATTGATCAACGGTCAAATTTTCATAATCGTCGTTTGTCAAATTTGTGGCATGGTTTTGGTTAAAATAATTAGGGAAAGGGGACAGTTCCGCGGAGTTATTTGCCATAATGGATGGCGATGATGACATGCTAGTTACAGGAATTGACACATCTGTGTTTTCTCTTTGTAAAGGAAATTGGCGAAGAAAATCAGTCTGCATAGGATCGTGCAAGGAAGGCGTGGTAATGGATTCGTTTGTAAGCTCACGCCTTTGTTGGTTAAATGCAGTAAAATCGGGTTGTTGTGGCTGAGGAAGTGTGTCATATTGGTTTGGATTTTGAGGAATCAGTTCTGCCACTTGTCTTTGAGGATTCTGGAAATTACGAAAGTTATTGACCGGTGTTTGTTCAGCATTATTTTGATTTAAAACAGGTTGGCCTCGTTGGAATTCACGCTGTTGCAGAGCAAGTTGATTTTGACGAAGCGTTTGTTCGCGCCTTTCAAGCAATGGCGACTGATTAGTATTTTGTTGTTGTTGTTGTTGTTGTGCATTAGATTGCATGTTGGGTTGTTGTGTGGCAAATTGTTGTGTATCAGGTTGCATATTATGTTGATTTGCATTGTACTGTTGTGCATTATGCTGTTGTACACTAGGTTGTTGCGTATTATTTTGTTGTGCACCATGCTGTTGGTAAGTTGGTTGCCTTAAGTTGGCATTTAAAAACGTTCTATCATGTAAAGTCAAAAAGTTGTCTAATACGGTCGCGATTATGGGTAATATACCTGCATTGACAACCTTTTGACGAATGCTTTCGGTTCCTCTGGTCCCTACAAGGACCAAACATTGAAACGCAAGCGTCCACTTCCATGCTGTCAATATTTTTTTTTCACAATTGAATATGTTGGAGTTGGCGTTGAATGTTGAGTTGTGACATTCGTGAAGAATTTCAATCAAGCGCTCTATACCGCCGTCCACTGAAAGCGTTTCTCGAACTTTTGCCAGAGAAGACGCTAGGTAAGTTAGGTAGTTTAATGAATTGACAAGTGGTTTATCTGAAGTCACATCTAATGCTCGGCGGTCATAAAGACTATTGGTGATTGTGACTGCGGCCCTGTTACTAGCAATAGCCCTATAGTTTGAATCACGCATAAATCAACGATAAAATCATAAACAGAATAGAGGTGAAACAAATAGGTGTACTTTAATTCAAACAAAAGTAAACTTCAGCTTCTATGGCTTATATTTCTAGTCCAAAACCCAGCTTAATATCACGATGTCTTTTCAAGCTCTCAAATAGCACCGTTTCGTTCCAAAAGCTGTAGTCAAGTGGCTCGCTTTTTTTTTGTAAATAATAGAATATGCAAAATGCTTATATGCGCCTAAGCAAACTGATCAAACAAGTATAGGTTTTTCACTAAAGTGTTGACAATATTGGATACTTTTTAAAACCAAAACTGGTTAAACCATTTTATCCGTTGCCACCAAAAACTCGCCGCCAAAATTTCCACTACCAAAAAAAAAAATGAAATTCTACAGAAGACGGAAAAAATAGCTTATATACAGAACCAACTTACAGATCAGAGTATTGTATGAGAATGAGGTATCTTACCAATATATAAAAACCGTTATAATGACTATAAACTCTATAATCAGTCATTTTTTATTTCTGGAAATAATATTTGGGTTGTGGGTTTACACATGTTAGTTTCCTTTTTCTCTATGCACGCAATTTTAGTTTTTCTTCTATGGTAACCATAGCACCGAGGGTTTGTTCCATAAACATCAATGTCAAAATTGAATGAGGACCAATTCTTAACAACTGAGCCAAAAAACCCTTGTAAAGTGCAGTGGGACCCTCTGTAAGAAGAGTTTTACGGAAGCAGTCCATGGGTCCCTTGTAAAGATTGCCCTTTTGGTTGTATATTCTCGTCAAGATAACGTCCCAGGGGTTCATGACAACAGCCACACCGAAACCAGAGGTGGAAGCAGCCGCAAAATGTATTCCCAAAGAGTTTTCTGGGCTGATCAAATTATGCTGTATCACAAAATTTTTAGTGAAGTTGTAAATGGGCAATTGGGCAGACGAACCTGCACCAGTACGTAAAATTGCCGCATCCACCCCACGATATAAACCCTTGAAGCCTTGGGTTTTGACTATACTGCTTAAACCGTCCCATGTATTTTTGTAGTGTGTTTGCTGACCTATGGTTTTTGAGCAGGCTGCAGAGGAATATGACTGCATTCTGGTCTTAACCAAGAAGAACGGCGATGCCACCGCAGCACCAGCCACACCAGACACCATTCCAGACAACACATTAACTAACATATTTTGTGGGATTGCCTTACCTTCTTCGTAGCTTCCTGGTGTCAAGTACTTGGTGAAAAAGGTCCTGCTTGGTTCGTAAAGCCCAATACGACACCCATTCAATCCAATTTGGTAGTAGTATCCGCAGATCAACCCTTGTTGTAAACCGCGAATACCCTCGTTTTTAAAGATCAACAAGGATGCCTGTAATGGGTTCCTGTATAAGCGTACTGCTTCCTTGGAAGTTTTCGCCAACTCTCCCTGCAACTGCATTCTCGTCTTGATGAGCTCAATAGGATTGGTGAACGTCACTGCTCCGCATGCTGCAATGGCGCCAGCTATAAATCCGCCAGTAGTTGACACTTTCTGTGCATTACTCTTGTTACTTTCGCTCATTAACCTCCCTAAAGACTAAATGGCTGCGACTAATGTCCTTATATACACTAAGCTTATCGGCAATATGACTCCACGTCAACTCCGCCGGTCCAGGCCTTTTTCAGCAGAAACTGTTCCGGTACCGGCTTTATAAACCATTCATTTACAAGGAAAGAACCACACCACTTCCCAGTTTTTAACGTCATATGAAACGGTATTCTTCAATTAGTTTGTAAGCTGTTGTATCCTTCTAGGCTTAAATAAATCTTTAATTATGTGGTGTGTATAGAACAGATCTTCTAATGATGGCTTTGGTTGGATACATCAACATTCAGTTTTTCGTCCATATTTTCATCGTTAGAATCAGTAATCAGTGTCAAGAACATCTGCTACAATGTTGAGCAGCAAAATCTTGTCAAAACAGGCAAGAATTGCCAGGTTGAATAATATCAGACTCTTCTCTGGTCCTGGAGGTAGCGTGCAACAGGAAGTTTTGCGGAAATATCCCGTCGGTCTCAACCTACATGGGTTTGTGGTTGAGAATGTTAAACCTATTCCAGAGTTCTCGTTGGTAGCAGTCCATTTGAAGCATGAGTCTAGTGGATCAGAACATTTGCACCTCGACTCCCCAATTGATAATAACAATGTTTTCTCCGTGGCTTTCAAAACCAATCCGCCAGATGCAACGGGTGTGCCTCATATTTTGGAGCATACTACGTTATGTGGGTCATACAAGTATCCAGTGAGGGACCCGTTTTTTAAGATGACAAATCGGTCATTGAGTAACTTTATGAATGCTATGACGGGTCATGACTTTACCTTTTATCCGTTTGCCACCACCAACGCTAAAGATTTTGAAAACTTGATGGATGTATATTTATCATCGGTGTTTGAGCCAAAGCTCGAATACACGGACTTTATTCAGGAGGGCTGGAGGTTGGAAAATGAAAAGATAGACGACATCAAAAGTCCTTTGATTCTTAAGGGTGTGGTTTATAATGAAATGAAAGGCCAGTATTCGAACTCGGCGTACTACTTCTACATAAAATTTTTGGAGTCTATATACCCATCTTTAAACAACTCTGGTGGTGACCCAGTAAAGATTCCTGACTTGCAGCATGAGGATTTGGTAGATTTTCACCACAGGAACTACCATCCTTCGAATGCTAAAACTTTTACCTATGGCACATTGCCCTTGATGAATCACTTGAAGAGGTTGAATCTGTACTATCTGACTTCTGGAACACGTCGCACTAAGGGCGATATGAAATACCCAATTTTTGAGTCCAAGCCTGCCCCTAAACTAGCTGATTTGAATGTCCTGACGCTTGGTCCTGTGGACACCATGTCTAATAAGCCTGTTGAGGAACAGTACAAAACATCTATCACTTGGAATTTGGGAAACCCATTGGACGAAAGTAAACAATATGATTTATTCAAATGGAAGGTTTTGAGCTCTTTATTATTCGATGGACATAACTCTCCATTCTATCAGGAATTAATAGAAAAAGAGTTCGGTGACGACTTTTCTCCAAACAGTGGATTAGACTCAACCACAGCCTTATTTTCGTTCACTATAGGCTTAAATAATTGCTCTATTGAATCCGTGAATGGATTGGAAAAGAAAGTGTTGTCCATTTTCAACGAAAAAGTTGTTCCAGAGTTGGAGAATCCCGAAAGTACATTCAAGGAAAGAGTTGAGGCTATTTTGCATCAAATTGAATTGGGATTGAAGAAACACAAACCCGACTTTGGATTGGGCTTGTTGAATTCGATTGTTCCTTCTTGGGTAAATGGAATGGACCCTATCCGCTCTTTAGAAGTGGAAGAAACTTTAAGCAAATTCAAAAACGATTATGAAAAAAATGGATTACTAGTTTTCAAGAAACTTTTGGATGATTCTGTATTCAACCCTGATGTTAAAAAGTTTAAGTTTACAATGAAACCTGATCAAGACCACTACAAAAAGCTTGTGGATATTGAAGAAAGTAGAATTAAATCATTGACTGAAAACTTGTCAATTGAAGATAAGAAAATTATTTTTGAAAGAGGTGAAGCATTAGCCAAGAAACAATCAGAAATACAAGATGCTGAAGTCTTGCCAACATTGACCATGGCTGATATTCCCAAAAAAGGAGAATTTTACCCAATTCTGTACTCTGGTGTCAACAATAACAAAATTCAAAAGAGAATAGTTGAAACCAATGGATTAGCTTATGCGGTAGCTTCTAAAGATATATCCTATTTTCCCACCAAATACTATAAGTATCTCTCTTTGTTTACAGCTTGCTTGACCAATTTGGCGGGAACTCAGAATACTTCAATAACAGAATTAGAAACCAGAATTCACAAACATACTGGTGGAGTTTCATTTAATGTGAGACCTACTGTTGATCCCTACGATATCAAAAATGCTGGTTTAAGCTTTTCATTGTCTGGAATGGCCCTTCGTGGCAAAGAAGAACACATTTATGATTTGTGGTCTGAAATTTTGACTTCAACAAAGTTTGATGCCAATGACCTGCTGGTGGTTGACAAGTTGTTTACTCTTATTAAAAACATGGGCCAAAACCAATTGAATGTAATTGCCGAAAGAGGCCACTCGTTTGCTAATTGGGTCAGCAACAGAAACATAAGTCCTAGTAAGTATATTAGTGATATTACTGCTGGTATGAGTCAGGTGGAATTTACTCTCGAATTGAACAACAAATTGGCTAAGGATGGCAAGGATTTTTTGAGAAATGAGTTGTTGCCCATTCTTCAAAAAATTCAATCATTGTTACTTGATAACAGCAAACAAGGAATTAAATATAGAATTGTTGGAGACAATGAAATGGTGGCTGCCAATGAAAAGCTTATTGAAAAATTCGATTCAATGCTAGGCAATTTTAGCTCAACAAACACCTCCTACACGAACGAACTTAAGAACTTGATAAATGCATTCAACTCAAACAAATTGGGAATTAATGCTAATCAACAAACGTTGATTGACTTGCCATTTCAAATTGGCTTTGCTTCGTTAGCAAAGCTCGGAGCAGAGTATGTCAGCAAAGATGGTGCCTCATTGCAAATTCTTGCTCAATTGCTCACCTCTAAGCATTTACATTCTGTCATTCGTGAATCTAATGGTGCATATGGTGGTGGCTTAAGCTATGATGGTTTGGGTGGAACTCTCAACTTTTACTCTTACCGTGATCCTAATGCCTTAGGATCTGTGGAAGCTTTCAAACGTTCCTTTAATTATGGGTTAGAAAATACCTGGAACGAACAAGACTTACAAGAAGCTAAATTACGTATTTTCCAGAGTGTTGATGCGCCAATCAATGTGTCTAGTCAAGGTGCTAGCGAATTTATGGAGGGTATTACAGATGAAATGAGACAAAAGAGAAGAGAGCACTTTTTGAGTGTTACCAACAATGATTTAACTAATGTTATTAATAAGTATTTGGTTGACCAAAAAGACAATCTGGTCACAGTGATTGGTAATAATGAGCAGCTTAAGATTGACACCAACGACAAAAACTGGAATGTTATGGATTTGAAGCGTTACGCTAATAGTGCCTAAGTGACCAAACAGAGTATACTTGTACATAGGATTTTTACTCACGTCTCAAACATCAAAAGTCGTAAATTATAAATATATAAGTTATATCAAAACGGTAGTCTAATATGTACAGGTACGAAAGCAGTCTTCTATCAATACAATTGTGGGATGATTGAATTAGCGGATACGTCTAGCATAGTCTTTTGGTGGGACGTCGGGAACTCTTCTCTTTCTGTCTTCAGTAAATAAGCAGTGTCTCATAGCTCTAGGGTCGTATAAAATCAAGTTCATCTTTGCCTGTGCTCTTGGTATATTAAACCACTTTTCATAACCAGTCTTTGCAGAGGAAACGAGTTTGACCATCGTGTAGGCTGACTTAGGCTTCGCCATTTTGCGTAAAGAGGTTGGAGATAGTGTTACTCAATATTAGTGAAATCTTTTCAATAGCTTTTCACTTTATTCTAGACTTCCGTATTTGGAAGTATCTATTTTTATAAGTAGACATTTGTTTTGATGTCGTTTGAAAATCTTGAAAATGTCGTAAGCACTACCATGAGATCAAAACGACGCGGTGCAACGTTGACACCTCGAAAAATTTTGTGAACAGCACAAGTTGATAATTACAAGTGAAACGTTGGTTCAGAAGGAGATACAGTTGGTTTGTTAGACTTGCTTATTGACGAATCGCACCGCTCTGATACATTTTTTTCCCGAATTAGACGACAGTTGTATCAAAAATGAAATTGGTTTCCTTATTATTAACATTTTTATCAACATTATTGTTCACGAGTGCTTTGCGCTTGGATGTAACAGCAAGAACCAAGCCCGAGCAGGTATGTATCCGTGACTTTGTACTGGCCAATCAATTAGTCGTGGTGAATATCCACACTGATGGGAGGTCTGGTGACGGTCAGAGGTTAGACTTATTAATCGTTGACTCCTTGGGCAACGAGTACAGACGCAAAAACAACATTGTGGGTAAGGTAAAGGTTGCTTTCACTAGTCACCATAGTGCTGCATTTGACGTGTGCTTCCGCAATCTTCTTGACGGAAGCAGAAGAGATAGCTTACTTTCTAGAGAAATCGAAGTTGAGATTGAAAGTGGTGCTGCTGCCAGAGACTGGAATGCTATCCAAGCTGCAGAGAAGTTGAAGCCTAATGAAGTGGAGTTGCGTAGAATTGAAGAATTGACCAGCGAAATAATGCTGGAATTGCAATATTTGAAGGGCAGAGAAGAAAAAATGAGAGACACTAACGAGTCCACTAATGCCAGAGTAAAGTGGTTTTCAACTCTTGTTATTATAGCATTGATCAGCTTGGGTGTTTGGCAAATTCAGTATTTGAGAAGCTACTTCAAGGCAAAGCATATTATCTAGTTTATTTTTTTCTCTGTAAATCTATTTCGTTATACTTTGGAGTGCTTAATGTAAGATAATGAGGGATATTCATTAACTGAGGCTATCTTGATATTTGTCTTGTACAAATACATAATCATAAATATTAGTGAAACCACATAAATTTTCTTCAACTTTTTGCGCAAATGCTGGGGGGATTTGAAACTTGCATTTTAGGGATTGATACTTTCCTAAATCTTGAATTAGCGATTGTCTCAATACATCAGCAGAGTCACAAACTTCTCGTATATCTTTTGGGTCCATTTCTAGTCCACCCCATTCTAAATAGTCCTTGAATACTAGGTTTGTAAGCCATTCTAATAAAAAATTTACTTTCATCCACATTTGTTCAAATTCTAAAAATGCCTGGTATGTTTCATCTTCAATTACTTGCAAATAAATTTCACGATCATTGATATTTGATAGTATGGATTTCAAGTTCTTTATTTGCCAGCATTTATTATCAGATGTTTCTCGACTCTTTGTTGGTCTTCTTATCAAAGAAAACCGATCTGCTTCTGCAAGTTTAGTGATATCTAATAGCATGGCTTCGGACAACTGTATTAATAATGAAGTTTGATATCTGGTTTCAATAGTTTCATTTTCATCAAAACAATTAAAAAACTCCCTTGTATATGACCAGTCAATCGAAATAAATCGATGCTTCAATTCAGCTATTAAGACATGGGGTGCAAGGTGTGTGTCTGGTTTTTTTTTAGCACCCACAATAGAACCATCTGAAAAATATAGTGAACGGTAATATATCAATAACATGATTTTGTAACGGGTCTTCATAGAGACCAAGTTATCGTCAAAGTCAACAATTGCAGGCACCCCGTGATACATTTCTTTTAATACTGGATCATGTAATATTAGCTTGTGTTCCCGTTGATAACAGGGTTTGGGTGACAGTTTGCTTTGAAACCCCAACCCGTTAAACGTGTATTCAACTAGTCTGTCGTACCAATCAATTTGAGATGGGCCCAATTGTGTCATTAATGCCAGAATAAGGATTTTTGATTCCTCCAAGAAGCTCAAAATCAAATATCTTTGATGGTGTTTCATTCGGAAAAACGATTCAATAGGATCATTATTTTGTTTCTTAGATAATTTCTCCAGTCTAATACGTTTTTTGACTTCATAAATAAAATTAAAGGTCAAAAAATCAAATAAAAAGTCCAAAACATCATTGTAAGTTGTAAATAATATATGATATGCAGTGAATGCTGAATTAGGTAGGTAATTTTGTAGACTCGAAGATTTATCAGCACAATGAAAAGTCCAATTGATCAAATTCCAAACTGTAAATTTTGAGTCCGATGATGGCTGTAATACTTTTGAAAATAGCTTATCGTCAAACACCTTTATCTTGTCATCAGAGCAGCTTAAAAACGGTATTTTCAGATTGTTTACTGTTTTGCTTTTTTTGTGTTCTAACGGATTGTCTTCTTTTGTAGGCTGGGTACTATGCTCTGGTGATAAGTCTTTGAATAGCACTGCAGAATCATTCATTCCAGAAATCACATCACCATCAGATCTGGACAACAAAGTGTTTAAAAATGATTTTGAACCCCGGTTCAATTTATCATTAAACTTACGGAGCTCATTTTCCATGCTAGAAGTAGAGCTCAATAAAAAATTCTCCAGTTCCTCCGAATCGCTCACAATCTCATCAGCGGTTTCATCTTGTATAGTTGCGTCCGAGTTTTGAAACGACTGCACATTCAGCTTTGTGGGAGATAACTCAAAGAAATTTGTGATTTTGCTTTGTGTGGCTGTTTCACTAGTTAAGCTTGGTCTGCTCTTAATTAGTGGGTATTCTCTATTTGACTTCTTTCTCACCTTGAATAGCTCAACACAAAAGTCCCGCATCAAATCAACGATGCGTTCATAGAGTAACCGCACCACCTGGTCTCCCTGATCAATATTTCCTTCAATAATTTCGGTATATTGTCTTAACACCCATAGCGATCTATCTCGCAAAGGTGTTTTCTCCACTTGATTAAAGTATGCGTCATTTTGAAATTTTGTAAACTCATTACTCGTTTTGAGTCCATCAATATAAGCCACCGAGTGCGACCAGTTGCAGCTATGGTATCGTGATACTAACGTGAAAACAATGCGCAAAATATTTAGCGAAGGAACATTGAGATTAGCATACTCCGATACTTTGCTAATCCATGTTATTTCTCGATTGATCTTGAAGGAGCTTTCCAAATAAGTAAGTAACTCGTCAAATTGTTGGATATTGTTCAAGTTGACTGGAGTATCTGCTTCACTTTTGATCTCGGGTATAATCAGATCAGTAAATCCCGTATGTTCATCTAAAAACGTAGCTAACAGGAACAAATGCTCTACCGGATCAGTGTCATGCATAGTTGAAAAAGGTCATGGGTGTCTCAAAAAAGTTTCTTAAAGTACTTGAGAAGAGCATCATCGTGATATAAACAAGTAGGCAATTTTTTCGTGAGTTGCAACTTGAACTACGCAAATCATGTCAGTGACTGTATGTACCCAATGCTGTTTTATCTTCTGCTTACTAAGACATGTAGCTCGAAACTAGGACCGGTGCTATTAAAATAGAGCTTCTTCTAATTGACGATGCGCAATCGAGACATGTTGAGAACTTTTTGAGACACTGCGCAAAGGATACGTACCAGGAAAATAACATTGTACGATATATTCCTGGGTTTATCGTACAATCAGGAGACCCAACTAATAGTGGTAAATCCTCTGAGCCTGCGGACCCGGAGTACCCGCTAGTGGGTACAGTCAAGCCAGAATTTACTCGTGTTAAAAACAAACCAGATATTAAACGGGGCACAGTTTTCATGGTTAGTACTACAGATAACCAACTTGGGTCTCAGTTTTTCATTAGTCTTTCTGATAATCACAAAGAGGTTTTGCAAAACGAAAGTTATGTTATTGTCGGATGTGTTATAGATGGTTTTAGTGCAATTAAAGAGTTAGAGCAAGATCCTGAGCTAAACGACCCGGCAAAAGCCAAAAAAAGCGGGAAACCCAGGGGGAAGTGGAAGAATTTGCTGTGGATAACCTCTGTGCATATCCATTATAACCCATATGCAATTTAGTCCAATTCTCCTAATAGACCTAAAATTTCAGCGAAATCTTTGATCATGACGCAAGAACCAAACTTTGGTTTGTCAAAATCAAAGTTTAGTACTTGTCCCTGTATATCTGTAGTCAGACAACTAAGCATGTCTATCAAAAGCGAGTCCCCAAAGACCTTTCCATCAGTGCTATCTAAGTTGAGATTGGTTTTGATACGTTTCAAGTCTGGTAGGGTGAGTCTATAGTTGGTGATTGTTGCTGGTGCAAGGTCCTTGGAGGTATCTGATAAAAGGTCCTCAAACGTAGCTGCAGACACAAAAAGCTTCCAGCTTGCGAATATGTGGTTGTACAGGTTTCGGAACTTGATAAGTTTATTGAAATTGTGAATCAATTTATCAATATCGACAATATCGATAATTTCATCTATACTTGCAATAGTGGATGTGATTGTATAAGCCTTGATGAAATTTATTGTGGTGTACTGTTTGACATTAGCCGGGTCAAATTTTGTACCCTTGTAAGGTTGTAAAAAGTCATAGTAGTATTCGATGCATTGCAATATGTCATATTGGAAACATTGAGGTATTTGAAGTAATGATAATGCTTCAGCTAGTTGACTCAAATGAAGGTCCTCCGATTCAACCGTTAGTTCAGAGAAAACCTCCAAAATTTCATCTTCTATTTTGAGGCTTACTTTCTCGTACTTCTCCGACCTTGCGAAAGCTTTCATTTGTTTGGAAAGCGGCATTTCCTTTCAAAATATATATTGATAATTGAACCAACTATAAATCAAGGTTCACTTGATTAGCTTGTCATATAAATTTTTATCCGGTAATATTTTGCCGTTTGGCTGAAGCTGAGCTAACATTCTTGACAACCAGCTGTTTGAAGGTCGTATACAATTCTCTTTATAGGTCGTGTGAATTGATCAGATAGCCTATAGACAGTAGCTCTACATATATCATCCAAACAAAATTTTTATCAAGCAACTAAGTGAGGACCTAATACATCTGACTATGCAGTCTATCTTACCCAGTGTGAGAACCTCATTGGTTGATGTTACGGAAACCCTTCCAGGAAAGGGCCCTGGTCGAATTATATTCAAAAATGAATTAGAGCAACCTTCTGGTAGTTTCAAGCTAAGAGGTATGAGTAATTTAATAGCCAGATCTATCGAGAAGAGTAAGAAGTTGAACAAAGATGAAGTCCAAGTATTCTCGTCTTCTGGGGGTAATGCTGGTTTGGCTGCAGCAATTGCCAGCAAGCATTATGGGAAAAAGTGTACAGTAGTTCTTCCTCAAACAACCAAGCCAAATGTAATACAAAGCTTGAGAGAAAATGGTGCGCTAGTTTTTGTTCATGGCGCACACTGGGGTGAGGCTGATACTTATCTTCATGAAGAAATCATTGAGAAAATCGAACCCTCAATCTATCCTGTATATTGTCATCCATTTGATAACGAATTGTTATGGGAGGGTTATAGCACAATAGTTGATGAAATCATACAAGATTTGAGCGCAATGCAACTATCCAGGTTGAAAGGAATTGTATGCAGCGTTGGGGGAGGCGGTTTATACAATGGAGTCATTGCAGGTCTTGAGAAAAACATGCTCAAACACGTTCCAGTCTTGGCTGTTGAGACGCGGCAAGTTCCAACTTTTCATGAAGCAGTTAAACAAGAAAAGGTTGTATATCTTAAAGACATTGTAACACTCACTACATCATTGGCTTCGCCCTATATTTCTTATCAATCTCTCAAGAACTACAAAAACCATAAGACTTACCTTGGTTTACTTGAAGACAAGGATGCAATACAAGGAACCATAGATTTGTTTGATAACTCGGGTATTATGGTTGAACCAGCATGCGGTGCAACTGCATTTGTAGCATACCATCAGCGGGCTCTTTTAGGTAAATTACTTGGTCCATTAGAAGATAATGATATAGTTATCTTTATCATTTGTGGGGGCTCTGGTATCAATTCTGAAATTATAGAACAATATCGGAAGTTGTTGGCTAATTCCGTGTGAATTTTGCGGCTAAATATTTTACGTGGTTGAAGAAAACTCAAATAAAATTTTAAAAAGAATAGAAATTCGAAGAATTATTTAAGCATAGTTTAGAATTATTTAAGCATAGTTTAGAATTTTCTAGTCAAGTTTCGTGATTCGTATATCTGAACTATCATTACTATTGTCACCATAGGCATGCCTATTTTGGTGAGAAAATTTTAATTCTTTTCAAATTGTAAATAACTTTCAATAAAAAGATATGATGTCTTTTTACCGAAAGACTATTTGGATTGTGTAAAATGGAGTGAGATGTCTACAATAAAACAGGCTTTTTGTGCTAAAAAGTAACAAAATTTATTGTTTTTAATCAGTATCAGCACCAGATAGGAAACTTTGTTGAAGCTTGAGTAAAAATATTTAGAGAGGATTGAATGCCAGTTAAACCTTCTCTTTAGTCACGCAAGTAAAATATTCTGCTTAGCAACCATATTGAACTTAAGGTAATATAGAAAGTTTCAGGGGCCTTCAGATAGAGTGAGACGTTTCAAAAAAAGAAAAAGAATTCAAAGTTTTCTATAAAAAAGACTATATCTAGTTATCCATAACTGGATAATATGAATTTGGAATTGTGAAAAATCCACATTTACCAACTCAATTAATCCTAAAAATTCAAATTAAATGTGTAAAATATTCAATAAAATATGATCTTTTTCGGTCAATAAAACATACCACACAATATTAAGTTATTGTTGTTTGATCACTTTCCTGAAAATACTGGATAATTCATTAACCTTTGAAAACAGACATTGACCCAAATGTATAATATACTTCTCATCATCCCTCGTCAAGAGTAAAGCATTTAGCAATGAACAATTAACAATATATTATTAAGGTATTCATGGTGATATAGAAATGAGGCTATTTATTTTATGCTTCAACATTGGGTTTTGATTGTTGAGAATAGAAGCCCCTAAAAAGAAACATAGTTTGCACAATGATTTGATCTATTTAAGTTAAAAAAATAATTTGATAAATTTAGAGAGCCATTATATACAAGTTCTTCCCAACAAATTGTAAAGAATTGTAGAGAGGAATCAACTTGTAAATACAACTTCTATGCCGTTTGCACATGTTTCAATGCATGTTTGGCTATCAATGCTATAAAATAATTGATAGGGGCACCAACGTACTTGTCGTACTATTAAACTAGGTTATTAAGTATGCATAGGAACAGAAGCTTCGCCCCCCTCACTGAACATACTTTGCACAAGTCAGAAAGCAGCTATGTTGTAATTGTACATAATTTTGTCAATAGAATGTTTGCGGTTCAATATTTAATTTTGAAAATCTAAACGAATAAATTTTAACCTTACAATCATGAATTGTGTACAAAACTATAATTATGTAAGATGGGTTAAAACCAGACTATAGATTTTGAGGTAATGTATAAGTTAAGGTAAAAATTAGGTTTAAAAATTAGGTTTAAAAATCTAAATTTAGTTTATGCTTAATAAGAGATGACCTCTGATGTTAGGGCATTGAAAAGGTATGTTATAAGTTGGTAACACGAAACGGTTCTTTATACAAGATGACATCAAGTAATGTTTTGGAAAGTGGGGAATAAAAAGAAATTTTGCTGTAACTTACTTATTTATTCATATACTGTCAATTACATGATGTGTATTAAAATTGAGTCGTTTGAAAATACTGATGTTTACTAAATTACTAAAGGCATTGGAAAAAAAATTTATTCCAAACAATAATTTTTAGCCTAAAATATAGTACCCTTGAAGCTTTACAGGCGACTAATAGCATTATATTAAGTACCCAGACTTATAACAAAAGCAGAAAATTGATAAGAATTTATACAGCAACAATTAACTGTTCAAAGTGTTTAAATAATGAATTGCAAATTAAAAAAAAAAATAAAGTAGTTAAAGAGTACAGGGAAAAAAATTGAATAAAAGCCAAACCAAGCTGAAACAATTTGAGCATAAACCATATAATTATTCAATTTATAGATTGATGCAATTAGATATCCAATCAAAATTACAAAATGATCTAAAATAAAAAAATATGAAAAGTGAATAAACATAAGAAAACACTGGAAATACATAATTTTCTTTAAATTCAAATCCTATATACTGCAAAAGAGTAAATTGAATATAGAGTTTCTTAAATCTAATAAAACAGAGATTATCATCATTTTCTTTTTTCAGGAATAGTAACTATGGTAAAATGAGTTGGATAAGAATAAGTGATAATTAAGAAACTAAAGGGTATTATTAATGTGTAAAACCCTAAACATAGAAAGCTAAGTACTACTCTGTTTTTGAAAAAGTATTTTAAAAATTTCTATTGTTCTTATATAAATGTAGCAAGTTATCAATAGCGTCAACATTTCGCCATACTCCCTACTTCTAAGTGTGTTTCTTTTAGTAACTACAAGTATAAGCTCTCAAGATTGTTCGTTTAATATCAAAAATACAATATGTAGTTCGTATATTTATGCATTTTATATCCCCATGGGGGATCCCCCGCTGGAACTCCTAATTAATGCCAATATCATGTTTTTCCAATATCGAAAATAATATTTGACAAAGCCATAATTTTTTGCTTTTCAATCGGATGAACAAATAGCTACTATTGGAAATCGGCCCGGCTCCATCTATATATATGACGTGCGAAAAAACTACAAAATTTTCGCTTCTTACAATAATGCTATTGGTGCAAAGAAGCAAAATATTACCATCTAGAACACTTGCAATTCAATCCTGATTCTAGGTTGTTTCGCTAAAGTCCCCCCCGCTGCATTACTATGTGAGCTTGCCCTCTATATCAATATAACTAAAAAAACAAATGGCTAGCCCCCTTCAATTGAAAGGCAAAAATATTTGGATGATCACCAATTTGTGCATATGGATTATCTCATATATTCGTACCATCTGTAACTAAATAAAAATATACATGCACTCTAGCTGTCTGCTATGGAAATCTACAAGCAAGCCATATTTTCTCTTTGTTCGCTTTAACCCGTCTCACATAGTGTCGATCTCAGCTGCAGACTCTATTCCTTCTTCCGCACACTAAAATTAGGATAAAGCTAGTACAATATGTGCTCATTCTAAACCAAGGCTTAGAACACTCAGCAGTATCAGACATGTGAATCAAAAACTGGTAGTTTCATGTTGTTTCCTTTTTATATACAGTAAAACCTCTAATAAGTTGAATACTTTAAAACATACGGTTCTTTAGCGAAATTCCACTCTGGTTACACTTCGTTTTATGTTTTCTATAAAAATACAAAGCTGGTATTTGTTTCCAGTAAGTACCAGTTAGTAGCGAAACCATTTCGGGAAATGTTTCAATATCCGAATCTGACTAAAATATACAAGGCTTAAGACAACATACAAAGAGAGATAACATTGAGAAAGGAATTCCGCGATTATTTCAATATCATGTTTAGTTTTTAGAAAACTCACAATATTTATTACTATTTTGAAGCACAATGCAAAATATTTTAAGATGACTGGTGCTAAACAAAAATATATTACGTTTTCTGCAGCGAAATTATTTAGAGTCTTTTATGTTTTTACAAAGATCCTCAATGCAATGCAGATCCCAAAACTGCATAGTCCTATAAAAACTAATAGTTTTTTTGGACTCTCATAACCGCTGACGATTATGCAAGTTATAAGCAGCAAATATATTTTTTTGTGTTCCAAAGGCATATTATTATCTAAAGCAAGGAAGCTGAACAGGTAAAACAAAAGAATCGCGCTTGGTGTAAACCTCAATTTGATAATGTACTAAATTGCGTTGCATTGCATATAGGAAAATATGTTGGGTGATCATGCACAGCCGCTTAAGTTGTCTCACTATCAGCTATAAAGATGTCTAGTATTGTGCGTTGCAAAGCAAATCTTGATAAAAAGTTTCAGTATTATTGGGGAGATGAGCTGTATATAGTGAGCTGTATGCAACCAGCTATTACATGCCTGGAAAGAAAAGTTTTACCAATAAGCCTAACTAAGATATACGCATTTATGGATTTTTTGTACCCGCTGCCTTTATTCTGCTTCTCTGCCTAACAGTATTTTTTGGGTTTGGAAAGCATAAAAATTTAATCTTATCAGCTTAGTGTTAAAAAAACCGATAAATAATGCCAAAAGAAATTTACACTTAAAGCTGTCCGTACCTTGCGTATTCTCGTTAAAGATGGTTTGAAGCTTAGTACTAATAGTTTTATTTTGTTGGTTACGTGTCTTTTTCTTCGTTTGGTTCAGTACGTATATGTGACATAATTGAAAAGCTTCGGGAAATGAAGTAATGTGCAATTATGTGAGTTATATAAATCATTATAGTCAATGTGTAGTGTGTGATTATACATTATTGGTAACCATGTATAGCACATCACTGTATATTATCGGGACCCATGCATTTTATTACGTAGTTCGTATAAGTAGTAAAATGCTCATGGTAAAGCTCATCGAAAAAATACCAATTCATGCGAGAGTTGCTCATAAGGAAAAAACTTCTACTTTAGAGAGAAGTTTGCTTCGGAAAGAGTGAATTTACAAGGAGGCAACACAAACATATGCCAAGACAGCGACACTCGCCTTGAATTTTTATGATTAAGCAACAATTACCGTGATGTTTTAATCCTCAATCAAGAACGCAACCGAAATAACTTTACAAATTAGAGCCCTGCTAAATAGATAGTATTCTAAACGCATTGCATTTTAAACCTTCATATCTCGCTATTGACTATTTTAGTTGATACTATGGGCCCAGTAAAACCGGTTGCAGCGATTCAGTTATAAAAATGGTTTTATTTCCTGAGAAGGCTTATTCATAAAGACATGTTTCTGAAAAGCGCAAATGGCAAAAAGAGAAACGAGGCTTTTGGGGGATTATGATAGCATTTTGAATACGCTTTAGCTTATATTAGTAGTTTTGCATTGCTTAGATATTTCGTTTACAATAATACTTGATGATTGAATACTGTGCTATGAAATTTGTTGAAAATTGATTGCTGACAATTGATTTTTACGGAATAGTTTGAATTGTGAACAATAGTTCAGGACATAATTCATTGGTAAATTTGATGTAATTAGGTATTGAGATATTACGGTAATACCTTATTGTCCGCTATATTCTTTCAATCGTTCATATTTTATGGGCTGCTTTTATAAATATTCATCTTCTCTTCCTGCCCTTTTCGCATTTTTAATTAATCGATAGATTATATACTACCAATATTCTGTAAACCCAATAATCATTCATATCTATATATATCCTTTTAGTTTCTTATAGACTTACATCATCTCCAGTTATCAGCATTCCGTAAATTTCACAGCCAAATGTTTCCAGAACCTGGAGAAAAAAAGAGATTTAGAGCATGATTGTCAAGACATATCTCTGATTGTTAAGCGGTATATATAGCAACTTTTATTATATTTAGTATTACAATACTGAGTACCAGCTGATCTGTCTAGCCTCAAAAGACCTCTGATATGTCTCGTCCTAAAAACAGCAGCTGGATACCGTTATGGAACTCTGGTGATAGGAACTTTGATGAAAATTTTGTGGTACTGGATACAATGCTCGAGAATCAAAATAATGGTGCAAGACTTCCCGAAAGTGACGTTTCAAAGAAGCAAACACGAAGGCCTAAACAGAAATCATCTACTGTTTCTTTGGCAGCGGCTAGTGCTGGAAACTGGCTAGCCTGGAAAAAGGATAGTTTAAACTCTAATGGTGGAGAAGGAAAAAACCTAGACGATGTTGAAGGTGACGATAATTATGACTACGAGGAAGAATACACAGCGGGAGCAAACGATGAAATTTACGATCATGTTGCTCGCTCCAAAAAGAAAAACAGCTCCTCAACGTGGAATTTTTGGCACTCAAACGTGAATGGCGCTTGTGAAAGTGGAAACGAGCCTGGCACGGAGTCAAAAAAGGTAGAAGATTCGACAGATGTTACCAACATCATTCTCAACACGGTTCATTCTTTGCCTTCGAAACTTGGGTCTTCAACACAGATCATAAAGCCTAATAAAATTGGCGAGGATAGTAGCAAACCATCCCCACACCCAGAGCAAAAATTCAATGGGGATGACGCTGTATTATACAAACCGCATGACAAGGCTAATGACTTTAACAAGATTAACACTCATAAAAATGAAAATTTGAGAGAAAATATTATAGTACCAAACTGGGAACAATGCCTTCCACTGCAGTCTTCTGGTCTATCCAGTGCTAGTAATGTTCTAAGCTCACTACTTGGGAACCAGTCTACAGCATCCTTAAATGGACTCTCGACATCCAAGGCAGATATGACAACCTGGAGACATTTTTTAAGCCAACTATCAACAAAATTGGGTTTTAGCTCTCATTCATTGATTAATGTGGTTAACTCCAAAAGTGCTGAACCAATCGAAAACGAAAATGAAACAGTGGAAAAAGAGTTTAGTTTGTTATATGAGCAAACATACAAACTATATGGCAGGTGCTTGGCAAAATTGCCTCAGCAAAAAAGAGCATGTTTACCAAACTACAATAAGCTTGCTCAAAGCTCTCAAAAAACCTCACATATTGATGGGGTTGAAGAAGAAGACTCAATTTCAATCTCGAATGATTCTATGGGGAATCCCTTAATTAACAATAGGCAAAGCAAAAATACGAAAACTCACTCTTTTACAAAGTGTCCTGATATTATATCCACAAAGGCAGGTCCATTACAAAAAATTAAAAATATACTTATTATTGGGGTTCACGGATTCTTTCCCCATAGGATGATCAGACCAATTATTGGTTCACCAAAAGGCACCTCGCTCAAATTTGCCAATGAAGCTGAAAAAGCAGTTCTTCGATATTGTGAGGAAAACGGATTGATAGATGAAGATAAATCTAGTGTTAGTATTCAGAAAATTGCTTTAGAAAAGGAAGGAAAGATTTTTGACAGGGTGGAGTTTTTCACTGAAATATTAATAAGATGGCAACAGGAATTGAATAATGCAGACTTTATCTTTGTAGCATCCCACTCTCAAGGATGCGTGGTTTCAATTATTCTTTTGGCAAATTTGATAAGTATGGGAATTTTGTGTGAGCCAACTGCAAAGCGAATTGGCATACTCGGAATGGCTGGGGTTAATAATGGCCCATTCTATGGTGCCGATAAGTCTTTCTTCATGAAGGCCTACTCAGCAATTGAGCATGATTCTTTGATGGAGCTATTTGAATTGACCAAGTTTTCAAGTAATCAATCCATGGTATACAAGCAGTCACTACAGGTCATTATCAACTCCAATGTGAAGATTTGCTTTATTGGGTCCATTAACGATCAATTGGTCCCACTTTATTCAGCACTTGCTTCACATATATTTCATCCTAATATTTACAGAGCATGCTATATTGATCACTCGTCCCAAACTCCTGTTTTTATACAAAGATTGGTTTCACTTTGCTGCCATCTCCAGAATTTAGGTTATTTTGATAACAATGTATTGAAGGAGTTAAGCACATCTTTGGCTGGTCCATTGACTGGTGGTGGCCACTCCAAGATTTACAATGACGGAAAGGTGTATGATTTAGGAGTAAAGTTCTTCTTAGAAACAGATGATATTATCATTCCCACCCCAAGTGTTTTTTCAAAACCAGAATATAAGAGACAAAATACTCTTGCACGAAAGATAACTTTACCAGAGCAAGGTAGCACAAAATTAAAAGACGCAGAAGAAGATATCAACTCATTTCTACTTGATCAAAACCAATTACCAAACACCAACCAAATATACATAAAGGAGTATAATGTGGGGAAGATTGGAACGAACCCATTCATACTACCATGGTGTTTGCGTGGTCTATTATTCAATATAGAAAAAAATTGGCCACGCCAACATAAACATTTTATTGGTGACATAATCAGTGGTTCTGACAAAAATGGTTATGATGAGATCAATGAGTTATATCAGCTTTTTGAAGACTGGAAACCACAAACCAAGGCTTTGAAAGAGCTCAAATTTAGATTAAATGGTCTACGTGCCAGTAAATTATAGTACTTAAGCCATAGCTGATGTACGCTTATATATATAATAGTAATAATAATTGTGCCTCAATAGAATGTCATTTTATCATTGCCGATTGTAGTTTGTAGTATCAACTGAAGATATGTTTTTTTTTAGTTTTCAGGGTTTTTGACATACCGCGTTTTATTTTCAACCTCTAAACGACGATACAAAACATTGAATAACAGTTACGTACATATTTAAGACTTTCTAGAGGTATTAATAGCTCAAAGTGCGTAGCTGTATCCATAACCCATTCAGATTCTTGTGGCAACATGAATAAAGACAGCAAATATGTCAATATTTTCTCGCCTGCTTTAGAACGCCCTGCAACACCAGACTCGTCTGATCATACACCAGACTACTACGTCTCACCGGATATTGGTCTATCACACTTTGCTAAAGAGACATACGAGGATTCAAATGTAATGCGCCTTAATTCACCAGAATATTCAGAAAAGGAAGAAATTGAAGGAAAACTTCAAACAATTGATGCAAACATACTACGCACAATGTTGCAACTGAGCCTTACATTAGACGCGTTTAAAGAAATTTTCTCACCCTCCTTAGTTAACAGCGCAATATTTGCCATGAAGCTGCAGTTTGACATATCAAGTTTGCCTTTTACTGGAGGGGAGAAGAAAGCGATTATGGATATGATTAAACGCAAAATTCCACTCGAACAGATCATCATCCAATTTCCTTGCAGAACAAAAGAAGAAGTAGAAACCAAGTATAACAAATACTCATATATCGGCACTAGAAAGGCAAAATTCAAAAATCATACTGAAAGATTAATCTATGAAGCTCGTTGGACTATACTAGAAAAAGGAAAATCCTCAAGGGTATCAAGAAGGACTTCAAAACAACAACCGGAAATAAAACTTTCAATTCTAGAAAAGCCTCTTGAAGAAAGTAAAGGAACTCAAGCTACTACAGAGGAAGTTGAGCTTCGTCGACAAAAAGCACTCGAAAGAGCCAAAAAAATTGAAAACGCCAGAAGAGAGAAAATCGCAAAGAGGCAAAAACGGGCAGAAAACTTAAAGAAGCAGCTTAATCAGAAGAAAGAAGTATCAAAAGGCGATAATGCACCGATAAAGAACAAAGCTAGCAAAATGATTCGAGATCTTTTGGCGGGATCCGAACATTTTCAATCAGTTATTGGCGACAAAAAGAAAGTGCAACAAGGGACCAAAAGAATCCGCAAACCACTACAGTTATTGATTGATGAAACTGCAATGGATGAAGCACAAAGAAAACAAGCAAAAATGCAAAAAATCATAGAGGCAAAGAAAATGCACAGTCAAAAAATCCAAAAAACTATTAAAAAGGCTTATGATAAACTTGATTTGAGAATAGACCATCCTAAAACTGCCTCATCTCGAATATCAAAAAATATTACAAGTAATAGAAAGAAGCATTACAACAAATATTCCAAACAACAACTAAACAGTGAAGTAATTGAGTCTGGGCACATAGATAATCTTGAGAATGACTATCCTAGTGCTCAATCATCAAAAAAAGAGTTCAAAAATACCAAAGGTTCTGTTAAAAACTCTGCTGCTCAGAAAAGTCGATTTTTTCCAAGCGATATAATTTTGGATACACTTGTTCCTCTTCGTGGCCGGCAATTTTACATCTCAGAGTTTTACGAGAATGACCCAAAGTTTTCAGAATTAAAGGATATTTTTCCATTGGAATCAACTGTCACCGAAAATGTAACTAAACAGTTGGAGACAAAAGAGAACAATCTTATGATTAATGATGATTTATCATTTCAAATTGTAAAATCACATTTAAAGAATTATCGCTCCCTACCAATATCATTCCCTCCATTGTTAAATAATGAAGAAGGTATCCCACAGTTAAATACACTAAATGTTTTGAGGGTGCGGTTTCTTTTATACCCCCAACATTACGAGCTGTTTATATTAGCTGAACCTAAAAGTAATGAGTTGGACCCTATTTATGAAATCATCAAGGTGATGATGTTACATGTCGCATTGTATTTTTCCCATTCCGCCACCATAAAGAACATCATAATGAATGAATATTGTAAAAAAATCGAAAAAAGTATTGATGAAAATGATTTCAGCGAATTTATGTTTGTCATTGATAAATGGAATGCTTTGATGTTGGAGCTCTCACCAAATGATGATGTTGTTGAACAAATAAGGCTCGAAAACCAAGACTTAAACAGCGAAATAAGATTGTATTTGGCGAAGGAAGAGTTGGTAATTCCATCAATAGATAATTTACAATTGAAGACATTTTATGAAGAGATAACTCTTGAAGGCATAAGCCCGACCTTCAATCTCATTAAGATGCCCGGGGAAAACATCCCAGAAAGCAGTATAGAAATTCCAGTGAAAACTTGGCAGCTGTACATACCAGCTCCTAAGTCTGTGACTAAAGTTCTTTCTAAATTAAAACCAATAAATTATCGTGAATCTTTTTTTAAGCGGTTACAGGAAAAGTCAGATATATCGAGGTTTGCTATACAGCAGCTCCTTTTGCGAGTATATTCAAGAATTGTTTCGACAGATTCCAAAAAATTGAGGTCATATAAGGCTTTTACTGCTGAGGTATATGGGGAGCTTTTACCTTCATTTACGAGTGAAGTTCTAGAAAAGGTAAATTTACAACCCAGTCATAAGTTTTATGATTTAGGGTCCGGCGTGGGCAACACTGTATTTCAAGCAGCTCTTGAATTTGGTGTACAATTAAGCGGCGGTTGCGAACTAATGGACCATGCATCTCTATTAACAGAACTCCAGAAGAATTTATTACTGAAACATTTAACTTTTTTTGGATTGAAGCAACTCAATTTTAACTATGCATTACTGCAGAGCTTTGTGGACAATGATTCCGTACGTGATGCAGTTTTAGACTGTGATGTTTTAATTATTAATAACTATTTATTCGATGTCAACTTGAATACGTCAGTAGGAAAACTTCTACATGGATTAAAGACTGGAGCAAAAATTATAAGTCTTCGAAACTTCATACGGCCAAGATACAAAGCAACTGGTGATACTATATTTGACCGGCTAAAGGTCGAAAAACATGAAATGAGTGATTTTTTATCGGTAAGTTGGACTGCAAATAAAGTCCCATATTACATTTCCACGGTTCAAGAAAACATTTTACCTGAGTATTTGGGACATGAGGATACATTGGAGCAGCATGATTCCCCCAAAACATCATTTGGTAATGCCCCTAGTCATCTGTTAGTTGAAAATTTTTCGTCGGGATTGTCTAACCCTGATTATACATTTACTACCTAGTAAAAGCTGCTCATATATCAATAAGAATAATTTTTTTAAATACATTCATTATACTGGTACAATTTACGGATATTTATACTATTTTGGCCTCTAATTTTGGTTTTTTGATGTTTTTATCACCAGTTTCAATATTTCTTTTGATACCAATTAAATTGTCCAGAGAAGAATATTTATTAGTGCTGGCGCCTGCAGGTTCGACAGAGCATACTCGAGAACTACCATTTGATGTAGCTTGAATTTTTGGTTTCTTTTTTAAATTCCCGTTACCAGTCATTTCCTTTGAAACTGCCAAGAGTAAGGTATTAATCCTTCTTCCAAGCTCTTGTGGACTTCTGGAAAGCATGTACCAATCAAATTTGAATATATCGCTTTTCATAACTTCTTCTTTAATTTTCTCCAATAAGTTCTCACTAAACAAGCCATATTTTTCAACGCATATTAATAGAAACCTATCTTCAGTCTTTGAGTATACTCGCTTTGAATTATTAGGGGGATATTGTATCTTGAGATCTTCCATGGGGTCTTTCAAGCCCGACATTTTAAGAGATAAAAGTCTTTGTTGATTCAGCAATTTAGCCAGCTTTCTTTCACTAGACTCAATCTGTGTTAGGTATTTATCGTAACCTTCAATAAGCTTGTAGGACTCCCAAAACTTTTTTGCATATCGAATAACTTCATCCTTGCTTTTGTTTCCTAAAGCTTTGCATATGTCATCATACGAATCCCGCCCGTATCTAGCAGATGCATGGATAAAATTAGTAAAGTCTCTTCTGGTCCAAGCATGAAAACTTTCTTCAAGTAACTTGTTTTTTAATTCATGTTCTTCTTCACTCAAGGGAATGACTGAGTCTATTTTCTCTTGCTCAATTTTCCTCTTTTGCAGTCGGCTCAAATCATCTTTGTATTCATCTGCAACAAATTCTTCATCACTGTCACCAAATTCACTAAGGGAATATTTGTAGCCTATTTCTTTTTTGTGTCCTAGTTGCTCTCTTACAAGCAAGTCAGCTAGTTCTTCGGAGAAAAATTGATGGTCCTGTACGTTATAAGTTTTAGGAGCTTTAGGCTTAACTGCGCTCCCCTTAGATTGATTTTTCTGGGAAGGAGAACTTTTTAGAACATCTTTGTAGTAATTATCTACTGAATAAGTCTGTTCTTTTCTTTCACGCTTTGAGGGATTTATCCAATGCATACCTAGCCCTCCTGAGTTATCTTTTTTGGCAAAGTTTTGGCCATTCCATTCGTATGTTGAGGAGTCGGATGTGAAATTTTGTAAATCGTCAAGCCCCAATTTATTGAACTTATCATTTAGATTAACAGTTTTTTCAGCTCCTCTTTGAAGTATCACATCGATATCATCTTCCAACATAGAATTTCTAGATTTATTAGCCTCAAACACCTCTTTGGCTCCATGCTGAATCATTCCAATTAAGTCATCTTTGGAATTACCGATACTTGTGTTATTACTGTTCAGCTGTCGTCCTTGCTGTATTACCAATTGATCTAGTCTCAACTTTTGTGCAGCTCTATCCAATACTTTTTCCTCAATCGCATTTTCGGTGACAAGTCTAAATACTTTGACTTGCTTTTTCTGGCCTATTCTATGGGCACGATCCATAGCTTGTAAGTCTGCCTGTGGATTCCAATCTGAATCATATAAAATAACAATATCAGCACTAGTCAAATTGATACCCAAACCACCAGCTCTTGTTGTCAACAAAAAGATAAACTTTTCCGAGTCCGGAGCATTATATTCATCGATTGCTTCGATTCTTTCTTCGTGTGAAGTGGAGCCATCAATTCTACAATACTCGTAATCACGAAAGTAGCAGTAATCTTCTAAAATATCTAGCAACCTAGACATTTGTGAAAAGATTAAAACCCTAGAACCCTCAGCTTTGAATTTTTTAAGCATTTTATCAAGGATGATCATTTTGCCAGCATTGAAGACCAAGTGCTCATCAGTTGTGAACGGAGGTCCAGGTTCTGCGCCATCGAATAAGTATGGATGGTTACAGCATTTCCTAAGCTGCATTACAATGTTAAGTAATCTTGTCTTGCCCTCTCTTTTGCCCATCACACCATTAACAGCGTCTATATCTTTTTCTAACAATTTGCGGTACCATGAAACTTGCATGTCAGTCATGCCAATATATACATTGGTTTCAATTTTAGGTAGCAATGATTTTTCAACATCTGCTTTTACTCTGCGTAACAAAAAGGGACCAAGCAATTGATGAAGCTGCCGAACAACTCTATCTTGGTTTTTTTCTTGATTGTTATTTCCCTTCTCAGCATTGACTTCTTGGGTTTCACTATTCCCTTGAGATTCAAACCAATGGTCAAATATTTCAGAATCGCCAAAAACATCCGGCAATAAAAAGTTCAATAAAGCCCATAACTCGTGTAGATTGTTTTGAAGCGGAGTACCGGTAATGAGTAATCTGTTTTTGGAGTAGAATAAGCGGATAATTTGAGAAAGAGAGCTTTCCTCATTTTTGATTCTATGGGCCTCGTCAACCACGATATACTGCCATCTAAAGCGCTTCAACAGTGACTTTTCACGAATGACCAGTTCAAATGACGTAACCAAAACATCAAAGTCGGTGGTTAGCAACTTTTCCTCAATGATAGCCTGACGTTCTTCCTTGGTTCCCTGGAGAACAACTACCTTAACTTCGGGGGTCCATTTAGCAAACTCTCTTCTCCAGTTGTCCAAAGTGGATTTGGGTACCACAACTATAAATGGGCCATCAATCTTTTTTACATACCTCAAGTAACCAAGAAACGAAATAGTCTGCAATGTTTTGCCTAATCCCATTTCATCGGCTAAAATGCCGCTCAATTTATTGTCATAAAGCGAGATCAACCAGTTCAAGCCTTGAATCTGGTACTCTCTCAACTTCCCTTCCTTCACAAAAGCAGGTGACTCGGTAAGCACAGTAGCCTGCGCATCCTCCTCGACATGCTCTTCATCCTGTAGTAATTCCGCATCTTCTTCCTTTTCTGTTTTCCGTTTACGACGCTTACTTTTACTCGTAGGTTGCTTGAAATCAAGCCGACTATCAATCTCACTGATTCGCCGCTTGAAATGCGCATCCTTGGACGCGCTAAGATCAATAAAGTGCCGAAACAATGGTGTGAGCCCCAACAAGTACTTAAATCGCTTTGTGGAATCGTCAACATCGTTGGCCTTTGCAGTTCTTGGATCACTATTCAAAATAAATCTCTTCCTTCTCTCCTCTGGACTCTCATCAAGCTTATTTTCTACTTCTTTCTCTTCTTGTACACCAGCCGCTTTTCTTTTGCCAGAGCTTTTGCGGTGCTGTACAGACATGGCCTAGTGTTCAATAAGAAAATCTCTCTTACTCTCTTAGCAAGAGCTGCCGCTAGATAAATCAAAAACAATAAAAAGTCCTATATCAAAAACACTGCAATAATGCGATGCAGGAAGCAGGTTGCAAAACAAATGATTGGCTTTCTTTTAAAACTCCTATCTACTGCTTTTATTGCCACTGACTTTACGCTTCAACAACAAAACACTGTTCATCCAACCTGTTTTTTTCTGACTTGAGATTTTTTCGGTCTCAGTAGTGATGTCCGCTTTGGAGTTCCTGCTCATATTTTCGCCTATAGGTCTGTTTTGTATTTTTTCTTCCGCTGGTTATGAGATGTAAACAGAATAGTAGGAGGGAAAAAAAAGAAGAATATAGTTAAAACCTATCTTGTGGAAAAGTTCAATTAGGGCTAATTCGGGTGTTAAATGGCACAATAATATTAGGAATACTGCCTTGTTTATACCCGTTACAATACTACGTTTCCGTCGATTAACCCCCAGTCAATTTTTTTGCGGTTTTTCAGCTCTAGCCAGTTGTTGCATTTAAGAAAGACCTTCAGATCAAAGAAACCGCGGTGCGCAGACAACGGAGAGGGATGTACCGTCTTCAAAACAAGGAAGTTATTAGGGGTTAAGAGACTCCGGAATTTTTCAACTCTAGCTTGAGCCGGGGAGCCCCAAGCCATTAGTACGAAGCCAGAGGAATCAGGTTTGTTGGCATAGGGACCGTGTGTCTTGAGAGCCACCTCAATGATTTTCTCGGTGAATGTCTCCCAGCCACGCTTAGCGTGGCTGTTCGGCTTGTGCGCTTCGACAGTTAAAACGGCATTTAGCATGAGCACACCCTGCTTTGCCCACTTGGTGAGGTTTCCTCCTCCAGGCTTGCCCTGATTCGATAAGGTTTTGTAGTCCGGGACTACGAAGGAAGGGTAGTCAATGGTTAGAGCCTTGTAGATATTAAGAAGTGAAGGTGGTGGACGTGTTGGTTCAAGCACCAGGAAAGCCAAACCGTGTGCCTGTTGATGGTTGTGGTAGGGGTCCTGGCCTAAAATGAGGCACTTGATATCTGGTAGGGGTGTAAGGTGAGACCAGGAGTAGATCTGGTGTTTCGGTGGGAACACGGTGGTGTTTTGCTGGGAGATTAAGAACTTTTTCAAACTGAGAAAGTATGGTTTAGTCAATTCTTTGTGAAGCTCTGCGAGCCACGATAAGTGCAAATGTTCAATTTCAAGTGCCAAGAGGTCCCTTTGTTCGAGGGTAAGAGATTCGACCCATTTTTCTTTATCAAACGCATTGTGGATGGTTGAATGTATCCTTTTCGGCTTTGTTTCTTGCGTTTCCACTGCTTTGGAAGTCACCTGTGTCAAGGCTACATCCTTTTTCGGTATCGGTTCGGCAGCCTGCTGTTCTACCTTTTGTTTCTTATTAGGTGATTCCTTTTTAAAAAAGTCAGTGATCGAGACTTGCGCTCTTTTCTTTGAAGGCGTAATAGCGGATCCCAGATCAATCATATTATCGTCAATTTGTATTAAACAGTTATATAGTGAAAATTTAATAAATAATTTTTCCCTTCATCCAAAACGCCTATAAATCTAAAACAACTTTGCAACAGCGTATGGATAGTCGTGGTCTTTCCGAAGAAACATGCTAGTTAAACATCCATAAAGCAAGTATAAAACCCCTGTATTCAATAAAATCAATGCAAATTTTGTTGCTTCGCTCAGGATTTGGCAGTTGGGCGTCACCTTGTAAGATCCTATCGCAAGTAAAGACACCAAAGACATAGCCAATGCAAAGTAGTTTGCACTCACTAGCAAAATTTCTATACCAAATTGATAGTAAATTCCGCCACTGATGTAAATCAATTCGTTCTTGTCGTTTTTGGCCACAAATGGAGCACCCACTGTCAAAGTGAACTGATAGCCTGCCAAAAAGCACAAAGTTAATGCAATGAAAAAGAAAGAAGCCATTCTTTTCCTAGACTGGTTAGCAATGAGCGAAGGCCCCTTCTTTTTGATTAAGACAATGGCGCTAAGCGTTCCAATGAATACCTTCATAAAACGTGTAGCCTGGTTCTCCTGGCGAATCACAATACTCTTTTTCATCGTTTCCGAAAGGAAACGCGCAAAGTGCATAACTTGGTCATCGTGCGAAGCCTGGGGAATTTCATACTTGTAGTGTGGATCAGTGAGCAAAGCTAATCCTTCAACATCGTCCGAAGGAATCTTCATATTGGGCAGAACAAGCCAGATGTGTGGAATTTTGTCTTCCTTCAAGAGGTCAAAGACTTTCATGTTCTTTGGCTCTACTAAATCAACATTGGCAAAGAAGAGCTGGTTGGTCTCCAGGTGATCGTTGCTCCACGATTTCGCTACTGTCGATAAAACGCGAGTAAAATCCTTGCACACAGTACATCGATGCTTAGGATTGGTTGAAGTAAGCACAAGTAGCGTATAATAGTCTCGAGGCCCCGAGAATAGAGAAAAGTCACTGTCCGAAATGGGTAATACAAAGTCATCATATTGCATTGATTCCCTAGTCAAAACCACAGACTCAATCGATTGGCACATTGCCAATCGTGCGGTCATAAGCACCAGTAGAGCATAGCAGAGTAGTTGGGACCAGATACGCATTACAGTTGCAGTGTGCAAGAGCCAACAGTCAAGCAGTTTTTATTCCATAAACGATTTTTAGCCATCTATTCAAATTCCTACACAAAAGCAAGCACAAATATACATTGTCTCTCTGGCGCTACCAGGGAACTGAAGTATAAGTATGTTTATATTACGTAAATCTATCCTAATATTTCTATGAAGAGTGTAATGGCTGCTCGATCTCTGGCCTCACGAAATCCTCCTTCTCGTCCTTATTGATAATAAAAAAGCCAACCATTACAATTGACGCGCCAAACAAATACCACCAGTTGACTGAAAACCCCTTGATAACCCAATCTCCCACCATAGCTAATGGAATCGTCATTGACAACCCCACAGTGACGGTCAAGGGGCTAGTAAGCAACACGGCTTTACACCAGCAAAAGTCACTTACAAAAGTCACCACGGCATTTAGAAAAAGCACTGCAGCCACCTCTGAAGTGGCTGGTAGCTCAAACGGCTCCCACCCAGTGAAATGTAACAATATTAATATGGGCAAAAGCAAAATAAGGCAGAATATGCCCACGAACCCAAAAAATAAGTGGGTGTTCAAGTTTCGCTCCCTTTGCGAATTAGGTATGGTTATTTTCAACTTTAGCAATATGGTGTAGACGCCGTATATTATCGCGCCAGCCAAAGCCAAAGCATTGCCCCATAGTACTAGTATGCTTGAGCTGTGGGGATTCCCCGAAGACGCATCTATTTTGGTTACAATTGTAACCCCGGAAAAGCTCAACAATAATCCCAAAATCTTGTTTTGGTTGATGTGCTCAATAGAGTACATGTAACCAAAAACAAGGGTGAAAAACGAAGAGGTCGAAGACAAAATTGTCTGTGATGCAACAGAAGTATATGACAATGAAGAGTTCATTACCAAGTTGGCTGAAAACCATAATACAATAAATTGCAAAGATAAAAGCACAGTTTCATACAACCCAATTTCCAAATCTGCCTGCTCCAAAAAGGCTGTCTGCTGCATGTGTTCCATATTGTCGTTGGAGCCGTAGGTGTCACGCAAAAGTTCTTCGTCATCGTCTCCAGGGGATTTATGATCTTGATAATCACGGCGTAGGGCACTAACAAATTCTGATACTGATAGGCCTTTTAGCGTTAAGTAAGGAATGAGATAAAACACAAAACACCCAGTATTGATGTAGGTAATGAAGAAGGGTTTACGGTACGTATTATCTTCCACCAATGAGTTCACAAGAAAGCTTGATAGCACCCAAAACACTACTACTGACGATAGATTGATAAGCCCTAAAACCCATTTTTGGCTCGATGAGAGGCTGTTTTCAGGCTGGAAAAGAACCAGTGTGCAATACTTGATTCCAGCTTTCAACGCCGCTATCGTAGGCATCTCTTGTTTGTATCCAAGCCAAAAATACTGCAATAAGCCTCAACAGTGCAGTTGGGACCAAACGGCTCTCAATTTTTCTTTCGCTTTAACTCCCGTTGGTCTTGTGGCTGATTGCGAAATTGTCGGCTCTTTGCCGTAGACTAGAATTAATGCCTGTGTATGACAGGCACACACTGGCAAAGTAGCTACCAAACTGTTATAACGCAAAGTATACGAACGATGGCAAGAGCAGCAGCTTCCAAAGCTAAGGCACAACCCGCTTCATTTAAATATGAGAGAACCCGTACATGCAAGTACAAATTTGGCGCTCATGTTGCGATGGCCGGTGGTATCTCAAAGTCAGTACAGAACGCAATGAACATTGGAGCCAACAGTTTCGCGTTGTTTTTGAAATCACCGCGTAAGTGGGTGTCTCCAGCCATCAAGGAAGAAGAAATTACAAAATTTAAGGAGCTATGTAAGGAATATGGCTACAACCCACGCACTGATGTCCTCCCGCATGGATCATACTTTATCAACCTTGGAAATCCAGACCCAGAAAAGGAAGAAAAGGCGTATGGATCGTTCTTAGACGATTTGAAGCGTTGCGAACAGTTGGATATTGGACTATACAACTTCCATCCCGGATCCAGTTTGGATTCTGACCATGGCGAAGCATTAAAACGTCTCGCCAAAAACATAAACAGAGCGATAGCCGAAACATCATTTGTGAAGATTGTGATTGAAAACATGGCAGGACATGGAAACCTTATTGGCTCGGACCTCAAGGATATACACGACGTTATTGACATGGTAGATGACAAATCCAGGGTAGGTGTGTGCATCGACACCTGCCATACCTTTGCAGCGGGATACGACATCTCCACAGCATCCCAGTTTTCGGAGTTCTGGGACTTGTTTGATAAAATCATCGGAGCTGAGTACCTAAGCGCGATCCATCTCAATGACTCCAAAGCTCCATTGGGTGCCAACCGTGATCTACACCAAAAATTGGGATATGGTTTCTTGGGCTTGGAAGTTTTTAGAAACATTGCCAACTATGACAGGCTTCGAGACATTCCTATTATTTTGGAGACTCCAGTAGAAAAAGATGACACTATATACGGCGAGGAAATCAAACTACTTGAATGGTTGGTGGACAAAACACCAGACGATGAGGAATTCATCAGAAAGCAGGATGAGCTTTCTGCGTTAGGCGAGAAAGAGCGGGGTGAACACTTGAAAAAGTTTAATACTAAAAAGGTTAAGGCTGAGAGCAAAGTAAAATCTGAGAATCTAACTGCAAAGCGATCTAGCGACACCCCTGATATTGCTTCAATGATGGCTAAGAGAGCCAAAACTTCAGAAAAGTAAACCCTATATACAATTTTGGCATTCATACACGACTTTTTAGCAGTAACAGTTTTTGTTTTTTTTTTCTACTGAAAGCTCGAAGCTAACCAACGATATATACAACATAGAATAACCATTAATCCATTCTTTATACATTAATTCAAATGTTTGGCGGATCAACTAGTGGGTTCTCTGGATTTGGGGGATCTGGGGGTACCACAGGATCTCTTTTTGGCTCCGGTGCGAATAATAATGCCAACACTACATCACCATTTGGTGGCGCATCTACCAGTGCTGGAGGAGGCATATTTGGCGCTAGCCAGCCCAATTCCAATAATGCGTTCGGAGCAGGGAACTCGTTCGGTGTAAATAACGCCAACCAAGCATCAGCATTTGGCTCAAATGTTAACACTGGCGGAAACCGTTTGTTTGGCGCGCCTGCCAATACTTCATCTCCGTTTGGATCGAATGCTAATAACAGTGGAACTTCAGCTTTTGGAGCACCAGGATCTGCTGGTGCTTTTGGAGCTGGTGCGAATACAGCCACAAACAATAGCGGTGGGCTTTTTGGAGCAGCCAGCAAGCCTGCGTTTGGCTCTACGGGTGGGTTCTCTTCGCCGGCAAACACCAATTCTCCTTTTGGAGCAAGCAGCGCCTTTGGCAGCACTGGCAGTGTTGATCCAAATATCAACAATGGCACTGGTGGCAAACCATTTGTAGCTTTCAGCGAAAAGGATCCTAACAACACGATGGTTCACTTTCAAAACATATGTTGCATGCCAGAGTACAAAAATTTTTCTTTTGAGGAGTTGCGTTTAAAGGACTATGAGCAAAATAGAAGATTTGGATCTAGTAATCCAGCAATGGGTGGTGCTCCAACTGGTGCAAATCCAGTTGGCTCTGGATCATCCGCTTTTGGTGCTACCTCAGCATTTGGAGGTGGAGGAACATCCACATTTGGCAACACTAATCCTGTGAACAACTCTTCAGCATTTGGCGGTGCATTTGGTGGTAGTGCCAATGGCACAGCCAACACAAACAATGCATTTGGAGCTCAGAGCACAACCTCACCGTTTGGAGCAAGTACAAATACTGGATCAGGATTTGGAACTCTGAATAATGCTTTTGGTGCGGGATCAAATACTGGGGCTTTTGGTGCTACAAATAATGCATTTGGTGGCTCTGCGACGGGAACAAATGCCTTTGGTGCAAAGCCAGGCGCATTTGGTGCCTCAAACACCAATAACCGTATATTTAGTGGTAACAGTCCTTCTCCATTTGGAGCAAACAACAATCAGTCCTCAAGTTTTGGTGCCCCAAAAAATATCAATGCCTCTCCGTTTGGAGCTGGCAGCACATCAGCGTTTGGGACAAACAACAATGCCAACAATTCATCACCGTTCGGAAATAACAACGCAGGTGGGATGTTTGGAGCCAGTGGCAATAATACTAATAGCACTAACGCTTTTGGTACTGTAAACAATGCTAATTCGAATCCTACATTTGGTGGTGGCGGATTATTTGGTAATCAAAATAATAATACTACGAACAATGCATTTGGTGCAAAGCCTGCGGCAACTTTTGGGGGAGGTACCCAGCAGGGTGGAGGACTATTTGGCTCGAACAATAGCAATAATTCGGGCGGGTTGTTCGGCTCAAACACTAATACTGGAAACAACACTGGTGGATTATTTGGAAGCAAACCAGCTGAAACTAATGGAGGCTTATTTGGACAAAATGCTTCTACTGGCGGTAATTTGTTTGGCTCGAACACTACTAATAACACTAATACTAACACTGGTGGATTGTTTGGACAAAAACCTGCTGCTCCTTCTGGTGGGTTATTTGGTGGTAGCGCTACTGCTGCCACTCAAAATACCCAGCTGACTGGTTTTGGCCAAAGCACTACAGGCGGCCAAACAGGCGGACTATTTGGCAATAAGCCTGCCAGTGGTGGATTATTTGGCACCAATACAAACAGCAACACTAGTTCCACTACTGCTTCCGGTGGGCTTTTTGGAGGAAGCAATAATTCTAATTCTGGTGGTTTGTTTGGTAGTGGAAGCACTAATAATACTACCACCGGTGGATTTGGTGGTATTGGTACTGGAACATTTGGAAACAAGCCCACAACCACTAACGGTGGCTTGTTCGGTAGTGGTAACCAACTGGGAACATTTGGCAATTCAGGTAGCGGTTTGTTGGGGAACAACCAGTCTCAGACACAGCAACCACAATTGTTCGCACCCTCTCAGCAACAATTACAGCAACAATCACAGCAGTCTTTGGCCAACATTAACTCACAAAATCCATATGGTAACAACCCTGTATTTCAAAGTATCACTGGTAGTACTCCTTCGCAGCCCAATGGAGCTAGTGCTGTATTAGTCAAGCCAGGCAAGAAACAAGTCACGTTGGGTAGTGCTAACCGGTCGATTAAACCATTGTTTCGTGCACAAGCACTTCCATCCTCGAGAGAGCAGAGCAAAATGTTGGTTGTCAAGCCCGAGCTTGCCCTGGTATTTGGCAAAACTACAGACCAAACAATTATTTCGTCTGACATTTTTGCTCCAAAGCAAACTTTTAGAAAGTTAGTATTGGAGAAATCTAAAGAAATGGGATCACCACTTCTTAGTGATCAAGCCGATGCAAAAGTCAAACCTAAGCAAGTCAGCTTTGCAATTGATGGAGAAAAGAGCGCTCTGCTTGACTCAGCGTCATCACGCTTAGAGGAAAAGTCCGATAGTAAAAGTGTGAGCAGCCAAAAAGTACCCTATACTAAAAATAATATACCAGGCCAAGAAAATGAATCTACTCAAACTTCAAAACCTAAAGATAACGAAGAAAGTATTACTGAAGTTGATGATAACGGATATTGGATGGATCCACCCATCTCTGTGCTCAAGACTAAGTCCCTTTCGGAATTGCGTCTGATTCATAATTTCAAAGTTGGTCGTAAACACTACGGCAACATCGTATTTCTTGAGCCTGTTGATCTCTCGAGCTATACAAATTTCAATGAAATTTACGATATTATAATATTTGCTACCCAATTTTGTGACGTTTACCCTCTGGGAAATCCGCCACAGCGTGGTGAAGGATTTAATGTGAGAGCTAAAATTTGTTTGGAAGGATGCTACCCTACAAACAAAGCTGATAAATTACCTATCTTAGATCCTCATGATGAATTGGTAGAGGCACATATTCGTAATCTCAAAAGTTTGCCTATGGAGTTTGTTAGTTACGAACCAGAGAGCGGTAACTGGTCATTCATTGTAACGGACTTCGGCCAATAAAATTAGCCGGCTATAATTAACAAAAAGAGTATTCCACCAGAGCCCATAAGCCCAAAAAATATACATCTACAGCAAAAACACCAATGCCAAATAAAAAAAAAATCAAGAAAAAAAAATTAGATTTATAGTTTCTTAACACCGGAAGAGCCATCATTACACTGTAGCATATTATTGAAGTATTGATTGTACTTGGTGTAGTTTCATGTATCTTATAAAGAAACAACCAATAATCGATATCATAATGCATAGCTGGAAACAAGAGGCAAGCAAAATCGTTGTAACCTGAAATAGTGAGCAAAATTATGGAACCATCTAGAGTGCGTCAATCAAACCACTCAAATCCAAGCCTTAAATACACAAATATAACCTAAAGCTAGAAACCTTATCTTTTTTTTTTTAAAGGCGAATCCACTGCATAGACGATTTTGTCATTAGCAAAAAACTATCACCTAAAAAAGAAGGTGTCAAGTTTGGGAAAGCATAGCCTAAAAACAGGAAATAGTCAACTTAAGTGAAGACACTAAAAGCGTCAAAAATTAGCCATGTAACAGAGAGAGAAATAAAGTGGCGTGACTAAAAAACGCTCAAATATTTTTACTGTATTTGAAGGGCTGCTGTTTAGAGTGAAAAAAACGTGGCAGATATTTCTTGTCTAGTTGAGACTATGAGATCTGAGAAATTAAGAGTAACATAAGATGGTGAAATTAGCAAGGTGGCCCATGATAACCAAGAAATACATTTCTGAAAAAAATAAAAATACTACACTAAAACAGATATGAAACTGCAATTAAAAGAGTATTTGAAATTAGCAAAGTGTAACGCAGGGCTAAGCGTGTATATTTGAAGATAGGCATTAATTAGAGAACTAGGTTTGAAATGGCGGCAGAAAATCGAATCAACGTTGAGAATTTTATGTGTTTTTTTTTTTTTTTTTTTTTTGAATTTAAATTAAGTAAGAAGTAGAATGTAATGAGAAAGATAAATTTGATATATTGAACATGATTCACTATGAATGTTGTAGTAATGCAATTATGTTGTAATAATAATAAATAACAATACTTATAGTGATTCTACTCATATTTTAAAAATGAATTAGATAAAGTGATTAAATGTTATGATTAGGTTAAATGTAAGCTTTTGAGAATTTAATAAAGTGAATTTGCATTATTGAAAATTAAAAATAATTATAAAATGCAGAGCATTCGTTTATAGAAAGTGATTTAAAATTAAAGAGCTCATCTTTTGGGATCCAATATATGTATTTAAAAAGTTCAAATTATAGAATTGATTTTATAGATATTATTTATTAATCTCGCCCTCTAAACGCATTTTTCAAACTCATTCTATTATATATAAACATATTGATCTAATCATTATAACTCTATTTGCTTCTATCCCTCATTCTTCGACCATTCCCTCCTACACAAAATTCTATTTTTCTCATTTCTTTAAAAATGTACTCGGTTTTAACACGGTGTTCTATACTTCTTCATTCCCCTTTCAGGGTTTATTCAATATAAAACAAGCTCTTGTCCCGCCCCATTACTAGCATAAAAATACCCGAACGAGGTTTGTTGTTTCCGGGTATGGCATTCTGCGTACTATCAAAAGACCCTGAAGATCAACAAAATCCAATATCAGTAAGAGCGGCTTGGAGAAGGTGCATATACGCGTAAAACGCATAATCGTGTATCCCACCCACCGATACCAGACTAGACTCAAACGTATTACTTGTAAGGGAGTGCTGTTGTGCTACATGCCCGAATCTGCTGTATACATACTGCAGGCGAAGAATTTATGCGCATTCAAACAGGAAATAGCGCGCCAACAGAATCGGTGATGCACTTCATAACACATGCTGCCGCCAGACTACAAGCATAAAGAAAGGCGAAGTGCAGATTGAACGGCTAACATCAAGTAACCGAGAACGTAACTAGTTTTAGTAGCAACAACAGTATATCGCTGGTTACACCTAGGGGAAGTAAGGCGTTACTTTACATTTCAGTTCTAAAAGTGCAAGCCTCTTCTCGCGAGGGGAACATAATAGAGGCTTGGATTAAAAGAGTAGCTTGTTAGCGGAAGCTGTACGCGGAAGTAATATTACATGTAAGACTTTTATAGCAAAGCTCTAGGTGAGGTGCATATCTTAAGATTGTCGTGATATGTGAGTTGCATTAATAAAGAGATGGGCGAGATGGAGAGTGGGGTAGTAGGCAGTGTTAAATAGTAATAGATAGATTAAACGACTGAAATATAGATATACCGTATAGATAATGTACTGTACATTTGATTTACTTGGTAATATATTATATATTCAATATAATGTGATACATTATAGTAAACTATTTATGCTTCTTATAAAATATGTATATACTAAATATAACTGAGATGCTATATCATAACACATACACATGTACACAGTACACTATAAATACTATATAATCCCCTTATGACTTCTATACCTTTACGTCTACAAACACATAACCTATTTGTAGAATATATGTGTAAAAACGGCGCATGCATTCTTTGCGCCAGTCCAACACGATCAGACAACAAACCCAGGCGAGTGAGCGTCTACGCATGCAGCTTATACTGTCCACTTGTAGAGTGTTAAAGTTACTATGTTGATTGCTGCATCTATGCAGTGATGTTGCAGAGAAAAAAATGAACTTAAAAGATGCTAAATTGATTAGAGAGGTGTCTAAAGAAGTATTTATCATTCACTTATAGTAATTCGGCATATTATATTTTCTTACACAACTTGACAACGCTTGATGAGAGAATAAGCTGTACAAGAGAAACGAATATTTAGGTTGTAGATGATCTGTAATAATGATTTATTTGTAATAGTAAATGCAAATACTTTAATATCGAATGAAAAACATTATATCCAATGTAAACCACTCTAGAGAGTATTATAGATTCACCCGTTACACATTTAATTTTATTTAGCATGCACCAATAGTCCCTTTTTTATAAATTCAAGCAATATAATTAAAGTCTAGTCTTGTATGAATGACCTATTATTTCATTCACCTATCTGTTTTAGAAATTCCATTCACCTGTTTGAACTGGAATTTTGCTCTGCCTTTTCATTCATAATTCCACTCACCAGTGTGATCTAGAAACTTCATTCACTAGTTCAATCTAGAAACGCCACTGACCCCTTGACTGCCGAGATCCCAGACTTATCACTTTTCCTCGAATTTCTCAGCACATCTTTTTAAAACACATTACATTTTCGCGAGAATAGAAAAAAATAAAATAATTAAAACAGGCAGAAAATTAATTAATTATTCCATCTTGATTGGATTTTTTATCCCAAATTTAATCATATTTTTTCTTGCTGCACTCTTTTTTTAATTGTATTATAATTTTACTTTAAATTTATATTTAATATTTTTTGAGCTTGCTGGCAACATTTATTTTAGCAAGAATATATTTTTTAAAAGTAATTTTTGCAAATTGTTTTTTTTTTTAAATTTTTTTCCCGGCTTTTCCAACTTGTCTTGATTTTTATTTTAATTTATTTTAACTTTGCTGATTGTACGACTCTTTAAAAGGTTTGCAGTGCCGGCAGGAAAAAACGAGCTTTTGAATGGTTTAACATTCTGGTCCCGCTCTGTCGTCTGTTTTGTTGATGTTGTACCAGTACAAAGAGTGTGGGAGGAGTTTGAAAGCCTAAAAGCTCGATAAACTCAATTAGATTTTCAGATACTCGCATATTCTCTACGGACCTGCGCGCGCGTCCCCCAAAACCCCAACCCCCAGTACCAAAAAAAAAAGAATAACGGCAGGGAAGTCGCGGCAGCGGTATATTTTTGACCATATCTTTCACACCATTCCCACTTGATCCATAACCAAGACAAGTTTCATACTAAACAGAATTCTGCTACAACCCATTGTATTATATCCTTGGTGTTCCCTTTTTTTATTTTATTTTTTTTGCTTTCTGCGCACCTACCCCCATTCCACTACTGCTCGATCGAAGCGCTAAGCTCGCTCAAAATATACCAGTTTGTTTGGAATCTAAGTTACAGTGGGCTCGATTTCGTATATTATTGGAGCTGCCGCCGCCTCTTGTTTTAAATTTTCAAGTCTGGTGTCTGCTACTCTTGAAATGACGGCTGGCTTGCCCGATACCTCCCTAGATCCCTCTGGCGATTCACGACGCAGTTTAGGGAATCTGCCTAGTATACTACCTCACATGCGAATGCTGGCCCTTACACTGCCGGAGAACAATCAGCTTCCACGTCTCTGCGATTTGCCGCACTTAAATCGTGTGCTGAAAAGCACGCCAGATAGTGGTGCTATAGCTCCTAAAGATCCTGGCTTTTCGACTCCTATCAGTAGCGCCGAAACGTCAACGTCGGCTTCATCTTTGACTAATAATTCTCGCAACTTGACCATTGGCCTGATTCTCAACATGCGTGCCAAATCTAGTGATACCAAGCTTCCGCTGATAAAATTAATAACTGGTCTGACTGATATGTTGAATGATTTGCCTAAGCCTGCAGCCATACCCAGCTTGAATTTAGACCATTCAAAAGAACCCAGTGCGCAACTATCACATTCACAGCCGCCCCAACTACTGCAACAAACTTTGGAAAAGGATCTGAATCAAATAGCTCAGTCTGACGCTTCAAAACAATTGCAGCTCCTGCAAAAACTGCAAGAACAAGAAATTCAGAAACTGGATATACAACAACAGCCACAGCAATCAATACACGATCATCTGCAACAACAACATCAAATATTACCTCCCCAAATCCAACTGCAACACCAACACCCACAGCATCTACAACATTCACAACATCCACAACATCCACAACATCCACAACATCCACAACATCCACAACATCCACAACATCCACAACATCCACAACATCCACAACATCCACAACATCCACAACATCCACATCAGCAACAACAACAACATCAAATATTACCTCCCCAAATCCAACTGCAACACCAACACCCACAGCATCTACAACATCCACAACATCCACAACATCCACAACATCCACAACATCCACAACATCCACAACATCCACAACATCCACAACATCCACAACATCCACAACATCCACAACATCCACAACATCCACAACATCCACATCAGCAACAACAACAACATCAACATCAACAACATCAACAGCTCCAGCAACATCAGCTTCAACTCCATCAACTCCAACAGCACCAGCATAACTTACAACAGCAACAATTGCAACATCAACAATTACAAATGCGCCACCATCCCTTAACACAGTCACATCACCACCAACATCAAATGCATCACCAAATACAGCCACAACAAATGCCTTATGTTCATCCAAGCCACCTGGCGTTAGACTTGGATCCATTGCACCAAAACAAAAGAGGAAGACGATTTAGACGTCGCTACAATCAAATTGTACGCAAATACTCATGCTCATTTCCTGGGTGTACAAAGAGCTATGGCTCTCTTAATCACTTGAATACTCATATCGTGACAAAAAAGCATGGACATCGTAAGTCTAAGGTAGACTTTCAATCAACTAGTTTTCTGGAACATCCTGACCTGGGCCAATATCCACCAGGGTATGGGCCCTCGCCACGTATGTCTATCAATCAAGTTCAACCAGGAATGATGGGCCTGTCATACTACAATGATTACTCGCCCGGTAATTACTGGTACGGGTACCAGAGCCGTCAAAACTACGAGCACGGACTCAGGCTGATTGGTCATTCACGGATGGTTACACTGGGATCCCAACCAATGGGTCCTCCAATTCAAGCAGGATTAATTAGTCCCGGCCAAGTCAATTCCATTCCAGCAAATTCACCCGGATCCACCAGCCTGACCAGCTTTCCACCGGTCCTGGGCTATATATACTACTCTCAGGGCTATGGTCCTGCTCCAGGTTCTGCTCCAGGTTCTGCTCCTGGCTCTGCTCCTGGCTCTGCTCCAGGCTCTGTGCCTCTGGCACCAACAAGCCAACATGGAAGCTCTGGGGCCGTACAACAAGGACAAATTACACCGGGTCCGCCAAGACTAGGTGATACTGTTACACCGAGCCCAGCTGGTCAATGGCCTGTAAAACTGCCATATCTGGTGCCTCCAGGGATGATATCGGCGCTACCAACACCAGCTGCTCATACTGCATCTACAACTCCCCAGTTCCAGCAAGCATCACCTCCATTGATTAAGCGTCTGGAAAATAAGCTGTGTACGCCTCCTCCTTCATTGCCGCCTTTACATTCACAGACTCTTACACAGCTGCATTCGCAACCCCAGTCAAAAACGCACTCGCCTACACCTGTCAATGGTGAAACAAGTTCACTCACTACAAAATGAAATCATTGTACAATAGACTGAGAATTAGAAACACGCATTCCTATGTTTTACACTGGAACTTCGGCCTTACCGCCATTTTTTAATCTGCATTTTCCTGTAGCATTGGGGGCCAACACTTGCTTTGCATTGCACTATCAAACTATTTTGATCCTTAACATGAATAAATATACGAGTTTACACATATTTAGATTTACTATTGCATGAAATATAGCTTGAGACTTTTCTCTGTTACTGCCTATGGTGAGTGCCATTGACCCCATAAATGTCTATAATAAACTTGAAAAATCTATAATCATCTACCCAGTACTGTATAGAAAGCCTGTTTACAATTTTTAGGAATCAATGCTTCAATCAAATCTAGACTGTAACATTGAACAAATACACCATTATAACATTACAAGAGTAGTGATCTTTTCTGTATGTATATAGCTGCTGAACATAATGGGTAAAAAGAATAAAAACACACGAGCTAGTAAAGCTGCAGGAATCATCAAAAACGAGTCTACCCCAAAGGGGTCCCACAACGAAGACACAGCTAATATATCGATTGAAACCCACCAGAGTGATTCAGCCATTCCGGATACAGCAAGCGGCATTGGCCAAAAATGCCTGCCAGATAATGACGATAACGAATCAATGAAATTATCAAAGGATTATTTGAAACACCAGCTTCCTGCTTCAGTGATCAGGGAAAAACAACTGTCCCCCGACATGCCTGATTCATTAGAAGGATTGCAGTCGGTTAGTGTGAATATTGATAAGAATTTCCGATCTGAAAATAATACTGCCAAAATTGCTGGACCCACAATTAGTGAACCGGAATCTTTGGAGCCTGCAACTGATATCGCAGAAATTCCCCAATCTACAGCAAACACAATAGGGAATTATCAAACTACATCTAACATAACAGAACATTCCAAAAGTGATATGGAAGATCAAATTATCCATAGTCCAACAACAAATGTTACCGAAACATCTTTATCTTCCTCAGATATGACTCATACAGATGAATCTAAATCTGTAGCTCAGCAGCCTTTAAAAAAACGCCTCACATTACAAGAAAGATTGGCATTGGCAGCTAAGGGTAAAGCAAAAAAAAGTGTGAAGTCCTCAGAAGGCTTTTCGGACTCTAATTCAGTATCCATTGCTCCTTCAAATTCCGCGTTTGTAAATCTTACGCCAGCTCTTACATCTACTGAAGGCCACGATAACAAACCAATTGATAAGAAAAAGGATGCTGATGAAATACAAGTTTTGAAAGCACGAATTGCCGAATTAGAGTTGAAGAATAGTGGATTGACTGAGCAGATAAATCAGAAAAGCACAAAGCAAGTGGACAACAATGATCTTTTGGCAAAGATTGCTTCAAAAGATGAGACCATTCAACAATTGATGCAAGAGGGGCAAGCTTTATCTGTCAAGGAATTGAAGTTGAATGAAACGATCAAAAAACTCAAAACATTGAATGGTAATTTAGAAACCAGCTTACGCGAGTATACAGATAAAACACAAGTAACAAGCTTGAAGTTGGAAGAGCTTGAGGATTTTTTGAAGAAACATAATTTTAAGTCAATTGAACAGCTTGTTCTGAGTTATACTGATATGTCCACAAGACTTACAGAGGCTCAAAAAGAAATAGAAACTGAAAAAGCATTGAAATTGCACGAAAAACTTAATGAACAGCAGCAGTTGTACAATAAAGAAGCCAAAGATCATAAACAAACTCGCAAGGAAATCAATGACTTGAAAATTCAGTTTGATATGACCAAAAGGCAGCATACTTTAGAATTGGAAAGTAAGAACAAATTAATCAATGACTTGAAACGCGAAATTTCTGCCACTAAACAGAGTAATTCTGACGAGATTACACGTCTTGAAAATAAGATTGAACTTTTAAGATCAGAGACAGAGAATCCTTCCACTAGCTTGTCAAGCGGATCAAAAAACGATAGCATGGGCAATGGCGAATCCTCAAAATCAGTAGACTTTAAAGAATTTTCAAAGTTATCTGATGCACACCACAACTTACAACAGCAATATCTTTCTGCTCAAGAAAATTGGAAATTGATAGAATTAGATTTGGTTAACAAAGCAGAAACGCTCAAGTCCAACGCTGATATCCTTAAAAAGGCTAATACAAAAATGTCTACCGATATGAAAAAACTTAATAGCTTAATGGTAGATCAAATGGCAGAAATTAATAAATTGAGAGCTCGCAACCAACAATTGGAAGCCATGGAACATGAAATGGAATTGAAAATCAAATTGAAAGAAAGTGATTATTCAGAATTACAAGAAAAATTTGAAAAGTTCCAGGGTCTTTTTAATTCTGAAAGGGAAAACTTGAATGCCAAAATTTTGTCCTTAAAAGAAAGCTTAAATGAGTTAAAATCTAATCTGCAAAGCTCACAGGACTTGTCAATTTTGGCTCCAAATGTCTTTTCAAAAAGTTTACTGGAGCATGGATTACACATTAATACCAATTCTCCTACGAAACAACACTCTCAAAACCCATCTTCCACAAGTATTAGTGAACAAAGTCCTTTTACTAACCTGAACTGGAATGAAATTAGGGTTGGCGAATCATCTACTACACCTATGGTTGATAATAGCTTCATTCCAGATGAATTCCATGCTCCTGATCTGGTTCCTTCTCTTTTAATCAGCCCGGATGAAAATGCTTCAAATGCTAGCGATGAAACTCAGTCTTTTACAAGATTTGGTGGCAGCAGACGTGGAAGTGCCATATTTCAGAGCGGCTTTCCTTCGAGCTCCGCCAACAATAATATTCCACTTATCAATAAAATGAGCAGCAATATAAGGAGGTTGGAAATTGAGTTAAACATTCTTAGAGATGAAAATAGCCAATTAACTGCGCAAAAGGAACAAATTGAGCTAGAGTTATTGGAAAAGCTAAAACTAGATGCGGAATACGAGAAACTTCACAAAAAAATTGATGAGCTTCTGCTTAAAGTAAAAGAAAATGAAGCAAAGGAACAAACCATGTTGGAGCTTCTTGGTGAAAAATCGGAACAAGTTGAGGAATTGAAAGCCGATATTGCGGATTTAAAAGATATTTGCAAATCACAGGTCGAACAAATGATTGAAATGCAAGAATCTATGAAATAAGCTGTTTATTGGCTTTGAAACTAATTTGAAGTTTATAGATTTATCCAATGCTTTGGTGAGTGTATTTATCCTGGGTCGTGCATACTGTACAAAAGTTTTTAATTTTTTTGTTTTTTGAGAAGAGCAGAGAAAACACTGTTTAACTATAGAACATCGGAACCTGGCTCCAAGTAATCTCAATCATGTTCAGTGAGCTAAGAACGTTTATAGATTCGTCAGGTCTTTATGTGGCAAATATTATAGCCAAAAATGGAAGAAACGAAGTACAAATATACCCCATTGCAAACTCATCGGAGACCGATATTACTTTAGAATCAGCTGTGAAAATAGAATTAGAGGGCGATGAGAAGGTTCTTGATGCTGTATGGTTAGATCAACAATCTCCTAAAAAAGCCAATACCCCAAGAAAAAGGGGAAAGAGAAAAGATGCTGAAAGCGAAAGCGAGACAGTCCCATCTCAAAATCACATATATTTTACAGTACTCTTAGAAAATAGTGATATCTTGGTGATATCTCCTTTGAGTGACAAAATAGTAAACAGAATCCCCAGTGACAAGAAATTGGTGTGTTTGGTTTCATCCGACAATAATTCGTCTGTATGGGCAGTATCAAATGAATCGCCAACATTAGTACAATTTTCATTGGACTCTAGTGAAAAGACAACAACTTTTAATTTCAAAAAAGATGCTGATATTGAAATCGGTCAACGAATTGAGTACAATTTTAAGGGTGCTTCTAACAAATCATCTCTTTTCATCTTGGGCTCTCTGGATTTGTACTTGGTCGATGTTTCTAAATCCAAGCAATCTGCGTTGGCCACTCTTCCCAAAGATGACGAAGAAAACGTGAAGTTTTCACTTATCAAACAATCAAAATTACATCCTGAAAGAATATTTGTTTCAAAAAATAACAGCAAAATATGCATGTGCAATCTCAATTCCTTAAATGAGTACAGCACCTTCCAAGTGGCTTCTTCTACTATCAAGGACTTTCAATTAATACACTCCGAGGACTCTAAGAAAGAAGCATTAATGGCAATTACTGAAGATGGAATTCAAGTTTTCTCTATTGATTATGAGGCTGATCACAAAAATCAAATCCCTACTACTTTAATTAAAACTGCTTCAGAACAGGAAATGGAAGGGATTACGTTTTCGAACGTTTTTTTTAGCCAAAAGTTTCAGCAATTGTTTGGTGTTTGGTACAATTTAAATGAAGTAAAAATAACCAAAATTGACTGGAATTTCAAAGTAGCCGGAGAAGTTATTGTTTCTGTGGACTACACGAAGCCAACTATTGAATCAGCATTAACCACAAACAGCAATACTATTTCTATTCCTAAGAATATGACTATTAAAAATATTTCTCCAGATGAATTGTTTGAGTCACTATCTAATTTGTTATCTGCATCAAAGCTTGACCGTAATAAAATCGTCAACTTGTGTGCAAGCAATGATGATTCTGACAATATTAAAGAGACCATCAGATTATTTTCGACTATGGAAAAGTCTTCATTTTATGTCAATAATTTGTTTCAGTTAATCAGTTCAGAAATCGCCTCTGATCCTTCAAAGAACACATCATTGTCAATTTGGTTAAAATGGATTCTTTTAGCTCATGGTGGATCTATCGGCAGACTGCCAGAAACAAGTGAGAAATTGAAACAATTACAAGCTGGATTGTTGAAGGGTATGAAATTGATGCCTCATTTGTTAGCATTACAAGGCAGATTACAGCTATTGAAAACTCAAGCAGAGTTAAGAAATCAAGTGACAAGTATCAATTTAGAAGATGAAGATGGTGAAGAGTCGTTGGATACGTACCCTGGAGCTACCACAGAAGATAATATCTTTTATGCAAATGGTGAAAATGACGATGACGAGGTTGTAGAAGCCGGAGAGCAGTTAGATGAATTTGAAGCCAATGGTGGGGCTGATGAAGAAGATGAGGATTACGGAGAAGCCTAATTGCTTTGTAACTTTATTAAAGTTAGTTTTTACTACGGGTAAACCACCTTGCCTTTTGTATAAGAGTTGAACTATATCTCGGCACAATTCATTTCATTTTTAAAGTGAATATATTATTAAAAGACGTATAGAACATTTAACATCATTAAGATTTTACAATCATTTACGTTATGTATATGTAAAGACTATTTGGAGTATGTCGCAAACCATTCAACGGCCAATTTTGCTACAGAGTTGGCATCTTCACGTTGTAAAAAGTGCCCCAGGCCAGGTAAAGTTTTAACCCTAACATTTGGAACATCTTTCAAAATTATTTTCTCCAATTCAAACAAAGCCTTGCTCATACAGCCATCTTGGTCACCTCCTAGGATCAAAGTTGGAACTTTGTCAAAGTTTACTGTCCAATGAAGATGTTTAAAGTTCCACGGATTAAATAGGCATCTATAATAGGCAGTAGCTGCATCCAACACTCCAGGCTGTTCTAGGGTGAACTTTACACTATCAATCTGTTCTTTTGTAAAACTCCATGTAGGCGACCAGTACTTCCAAAGGGTATGCAAATAATTGGCATTACTAGAGGCACTGAACCAGCGACGGTATAAATATGAGCTTTGCATAACAAGCATGTAGCTCGAAAGGTACAATTGTTGGGGAACACTCCACACAATAGTCCATGGTTTGATGTTCGCTAGATAAGGAATAGCTAAACAGACAATTGAAGTTATCACATCAGGGTATAAACTGGAAGTCATAAATGACACAATAGCCCCCCAATCATGTCCAATTAAATGAACTGGTATATCCTTTAACATAAGACTGTCTATCCATGCTTTAACATCATCCGCTATATTGCCAACTGTATATTCCAGAAGCCGTCCTTGGCTTGAAGGCTCATATCCCCTCATTAATGGAGCGAGTAATAAAATACTATTCTCGGAATACTCTGAAACAATGATAGGCCAAACTTCATTGTATGTCCGGTTATTGTCAGGAAATCCATGAAGCAAAAAAATTACTCTTGACCATTTTCTTTGGCCACTGCCAAAAACTTCATGTTCTGGATAATTACTGAGGGTTGTAAATGCTCTCTTTCCATTATGAAGCTTTATTTCGTATTGCTCAAACATTTTCTTGTTCATACAGAATATCATTTTTTGCGGTTGGCTCCAAATTTATATTTTTGAGGTACGGCCCTGCTATCAAAAGCATGTGATGAAACATTGATTCATATGTTTGAACACCGGCAGATAATTCGGAATTGCAATAACAATATGAACCATTTATTCGTAAAAACAACGTGAGTTTGACATTTATCTTTAAAAAATATCAACTTCATAGGGACAATTTATACTGCTGTGACCGTCTCTTTCGCATAATCCACACCATACATTTTTCCCTAATCCTGGATCAACGGGCGTCAGGGGTTTATAAATTGGAAGTGAAGGCGATATATTTGAGGGTGTAGTAGCTTTAAAGAGTGGATCTGGATTTTGGACAGCCTCATTTTCAGCTTGAGTTTTAGCCTCAATTTTAGTCTCGACTATTTGCTCTTGTTTATTTATTAATGTTTTTAATTCGGCATTTTCTTGTTTGCAAGACTTTAATTCTTCTTCTTTAAATTGAACTTCCTTTTTATAAAGGGTATCTAATTCATCAAGCGAGTTTTGTAACTCGACCAATTCATCAAATGTTGGGCGCATTTCCAATTCATGCTTCAATTCGTCTATTTGTTTCTCCATAACCTGCTGCTTCCCAAGCAGCTGTTCCAGGGCTTTATTGTTGTAGCTCTCGTTAATATCAACCGTTTTTACACCATTAGACAAATGCTTTTCGATTGTCTCATCTAACTCTTTCTGTTTCGAGTCAACACTTAGCTGGAGCTGTTTGACCTTTTCCTCTAATTTCTGGTTGCACAAAGTTACCTCAAATAGTTTTTCGGTTAGTTCAGTTATTTTGTTTTCATAATTTTGGTGCGAATTCTCTTGATCTTGAGTAGGTAATATTGATTCTAGTTTTTCTTTTAATGAACGAATCTCAATATCTTTGCCCTCAATTTGTGCGGTAAGCTGTTTTTCCTTCATCATTTTTTCCATGGTTAAATCATCAATAGCTAATTGCAAATCTGAAATCTTTGGGTCAAAATTAGATGTATTGTTATTCTCAGAAGCATTTTTTAACTTTAGCTCCAACTCGGCCAATTTTTGCTCATAATAAAGTTCATTTTCTTGTTCTGTTGATGCCATCATATCTAAACTTGATCTCCATTCTTCTCTTGTTTTCTCAAAGTCTAGTTTTTGTTTGGCAATTTTCTTGTCTTTTTCTGATAGCGCTTGCTCGTACTCTTCTAGTAATGGTTGTATTTCATTAACTGTCGTTCGTAACTCATTTAAGATAGACGCTTTTTCTTCCATATCGCGTTTGCTTTCAGCATATTTCAATCGTAAGTCGGCTAATTCTCTTTGTAAACCGTCTAATCCAATAATCGATTCGGGTCGACTATTAAATGCCAGGGACAGAATTCCAGAAAGTCTTCTATCATCAAACAAGTTTCTCCCTCCATTAAATGTTGACTGAATAGCTCTTGGTGGACTCAGCGAGGAGCTAGAAATCGATAATCGGGAGCCTTGCAATGACTTTACTGAAGGCGAACTCCTCCCATTAACATCATTTGCTAAGACTAGATGCGGATTTGAAGCTTTCAAGCGATCATATGGTAAGAATAAACCAGACATTGGGATCCTAACATCAAAATACTTGATCCCATCAACATATCCAGAGTTTTTACCTCTTGTTAAAGCAAGAGACCCAGTGAGCTCTATCCCTCCAAATAATCCCTTTTTACCCTGAATTGGACCGAAATATTGTAACACACCATATTCCCGTGTTCCAGGAATAAGTACGTTGGTTCCTATATAATCGGACATACTGCTACGATGAATCGGCCTTCGAGCATACGATGGCGGTTTCTTTGTTTGACGTGCAACAAACTTTTTTTTATACTGAAATATGACGCTACACTACTAACCACTACTAACTAGATAGTAATTATTCTAGATCTGGTCTTAGTACTTGCCGCTTTCAGAGCCATTGTCCATCTATTTGCGCATTTTGAGGTCTGTGGTTGCATAGGCTTCTCTAAATCATGGCCTCCTTCTGTAAGTTCTTCAAGGTTTATCTTCGAAACTTCTGTACATAATTTGTCAACTTCGTCAATATGCTGACGAGTTCTATTGTCCATCTCATAGATAACTCTTTCAAAATCTCTAACAGATTGTAAGCTATTCAACTTTTTGGCCTTAATTGGCATTAATCTGCTCATAATTTCCTTTTCTAAATGTAAAACCTTATCCAATTTTAAGCGCAAACTTGCTTGTAATGTTTCATTTGGAAGGTCTAATGGGCGCGTCTTCAATATCTTTGATTCGATACTGCTTTTGAAATTTGAAATTTGTGTAAATGCTCGGTCAATGTCACTAATGTCTTTTTCCGCCTTCTTCATCTTTTCTAATAAAGCATCAACGCCGGGTTTTAACTCTTTAAGAGACTTATTGTTACACTCAACTTCATCTTTTACAGAAGAGTTTATATGCACCAAATCAGATACATGTGAGAGGGTCCAGTTATCTGAAAACATAAGGGACTCTCTACTTTGATACTTTATTCCATCATTTGCCATATGAGATAAAATTGCCTTATTGAGTTCTAGAGCGTTGCATTCTAAAACCTTAAGTTGACCGACAGTTTCTTGATATATATCATCTAACTTGTCGACAAGGGGATTTTGATGTTTGGAATATTTTGATTCTACTCCGTTAAATAGCAATAAAGGTTTCATGGTAGGAATTACAACATTTCTGATATGGTCAGCTTCGCTAATATTGGAAATGGTCTCTTCGTTTTCGAAAGATGAGGTAATTTCTAACTGAAGCACTTTTGATTCCGAATCTGATTCTATGCTTTGGTCCTCCCTATAAGAATTAGGGTCCCTTTTATTTCTGGCATTAGAGTTATGATTCGAGTCTAATGTCGCAGAAGGTGGTATGGCTTGCTGATTTTGAATAACTTGAGACTTTGGCCGGGTATTTACTCGCTCATTTTTCAAGTCTTGTTTATTTTCACTGGATTCTGATTTATGTTGATCTTCATGGTCCTCATAATCAGAATTTTCATTGCTTTCATTGCTGGTTTCCAGGCCAGAAGATAAGACTTCACTGCTTGTTTCATTTTGATCAACGGGACTTGTAGAGATTCCAAAGCCATTTTTTTCTATTTCATTCTTCTTTCCAAAAGTATCACCAGTTGAATCAGATGATTTTTTTTCATTGGTTGAAGTGCTGTATAAGGGCTCTGGTTTTGTAATATCCTTGTTAGGTATAGTTTGTGTTTCTTGAATACCTAAACTACCAAAAGGTGAAGAAGACTCACCACATGCTCCAAATGGTGAGCTTTTGGCTTCTGTTTTTGTACTGCCAAATAATGGTTTGCTCGAACCTTCGCTCAATCCGCTAAAAGGCGAGTCTTTTGGCTTAGTTTC